>CM076573.1:689463317-689895444 GCA_034641835.2 Pinus albicaulis
AAGAATTATAGGCATTTAAAATATGAGAATGATAGAAATAATTAGTCATATAATTAGAAACCTTATGGATGTTTTTTGAAAATTTGGAAATATAACTCAATCCCAGGACCATAATTCAGTCCATCATGTCTTGCCACAATCAATTTTTTGACAAGATTACAAGAAAATGGCATTTTCCAAAAAAAACATCCCATATCATTAAATTCAATATAAAAACCATTCAAAAGTACTCTATTTTGTGATATAGCCTCAAATAAGGTGGAAAAACATATTTTTGTGCCTTCATTAGGGGGTTTCCTCATTCTAATATGAAGTGAATTAAAGAAGTTAAGGGACTAGTTCAAAATTTCAAGCATAAGAACACTTGATTTTCTTCTAACCAAAAACTTGTGATAAAATGAAGGGGTTTTGCGGTTTTTGAACCCCACATTAAAAATTTCCTTGATAGGACACAAAAATAATAGTATGAGATATTTAGGAATGAACATTCTACAATTAACCTATTCTAATTATCATTCAAGAAATGCAAGCTTTGGTATGTTAGAATAAACAAAACTTGTAACTGTTGGGAAAAATACTGAGAGGGGGGGGGGGGTGAATCAGTATTTACTGCATATTCAAAACTTTTACTTTTTCTTGCTTCTAAAACCCATACGCTACTTTTCTGAAACAGACTCGTGTATATACGCGAATACACCTTTATGAAACTCGCGTATACACAGATATCTAATTATGTCATTAGTTCTTCACTTAAATCATTCCATCATTCATTCATCAGATGTTTAATAAATAGTAAACATGTGCAGTAGGAACAGAATAAACCATCACACAAAGCATCACACATGAACACCAAGATTTTTTAGGTGGAAACCCAAGTTGGGAGAAAACCACTGCTACAGTTGCTCAACCTTCAATATTTTACTATAGAGAAAACATCTTACAACATATGTGCTGGTGCAGACTCTACCAGCACGCAGGCACCCACCTGCGCTCGTTTACCAGCCTCTCCTGGAAGGGAGCTCCAACCCCCTGACTCGTTTACCAGCCTCTCCTGGAAGGGAGCTACGACCCCCCAATCTCGTTTACCAGCCTCACCTAGAAGGGAGCTGCGACCCCCTGACTGAAGGCTACAACCCTCAGCACCTCTATGGACCACGTTTCATCAATTTTCGCACTGGATCCAAAGCTTCCACTAGGACACCACTTGCAAGCCACGTTTCATCATATTTTCAGACTGGACCCATTCCATACTTTTAAGCTCAAACATACATCACCAACAGATACTTACCAATTCAGACAACACAGATCAGATAGCAGTAATACAACAGAACAGATCAGATGTTTCATACCCCATGCTTCAGCAAACCCTAGTGTGCATACGCACTTTCCCTTCACTGATGTCGCGTATATACGCGCTTCCGTTCACACAAACCAGCATATACCTCTGTATATATTTCATTGCGCATACACGCTTTATATTCAGCGAAGCCGCGTATATACGCGCTTCCTCTGCGGCGAAGTAGTGTATAGATCTTCAATCATTATAGAGCAGCATACTTCTTCAGATCAGATATTCAGTTCAAATTTACCCTTTTACTTCAGACAGATGTTCGCCTCATTTCAGATCTAAGCCTTCCATAAGTAGATCTAGTAGATACAAGTACATTTCAGATCTAGATCCCCTTCTTCATCATTGGTGCATCATACATTCAGATTTATCTTCAAGTGTAACCCTTTCCATTCAGATCTACTTCAGAGTGAAGTATTCATTCAAGCTCAGACATCTTCCACCCACACTCATGATTTGCACAATGAATTTCTTCTCCTTATATAGGTTTACCCTTTTTCAATACCATGAGCCCAAAAATACATTACTTCCGATGTTGTTCCTGGACGGGGTCATTTAGACGAATCATTACCCAATACAATGGGTCAATACCATGGTGGTTACCCCTGGTTTTTCACTTTTTGAGCGCTTTTTCCCATACGTGACTTGGAACGTACTTTACCGCGTGCATACGCGACTTCTCCTAGGAAAATCCACGTATGCCTTGAGACATACTCTTTTCACCATAGATTTAGCACAAGCTGAATTCCTTTCTTCATTGTCTTCTGTACTCACTGTAGATACATCAGATTTCCTTCATCAAGAACATATTCTATCAAGCACAACTTCATCAAGTAAGTTGCCATCATCTTCATCAAGTGGGTTGCCTTTCAAGGACAACACTCAGACACTCAGCATCATATTGTCAACAAACATCATATCACATCAAATTTACATCATTTACCAAGTCCATCAAGTCAAGAATAACTTCATCAGGTGGTTTGCCATCAAGGACAACACATGTCATTAGTCGTATGTCTTCATCTTCATTCAATGGGTTGCCATCAAGGACAACACTCTTCATCATATTGCCAACAATCTCCCCCTTTGGACTTTATGGCAACCTCAATGGTGTTTGGTTACCACAACAGATAGGTACATTGAGAATACAAGGACACCATGTCACATTCCCCACACCATTATTTCTCTTCATTCAAACACCATGTCACTCTCCCCCTTTGACATCAAGGGAAAAGGGTGGATCAAAACCAACATACTCTCCCCCTGTTCTCCGCATGAGGAAGAAGCGTTCTGCAGATCTGATATATACTGAAATGACCAAGCTCCCCCTGAGTTCATTATGAATCTTTAAACATATTTTCTAATGAAGTACATGACTCTATGAAATTCCTATCACCAATGACTCGTACTTACATCAAAGATCCATCCAAGTGGATTTACATATGAGACTCAAGTACCCAACCAAGCGGGTTTACATTTCAACTCAGCTACCCAACCAAGTGGGTTTACAAAATTTGACTCAGCTACCCAACCAAGTGGGTTTACAAATTTGACAAGTCCTTACGTGACTGAATATTACAATTTTACATCATGGGTCTCAATCATGACCTTTTCATCAAAATACAAATATGACCATTTATGACCAATACCAGAAAGACTTCAAAGAACATATTTAAGAACCATCATAATGCCAACAATGCATTATACTCAGCAACGCTAATGCTCCCCCTGAATCTGTGCATCCAAGCAACCTTTCCATATGACTAAGGCTCCCCCTTAGCTTGTGCATCCTGAACAATTTTACCAACAAATCATCGAGGCATCTTTATCAAAATAATAGAAGAAGACTTAAGAGAACTGGAACATCACCAGAGATATCAAACAGTATCAGAGATACCAAGCAGCACTGTAGCTGTGCTGAAGAGAGCTGACTCCAAACAGAAAATTGTCAGCAATCATACATACGCGGCTTTCTGTGCATGAACTCTCGTATATACGCGACTGTGTTTCAGGAAACTCGCGTATCCAATACCACCTTCTAAATTTATGCAGATTTGTTCTTTTGACTGGCAGAGAACACTCCCAGCTTCTGTCTTAGATACTCGAACGCTTCCCTGGGCAGAGGTTTGGTAAAGATATCAGTAACTTGTTCTTTGGAGGGAACATACTCCAACTTCACTGTTTGCTCAAGCACTTGTTCACGTAAGAAGTGATACTTTATGGGAATGTGCTTGGTCTTTGAATGCATAACAAGATTCTTTGAAATACTGATGGCACTTGTATTGTCACACTTAATGGGGACAGGAGGAGTACATTTGATTTGAAAATCTTGTAAGGTTTGCATCATCCAAAGGAGTTGAGTGCAACAAGATGCGGCAACCACATATTCTGCTTCTGCTGTAGATAAGGCAATAGAATTTTGCTTCTTGCTGAACCAAGATACTAACCGGGGTCCCATATAGAATGCACCACCACTAGTGCTTTTACGATCATCAACACTTCCAGCCCAATCTGCATCAGTGTAAGCATGAAGAGTAAGATCAACATTCTTTGGATACCATAGACCAAGGTCTTGAGTTCCTTGTAGGTATTTGAAAATTCTTTTAACAGCCTGAAGGTGAGACTCTTTTGGATTAGCTTGGAATCGTCCAACAATCCCAACTGCATGCATAATGTCTGGTCTAGTTCTAGTGAGATAAAGTAGACTTCCTATCATTGATCTGTATTCTGGTTGATTCACCGTGGGAGAATCATCATGAGAACTGAGATTGCATCCGGTTATCATTGGTGTGCTTACAGGTTTGCATTCTTCCATGCCATACTTCTTCAGAATTTGCTTAAGATATTTTGCTTGTGATAGGAATATACCATCTGCAGTTTGATGCACTTGTAAGCCAAGAAAGAATGTTAGTTCTCCAAGTAAGGACATTTCAAATTCTTGCTGCATGACAGAAGAAAATTTTTGACTCAAAGATTCTGCGTTACTCCCAAAAATGATATCATCAACATATACAACCACAATCAATAGTTTACCATTTTCAACTTTTGTGTATAAGTTGCTATCAGCAGACCCCTTTGAAAATCCTTGTTGATGAAGATATTTGTCAAGGCGATAATACCAAGCCCTTAGAGCTTGTTTGAGACCATATAGAGCCTTTTTAAGTCTACAAACAAGATTTGCATCATTTCCCAAAATGAATCCTTCCGGTTGTTCTATATATACTTCTTCTTCTAGATCACCATTAAGAAAAGCAAATTTAACATCCATTTGATAAACTTTGATTTGTTGATAACTTGAAAAGGCAAGAAACATTCTTATGGCTTCAAGTCTAGCTACAGGAGCAAAAGTTTCTTCAAAGTCTATACCTTCTTGTTGAGTATATCCTTTGCAAACCAATCTAGCTTTGTTTCTTACAACATCCCCATTCTCATTTAACTTGTTCTTGAAAATCCATTTAGTTCCAATGACATTTTTATCATGTGGTCTTGGTACCAATTCCCAAGTATCATTCTTTTCAATTTGATCAAGCTCTTCATCCATGGCTTGCTTCCAACATTCATCTTTGCTAGCTTGATTGACATTGTGTGGTTCAATTGTGGATAGAAGTGCCAGATGACTAGAAGATCCCACCAGAGTTCTCCTTGTTCGTACACCCGATTCCTTGTCTCCCAAAATTTGAGATTCAGGATGATTCTTTTGAACATATCTGGATGGAGCTTTTTCAGATAGATCATTTTCAGATTATTCATTGGATCCACTGTTTTCATCATTTCTATTTGATGTAGAAGGCCATAAGTCATCATCATCTTCTTTTGTTGTTTGTTTTTCTTCTTTAGGAGCTGCAGGAGACTCATCAATAACAACATCAATACATTCAACAATATTTCGAAGCCTTTTATTGTAACATGTGAATGCTTTGCTTGAAGATGAGTAACCAAGAAATATCCCTTCATCCGATCTAGGTTCAAACTTGCCAAGCTTTTCATCATTATTTTTTATAAAGCATTTACTTCCAAAGACTTTAAAATGCTTCACAGTGGGAGAATTACCATACCAGAGTTCGTATGGAGTTTTGTCACTATTTACCCGAACATGAGCCTTGTTGAGAATTTTAACTGCTGTATGTGCTACTTCACTCCATAACATGTCAGGAGTTCCAGAATCAACAAGCATAGCTCTAGCCATTTGAACAATCGTTCTATTCATTCTTTCTGCTACGCCATTTTGTTGAGGAGTGCCTGCTACAGAAAACTGTCTTTTTATGCCATGTTGTTCAAAAAATTCAAAGAATTCATTTGATGAATATTCTCCTCCTCGATCAGATCTAAGACACTTGATTTTTAGATCTAATTCATTTTCTACCAATGCTTTGAAGTTCTGAAATTTTTCAAATGCTTGATCTTTGTGTTTAATGAACCCGATCCAACACATTCTAGAGTAGTCATCAATGAGTAAGATATAGTATTCTTCCCCACGTAATGAATTTTTCCTCATAGGTCCACAAATGTCAGTATGAATGAGTTCAAGAGGCTTACTTGATGTTCCTTATTTGGCATTAAATCGTACTCTGGTCTGCTTACCAAATTGACAAGATTTGCATATGATGCTTTCTGGAAGATTGATATTTGGAAGATCACAAACTCCTTGAAGTCTGCTTGCTTTGTTGATTTGAGAGAAGCTCAGATGCCCCAGCCTTCTATGCCATAGCCAATTTTCTGAAGACTTGCTCAAGTAACATTGATCTATGCCATTCAGTACATACAGGTTGCTTGGATTTCTTTTTCCTTTTATAATGATTTTACCTGTATCAAGATCACGAACCACACATTCTTTTGAACTAAAGACCACTTTTGTTCCTTGATCACACATTTGACTTACACTTAACAGGTTATGCCTTAATCCATCCACATACATGACATCATTAGCCTTCACCTTTTCTTTTAGAAACACGGACCCTTTTCCTTTAATTACAGTAGGAGTATCATTTCCAAATGTAACTTTCTTTTCCTTTTCTAGAGCATTATATGCAAGAAGTTTGCTTTTGTCACCTGTCATGTGTCTTGAGCACCCACTATCAATGTACCATTGATTTTCTTCACCTTCTGCAAATAACGCTATTCCACAATTTTCAACCGGTATTTCTTTCTTTTTCCACACTTTAGAGCTTGAGGGAACATGTTCTTTTGGCTGGACCTTGCTCCTGCATTCAGATTCTTCATGACCAAAGTTATTACAATAAGTACATTCAACTTCGTTTTGAAGAGGAGAAAAGTTGTTATAGGTGTTCTTCTTTGGTTCAATATTCATCCTTTTCTTTCTTGCTTCTCTTGTCATGATGGTTTTATATGCAACACATTGAACAGCTTTATGACCAAAATTGTGACATGAGAAGCATTGTCCATTGAAGTAGAAATTTCTTCTATTAGAATTTACCTGTTGGTTGTAGCTTCTTTGAAATATTTCCCTGTTAGTGTTCCTTGAATTGAGATGATCATGCTTTACCTGTAAAGATCCTTTGTTCCCTTGCTGAGTGGCTGAATGTAGTGAACCTGCTGTGGCTGCTTTTAGAAAATTTGGTGCTGAAGTCTGGGAAGATTCCCCAGTATATCCAAGACCTGTTTTTATAAGAGGAGACCGTTGTACCTTGATAATCTCATCTAAGGTTTCTGAACCTTTAGCAAATCTAATATTGAGAGATTTCACTTTCTCATTATCTTTCCTTAGACTTACTACTTCACACTCAAATTCCTCAATGCGTTTTTCTCTTGCTTCATGCTGATTTTCAAGAGTCTCTATGATTATGTTCTTTTCTTCTAGGCTTACTTTGAGTTGAGTGTTTTCTTCAAGAAGATTATTGTCTTCTAGAGAATCCACAAAAGTACCCTTTTCTTTTCTAGATTCTTGTTCACATTCTTTCACGATTCCCCATACTTTTGCACAAAGATTTTGCAGAAAAACTTTTGTTTGTACACTTCCCATTGCGACGAATCTCCTTCAAGCGATCAAGCTTTTGCAGAAGGACCTCCTCTGATACCAATTGTTGGAAAAATACTGAGAGGGGGGGGTGAATCAGTATTTACTGCATACTCAAAACTTTTCACTTTTTCATTCCTTAAAACCCATACGCTACTTTCCTTTAGTAAACTCGCGTATACACGCGGATATCTTTCATGCAACTCGCGTATACACAGAGATCTAATTATGTCATTAGTTCTTTACTTATATCATTCCATCATTCATTCATCAGATGTTCAATAAACAGTAAACATGTGCAGTAAGAACAGAATAAACCATCACACAAAGCATCACACATGAACACCGGGATTTTTAGGTGGAAACCCAAGTCGGGAGAAAACCACCGCTGCAGTTGCTCAGCCTTCAATATTTTATTATAGAGAAAACATCTTACAACATATGTGCTGGTGCAGACTCCTACCAGCACACAGGCACCCACCTGTGCTCATTTACCAGCCTCTCCTGGAAGGGAGCTCCAACCCCCTGACTCGTTTACCAGCCTCTCCTGGAAGGGAGCTACGACCCCCCAATCTCATTTACCAGCCTCACCTGGAAGGGAGCTACGACCCCCTGACTGAAGGCTACAACCCTCAGCACCTCTATGGACCACGTTTCATCAATTTTCACACTGGATCCAAAGCTTCCACTAGGACACCACTTTCAAGCCACGTTTCATCATATTTTAAGACTGGACTCATTCCATACTTTTAAGCTCAAACATACATCACCAACAGATACTTACCAATTCAGAAAACAGAGATCAGATAGTAGTAATACAGCAGAACAGATCAGATGTTTCATACCCCATGCTTCAGCAAACCCTAGTGTGCATACGCGCTTTCCCTTCACTGATGTCACGTATATACGTGCTTCCGTTCACACAGAGCAGCGTATACCTCTGTATATATTTCATCGCGCATACGCGCTTTATATTCAGCGAAGTCGCGTATATACGCGCTTCCTCTGCGGCAAAGTAGCGTATAGATCTTCAATCATTATAGAGCAGCATACTTCTTCAGATCAGATATTCAGTTCATATTTACCCTTTTACTTCAGACAGATGTTCGCCTCATTTCAGATCTAAGCCTTCCATAAGTAGATCTAGTAGATACAAGTACATTTCAGATCTAGATCCCCTTCTTCATCATTGGTGCATCATACATTCAGATTTATCTTCAAGTGTAACCCTTTCCATTTAGATCTACTTCAGAGAGAAGTATTCATTCAAGCTCAGACATCTTGCACCCACACTCATGATTTGCATAATGAATTTCTTCTCCTTATATAGGTTTACCCTTTTTCAATACCATGAGCCCAAAACTACATTACTTCCGATGTTATTCCTGGATGGGGTCATTTAGATGAATCATTACCCAATACAATGGGTCAATACCATGGTGGTTACCCCTGGTTTTGCACTTTTTGAGCGCTTTTGCCCATACACGACTTGGAACGTACTTTACCGCGTGCATACGCGACTTCTCCTAGGCAAGTCCGCGTATGCCTTGAGACATACTCTTTTCACCATAGATTTAGCACAAGCTGAATTCCTTTCTTCATTGTCTTCTTTACTCACTGTAGATACATCAGATTTCCTTCATCAAGAACATATTCTATCAAGCACAAATTCATCAAGTAAGTTGCCATCATCTTCATCAAGTGGGTTGCCTTTCAAGGACAACGCTCAGACACTCAGCATGATATTGTCAACAAACATCATATCACATCAGATTTACATCATTTACCAAGTCCATCAAGTCAAGAATAACTTCATCAGGTGGTTTGCCATCAAGGACAACACATGTCATCAGTCGTATGTCTTCATCTTCATTCAATGGGTTGCCATCAAGGACTACACTCTTCATCATATTGCCAACAGTAACATAAGTTGTTTCCAATACCACATTGAACACTCTTACTATTATGACACATTTCTATATATATTTTCCATATTGCATAACACCCTTGTAAATAACACTCTGCTACATTTCCATTGACATAAACTAGAGACTTTATTTCCAAATGTCCTATGTACAAGGCCTAATGGGGTACATTTTATAAAAAATATTTCCTAGTGAGGACATGCTTCAATTATGGTGGAATGATATTACTAAAAAAGTGCATCCACGTGAGAAATGAGTATGAATTGGGGAGGAATAAGGTTAACTAGAAAAGTTTCAAATATTTCATATACAATTCTTAGGGAGAAAATGAAAGAAAACATATGCATTTGGTCAATTTATAGTTTAGTGATGAGTACATAATTTTTTTTTCAAGTTGTAGTTTGATGCCATGATTTTAACATTGTAGCAATTTGTAACAATGTATTTATTTTCTACAAGGTATCAATATTTGGCTTCATCAATGAATTGTATGAAAAGACCCAGTAATATGTGCGACATGTCCTTGTGGCTCTATGGTACAATGATCATTTTCAATTATGTAGTGTAACAACCCCTGGGTTAAACATTCATGTAAGAAAGGTTAATAAAGGAAAAATAAGTCCAAGGTCATGGGACATGTATTCCAAGCTAAATGTTGGGAAATGTGTTAAACCAATTTTTGGTCATCTAACCTATTACTATTAGATGGACCAAAGTGTAATATTCCCAAATGGGAAAAGCAGAAATATATTGCACAAAACTTGAAATAGCAGTGTAAATCAACACATAAACAATGGAGAACAATATGGAGCTTATTTATACATCAAAATAGTAGCAAACATGTATAAAATAATGGGCCATAAAGCATATAACAAGATACAACAAGCCTCCAATAGATAAAACCCTCAAGATAGAGGTGCAACTACTATATCAAAATAATGGAGAGATGCTACAACATAGTTATAACATGCATAAATATAGCCAGAGATCATACAATGATAAAAATACTGATATATGCCTCAAAATATGTTATACCAATAGAACTAGGCACCATATCACCTTTCCATGACAACCCAAGAGGGTTTCCGGAAAATGTACAAAATATACAAATGTAAGTTGCAACCCTAAGGCTGAAGATTTTCTACAACAAAATGAATGAGAATATATGGCTGAAGCAGATGTAGAATCCTACATCTCTTCTCTAATTAGATCCTCCAGATGAAAGGATTTCCCCTCAATTGAAGAAATCACCTCCCAAAACATATACTGCAACTACCCCTGCAACTCCTCCCTAAAATAACGCAGATCTGGACTGTAACTGCATTGTAGGGGATAAATACTCCTTGGTCTACTGGAAAATATGTCAATAAAGCCCAACGGGCTTCCTTACTAGCCTCCCAATGGAAGGAAACCTTCTTCCACTGTGAAACTAGCTCATAAAACACCCAATATAAATCTCCACTACTGCATCGTGCAACACAACACAACTCTCATTAGGGGAATTTTGAGGTCTAAAATCAGCCTCTTAAGGAAATTATAAAATAATAGTGGAAATAATAAAATAATATTTGATTACAACATCAAATTTTAGAGGGAAAAAAGATAAAACTACTTTTTCAACCTATATTTTGAACTTATCTCCCTCAGGTTTTACTTAAATTTCGAGTGGGAATAGTCGTTGGATGAAAAATTTAATTCCTCATCCAAGGAGTACCCATGTTGCATACTTTTTTATGGACTTTACTACACGAAAAATGATAAATACATAAAAAACATGAGTGCAATCACGTTTTTTATGTATTTCTCATTTTTCGTGTAGCAGAGTCCCTCAAAAGTATGCAACATGGGTACTCCTTGGATGAGGAATTAAATTTTGCATCGAATGAGTATTTCCGCTCAAAATTTGACTAAACCCTTAGGGAGATGAATTGAAAATACAAGTTGAAAACAGAGTTTTATTATTTTATTATTTTTTAATCTTTTTACTTTTTTTACTCCAAAAATAGTGAATCACCCCCCATGGTTGACATAATCATCTTGAATCCTATTGGTTCTTATAAAATTGATTTTAGTTGTACATTTTTCATAGGAGGCCCATTTTAGACCTCAAAATTCCCCTAATGAAGAAGAAATTGCGCTGTTGAAGAAAGATGAAGCTTAGCATGATGCTGGAATGTGGAAATATAGTGAAAATACTCCTTCTGAGTGGGCACTAGAATTCCCTCAAGGATAGAGGTGGGACTCCCGCTCGGGAAAAACCTGTGTTGAACAACACTACAATCTCAACTACACAACTGAAGAGAGAAAAAAGTCTAAATAGACCATCAACAAAATAATAATCCAATCATGCCCACAATGGCTACCAACCCCTTACTTATATTCTTGGTGAGCTTCCTTACCTTGGGCCCCACTCATTAAATCCAGTACTTCCATGAATGGGGTCTCCCTCCAAAACTACATTTTCCCTCAATGAATGCCACTCCTTCCATACCAACGTTGTTTTATTTGGTCAAAGTTGGCCTAGTCTACATGCTCCAACCCCTTTTCACACACAAGGGTCCTCAATATAGCTATTTAGATGACCTCCATTCAAATTAGGAGTATTTTTATTGTTACTAAGGAGATTTATGGGTCTCCGTACCCTCTTATTCCTCTATCTAAGAGAAAAATAAAAAATTAATATTCCAATTAGCTGTGTGCTAATTTAGGAATATTATAGTTCTCCCCTCCCAAATGTTACTTGTCCTCAAGAAACTGCAAGGATAGAACTAAAAAGCCTCCTCTCCTCCTCCTATAGCATCCTCATATGATAATTTCCTCTAATTAACAAGATGCTCTCTCATCAATATGTCCCCAAGTTGGTCATCCCAAAGGTATAAGCTAGCCTTTGGTGACAAATCAAAATGGCTCTCATCATGAAGAAGTGGGATATCCATGGAGGAAACTATATGTGGTCTAGAGGTCTTATTGAGGCATGGGATCATAAAATAATTGGGAACATTCGTTCCCATGTGAAGCTCCAAACCCCAAGCTATCATCCAAAAAATGTGAGTCACACTCAAAATGGTAACTCATGGAAAAGTTCTTCCACCTTTCGCTACTGCAATGTAGCTAGGCTGCATAACTAAACATGATAGACTGAATATCCTACCCCATGATGTTTCTATCTCCAATTATGAAAAGTGTAGAGCTGCTATTGATATTGGACTACAATAATGCTGCCATCAAGAGACAAAAGGACAAGTGGATCTTCAAAGATCCACTCTTTGGTTCTATGGCCCTTGTTTGCCCAATCCTTCCCACATATGCCAAATAGTACATCATCACAACATGGAATCAAGATGAAATATTTATTGAATGTTTTGTAAGACTTTGGATGATACCAATAGTTTCCCATTGGTGACAACGCATTTTTGCTTCCTGCTGTCTCTCATCATCATATGGCAAGTTGTCTCCCAACAATTTTCTAGATGTGCATGTTTTCTCATCTACCAGGGAGTAGTAAATGGCATTATATATCAGCTGAGAATAATAAGAATAACACAACACTTTCCCCATGCCATCCGAGAAATGGCTTTCTCCATCATCGATATTGGTCTTAGAAATACCATGAATCTAAAATAGAAATTTTCCCTCTTATGGATCAATGCAGTGCACATATATGGCAAGATAATGCAAATATTTTGTTAAGTGAAAAAAAAAACACAAAAAATCCATTCTTACCATGACTTGTGAGTAGGCTAAAAATGAGGTCCATGGATCAGTCTTCCCATGAGAATCTCCTCATAGTGGTCTGAAATGTGAAGTGATACATGCTCCCATTGGAACACTCCATCAATAGATACATACTCCCAAGTGACAACGTTTTTGGCCTTTGTGATAAGGTTCATGCCATCTCATAACTTCCCTCTTTGACATCCTCAATGCCAAATTCACATACCATGATGCTGCTATATATGGGAGATTCCTTACTATGTGGAAGTACCTCTTGATCCTCCAATGTTGAAGAGTAGCACCTATGAACCCTGATTGTGCCATCCTCTTTTTCTGGAATATCATGAAAAGTATGGGAGAAAATCAGCCCATACTCTCCCAAGAGTAACCAAAGAAAGAACAAATCTTGTTTCTCCTTCACACCTCCATGATATACACCATGGAGTAAAAACATGATGATTGACACTAAAACATCCTCTACCAAAAATGGATGTTATAGCAGACATTCTTTTGCCAATTTTTTCCAAATTTATAACACTAAAAACCTCTGTTATCACCTCTACTATAAGGTATTTTCCTTGTAGTGATAGTGTTTAGTGAGAGAGGAAGATAAGCGGAAATGGAGAGAGATATCGATAGAGTTGTATGGGGGAGTGAGTGATAGGTAGAGGTAACAAGAGAGAGAGGAGGGATGGAGAAAAATGTGAATATACATGCATATATAGAGAGTTACAGTGTGGGGGTGAGATAGATAGGAATATATAGAGGGAGGGTGGGATATATATACATGTATGGAGGGGGAAAGAAAGAGAAGAGGAGAGATACAGAGGGAGAGTGATATGTAGAGAAGGAGAGAGTGATGGGGGAGATAGGGAGAGATATGGTGATGGAGGGGATAGTGAGAGAGAAATACATAGGTAGAGATATAGTGACAGAGATGGAAGGGGGATATAAGGTATAGATAGAGGGAAGAGGCGAGAGATGGAGAGAACGAAAAATATAGATATAGACGGAGAGATACAAAGAAAAATATAGATTTCGACTGATAGAGGGAGAATTGAGAGAGAGATTGAAGGAGAGAGGAGGGGGAAGGTAAGAGCAAGAAATAGAGAAGGGGTAGGGGAGAGAGAGGAGGGGAGGTGAGAGAGTGAGGGAGAGATATAGGGAGGAGATAGAGATAAGGTTAGATGAGGATTGTTGTGAAGGAGGGAGTGCATGAGTGATGGAAAGAGTGAGAGATGGGATGAGGAAGAGATATGAAGAGAAATATATAGATAGGATGAAAAAGGGATTGAGAGTAAGAGAGGATTAAGGAGTCATGGAGAGTGAGACAGATGAAGAAAGGGAGGGATAAAAAGTAGAGTTGGAGGTTGAAGAGAGAGAGAGAGAGAGAGAGAGAGAGAGAGAGAGAGAGAGAGAAATATAAGTCAAGTGGGAGGGACAAATGGATAGAGATTGAAGTGGGAGAGAGAGAGAGAGATCATCAAGAGATAGATAGATAAAGAAGGGAAGAGATAGACGAAGAAAGAAGGGGTGAGAGAGGGAGAGAAAGCATGAGTGAGAGAGGGAGAGAAATAAGGAGTGATAGATGGAGATAAGGATGGGAAAGAAGGGGAGACAAACGTTAATAATAATGGTAAGAGAGAGAGAGAGAGAGTTATATTAATAAATATGGAGAAATAGAGAGTGTGTGGGGTCAGAAAAATATATAGAAATTAAGAGAGGGAAGGAGACATAGATAAAACTAGAATGGTGACAGAGGGAAGAAGAGGGAGAGAAAGACATATAGGGAGAGAGTTTTAGGGTTTAATGGGAGATATATTGTAAAGGAGTGAATGAGAGAGACATAGGAAGAGAATTGTTAATTGAAGAAAGAAAAATATAAGGGAATGTATGGAAAAATGTATACTTTTAGTAAAGGTGAATCAAAATTATTCCATAACAGATAAACCTCCAATGAATATTTCATCAAAGTAAATTATTCTTGAAATCTGAATGATGTTGGATTTTCTTAGAGATAATTATAGCATGCATGAAATTATAGAGGTGACTAGTGCAAAAACTCTTGATGAGGTTCTTGAGATTCAACCTCTCTCACATTCCCCCACTCCCAAGCTCTATTTAACTCTCTATCTAACACTCCCTTACTCTCTCTTCCTATCTCTCCCTCCCTCCCTCAATCACTCCATCAAAAAAACACCCCATACCTATCTCTCTCTCTCTCTCTCCCTCCCTCCCTTAGTACATCATTCGTAATCCCTCCCCCATATATATATATATATATATCTATATCCCTTCCTTAATCTATCTTCCTCCTTGCACCATCCCCATATATGCAATCCAAACCTCCCTCTCTCTCTCTCTCCATAATATCTTCTATCCTTCACCCCTCCTGCTCTCTCTTCCCTATCTCTCTTCCACTCCAATTTTCCTCTCTCACCCTTCCGTAATATCACCCCCAACGTTCACCTCCTTATCTTCCTCTCTCTATATCTACCCTTTCACTCTCGTGGGGACTTCACTCAATGAACCTATCACATATCATGTTTTTTCATGGCATACTATGTAATATGCTTAATAATATATTGTAAAATACCTCTAAAAATCACTTTATTTAACCCCCTACCAATACAAACCCAATACACCTTCCCAATTAAAAAAAACCCTATTTTAAATAGATATTGTAGGTATCCATTTTTTCATTAACATTTTTTATACCCCTTTATATTTTTTCATTAAATTTGAGTTTCATTTTTTGTACACAACATATAAAAACCATTTACCCCCTATTATATGCTCAATATATTATAATTTTTTCCTCAATATATATCCCCCAATATGAACACACATGGTATGGTATTTTACCCCTAGTCAAGACCCCTGTTCAGTCTCCCCCTCTCACTGTAATCTTCACTATTTTCGGCACCCGACCCTACCCCTATCACTCTCTCTCTTTCTCTGCAACCACCATTTCCCCTTTTTTCTGACATCTACACCTCTCCATTCTTAAATCCATACCCCCCATATATTTATCTCTATATATACATAATGTGTTTTGTATGCATGTGTCTTACCTTATTTCCATCTCTTTCACTTCCCCACCTATTCCCACCTATCTCTATGCCCCCTTACTCTCTCTCTCTCTCTTCATTCCTCCTTGCATCCCTCTCTAACCTATCTCTCTTTCTCTCTCTCACCCCCGTCCTTCCTCCCCAAATATGTGAATGTATTCTCACTCACTTTATTCCTCCCTATCCCTCTTCATCTCTCCATCCCACTTTACCCCCTGCCCGCCCCCCCCCCCTCTCGCTTTATATATATATATATATATATATATATATATATATATTTGTGTGTGTCTCTATTTCCATATACCCTTCTGCATCTCATTCCATTTCTCTCGATCCATACCTTCCTTGCTTTAGACCATTCTTCACAATGCCATTCCCTATCACCCAAACATCTATAAATTTCCCTCCCTACCTCTATCCCTCTCAATCTACCCAACAATATGGTTATGATTTCTAATATGCAAAAACTAATCTCATGTTAGTTACATAAAAAAATATCGTATATTATATTTTCATTTACGACAACAAATCCTTAGCGAAAATTCCTTCATAAAATATATGAGAATCATAATGAATCATAAGATTAATTGGAACTATAGCATTAAGAAAATGATAAATCAATTTCAAAATTCTTATTATGGGCTTAAAAAAATAGAACTTCACAAAATCTTTAGATTTTCGATTTAAAAAAAACTCCTCTTTAATATGCTGATCACTATTATTATATATGTGGATTGGAAGTTTGGTTGTAGTATGTCTAGAAATTCATGGAGGAATATTGAATAGATTCAAAGTAATTTTATAACTTACAACCTCAAGTTTAAAGGAGATAATCCCTATCCTATCCTCCAATAAAAATAAAGTATCCCCCCCATGGAAATCATGGATTTGACTAGGTGTCTTATGTGTATGAAGAAGTTATGAAACATGGATGCCAAGAAGATTCCTAAAAGTGCTTCTAGATCTAGCTAAAACCCCCACCATAATCTCAAGCAAGGGTGCCATAAGGATGCATAGCCTTGGTTGGACCAGTGTGGAATAAAAGAGGAGATCATCTTGTAGAATACAATTAAAAATATCATTACTTCCAAATATAAGGATAAATTGTGGGGAGGCAAACATCTAGAGAAAAAAATAAAACTAATATATTATAAGGAGGTCATCAATCCAAATATCAAAAACCAAAATTTTCTATCTCTATTTTCTAGTGTTAAGATGAAAACAAAAACATTTCCAAGATATGATCTAATTCTTATTGTTGTCATAGTGAAACTAGGAGCTGCGCAATTTGTAAAATAAGAGATTGTCACCTCAGATCATAAAAAGGTTGAAGATGAAAAAAAATATCTCTTAAATTGTCAATATTACACTTTTATTGAATATAATTTTCAAAATATTTGTCACATTACTAACCTTCTTAACCTTTTAATTCAACAAAACTATGGTGATCTTAATTCTTCTTTAACATAGAAAAAAATATTAAATATTTTTGGCCATATAGATCTCACTAGACATTAATAATTTTCATTATCAATAAGAAAGATTAAAAAATTATCAAAGCTTAAGGCATAATAATATATCCAAGAATAAAAAAAAGGGAATATGAGTTGCTACATTCAAACTTAACTGTGTGATGAGTAATCCTTTCAAAACCTTTTTTTGACTCAATTTACATATGCCATCTCCCCAAAGAAATTAACGAGTCCCTCCAATTATGTCATCTAAATTCCATGATTAATATGAATGACACAACTTAAAATACATGTTAAATGTTTTTGAAAAAAGGAGGAAGAAGCCAAACTTCTACAACAGTTATACACTCGGAATATTTCTGCAAAATAGAACATAACAAAGCTACCACCATCATATTCAAATTGATTGAATTAATTACTTGAAATAGATGATTTAATATACTTAAAAAAATTTGTATAAAGAAAATATTGAATACAAAATTAATCTCCAAGAACACTTCTTCCTCATACTAAGTATACATGGTGAGCATAAGGTTAGGATAAAAATAGTGACACCCTGTGCCAACAACTATTACCAAGAGGCTTATAGCTATACTATACATAGCTAAAATTGGACAGAACCCAAAGCAATAGGCAACCTCTAAGGGAAGCAGATTAGGCGGGAAGACATGAGTAGAAACTAAAAGGTCTAAATGTTCAAGCATATGGAAGTCAATGTGTTACACCCTCGCCTCCAAAGTGCGAAGGTAATTGTTGGCGCATCATTGTTGTCACCAGATACTTTCCACGTTGTCCAAGATCTCATTCTGGATAAGCTAGACATCATCAATTTAGAAAACAAATTAATTTCATTACTCATAGCATTGTTCCCTCATAGTATCGATGTTCAACTGTATATTTCGCAACTGACCTGCAATAGAATCTAGGGTTGTTGGAGATTCTAGGGTGGTTGGAGATTCCACTTGACTTGGGGAGTGGGCAGGAGAGACTGTAGCCTCCTCATTCGTATCTCGGTTGTTCGCATTGTTCGAGGAAGAGTGGCTGCTCTTGTCCCTCCGTTGAAGATCTTCTTTGCGAGGAGTTGCTCCCCACCGACATGGACAGCCATGCTGGCACTGGCACAACATTGAGGCAAGCCGAGGGAAATTGTGTGAGAGCAAGGTCGGACCGACACACCCACAAAGGTTTGGGGCAGACCTTTCAAGGGATTCGCCGGCAAACCACACTGTAAAACCCAAATACCAGGCAATAGCGAAATGAAAAATATAAAATAAATGATTGAATAGATTACGAGTCCAAACAGAGCCGTGACTGTACATGTTGCGACTTTTCTTCCAGAAAACCACGACGCGACCCCAATTCGGGTCTGCTCGACTTGCAACAAACCGTCTTTCCACCCCCAGAGCAAGCCAAGCTAAAAACACCCCCAGGCCTCTAGCAACCCAGAATCCACCCGTGAGCGAAGCAAGCAGTAGCACAACCGGAGGAGACCAGTCCAGGCCAGTGAAAAATGGTTGTGTGAGTTGAGCCCATCCCCTGCAAACAAAAGCAACTGTTGAACAGTCAATCCAATAACGCCCTTAGAAAATCTGAGCATTGTGGCTGCCTCCATGTGCCAAGATCCCATGGACATTCTCAGTTCAGTTTATCTTCTCTGTAGGAAGAACCAAGTCCTCCATTCCACTCCCGCCCGGTGCCATGACCATTGTCCTACAGACCAGGGCTCACAACCAAATTTATCTGTCATCATCCACCTCATCGCTGAACACACCACACTTAACCACAACACAGACGAGACCCAAGACATAAACTTTTTCAAGTGATAAGGATGCCGGTATACGAGTTCTTTATGATGGCAACTAATAATTCGTAATCTATACTATATTAATGCGATTGGACGTTATATGTCAATTTCGTTTAAATCTAACTGTAAGCATGTACTGTCTCAGTGCATATATGGCCTTCCCTTTATGATCAACTTGACCCTGAATACACCATTAATGGATGGAGGAGGTTGCTCCGTACGTTGCCCTGTTGCCACAAGGTGCTCCATTCCATCACTCCGTAGAGGATGGATGTGTTAATATTTTCTTAGATGTGTTAATATTTGCATATATGATTAGTTGTTTTTCAATTTAAATGGTATGCAAAATAGTAAAAACAATGAAAGATTAATTACCTTCAATAATTTTTAAATAAAATAATCCCATAAGAAAATAAAGGGGAATGTTATAGGGAAAGGCTGGAATAAAAGTAAATAAAAATATAGAGCACCCAATATCTATGCATTCCAAGAAATTATATCGAATCCCATTATTATAAGACCCACCCATACAAGTACATTGAACATAATTTTACGAGTAACTGCAGTTTCCAGCAATATTCAATGAAGCAAAAATTATATAAATTAGCATTAAAAAGGGAGGAATTAATAAGAAATCAATCAATAATAGCAATAAAACAATACATTTAAACTCTGCAATAAAATAGGAAAAAAAAATTGCTGCAGTATCTTTGATTGAAATTGAAAACCTTCACGAATATATGCTCTAATAACATTACAAGATATATATATTTATTTTTTTCAAGTACTCTTCCTTGTAAAGTTTTACACATTACAAGATGCTTATCTAGTGAAACTAGTGAAACTCTAAAAAGTTCCATTAGAGGAATTTTGAGGTTTAAAATGAGTCTCCTAAAGAAATAATAAAATAATAGTTAAACCAATAAAATAATATTTATGAAATTTCAATTCACTTTTTTCACCACAATCTATGTAACCATAGTTAAATTAAATTCAAAAATTGTACCAAAATAAAATTAATAAAAAATTTGTATTCATGTGACTATAAATAAGAATGAGTTTTTCAAGAAAAAATCATTATTATTGAACAACTAATACATTTGTCCTTTGTACTTAAATAAATTAAATTAAAATATAAATATAAAATTATTAATTATTAATTATATTATATGCTATTAATTAAAATTCATATTATTTAAATTGTATAATAACATGTAATTAGTATACTATATAAATATAATATAATATAATAAATGTATAGGAATATGCATTGTTTCTTTCAAGAAATTTGAAATGACAATAATATATTTTTATTCAAAAAGTGTGAAATGACATTTATTATGAGTACTTTACTTTGAATTTAAAAGTACTTAGAGCACTACTATGGTTAACCATGAGTTTTTATCCACCATTGAGAATATGATAAGTAAGTATCTTTAGCTCAAGCAATGCCACCTCAACCATTAGGGATGATGTCATCCCTTAAAATGTGATTGGTTCTCATAAAGTGAATTTTGATTGTGCATTTTTCTTAGTAGGGGCATTTTAGACCTCAAAATTCCCGTAATGATGATTGAGAGTAATACTTGGTGAGGAAAATACCAATTGATATAATTACTATAATTCTTTGACAGATGAAATAAAAGTGGGGATGACCTCCCGTGACTCATAAACTTATTGCAAGGAATAGGAGAATCCAAGGGAAATATCCGCAGAGTTGCTAAAAACGATAATTACATATCTGTTAATAGAGTAATTAATATAGAATTTTTGGAGTTGTTATTATGATAAATTTAACCTCCTTATTTGCATATTTTTATATTTTTGGAAGGAACAACGTAATCAAGTTGCAGAATGTTTTGACAGTTAATTAATTGGAAAAGAAATAAAAAAATATTTGCAAAGTTTATTAAATATTTAGTAAAATTAAATATTAAATTTATTTAATAGAAATTAAAAATTTATATTTTAATTTTTAAAATTTGACTTAATTTTTTTTTTTTTAAAATTCGTAGACAGTTCCAGATGCTCTGGCTAACTCGTTCCCATTACTCGTAGATACCTACATGCCACCTACCTTATTGGGTTTTCGACTAAAGTAGATTTCTGAGCAACGTTTTTCCTTTTTGGAATAGAAGCATTAATGATTAAGGGTATAATCACCTTGGTTATATATCATTCAACAATTATTCTATAATCCTCAATGTTTTTCTTTCAGTTTCTGGTTACGGCCTTGTGGGATTTTCCACTTTATGCTTAATGTAATGTGTGTGACTCTTATACCATATATTTATTGAAAGAATTTGCGAGAGGGTCAAGGTCTTCGTTAAATAAATGGTTTATTTATTTATTTATCTTTTGTGGTTACAATATTTGTGCTATAGTTAAAGTCTTGTATTAATATACATTTTGGAATTTACCGGTTTGTTACTCTGTTTTACCGTATGGTCGGATGTAAAAGAAGTTGTTCACATATTCTAATTTTTCGTTATTTAGAAATCTTCTTGGGAGTAACTCAATACGATAATATTTATCTTTACTATTTTCGCCATTGCATCTATTAATATTATTTATTTATTTATTTTCTTTAACAATATTGCAAGGGAACCACTCAGGTTCCTCACGTTAGTAGTTTTGGAAATGGAATCTTTAATCTATCCAATGCCTGCCCAGTACGATAATACTTAATATAGATAATACGTTTAATCCTTGTTTTAATTTTATTTTCCATGTATTATAATAATTCTACTAGTCTTTCTCATCATTGACAAGGTTTCCAAGTGAATGTTAACAGATCTTTCATGAACTGATGTTTCATTTTGTATCTTTTATTTCTCAGCAGTTCTTTTGTCTACTTAGATAGTGAAAGAAACTAATTAAACAGGACAAGGATTTGTTTCGCTGTAACTTTTTTTCTACGAAGCTTCAGAAGTTGAAATTGAAATCATTGGAAGCATAAATATTGGTTAACCTTCTTTACAAATTTCAGATCTTGGTTTGATATATTTTTGGAGATATGATCCTAGGAAGTTATGGTTTTTGCACACTCCATAGTTTCATCTCAAACAAGTGACCTAGGGACAATCGCCATAACTTTCATTTCAGGAATCAGATTTGAATTCTGTAAAAATTAGCTCAACATACACAGACTTTAGTTTTTCCTATAGAAATTTCGGAGCCAAATATTGAAACAATGAGACATGGCATCCAATACAACTTCACTCTATTGAAGTAGTCCATAATCAGGTAATCGTGGGATATTTGACAATACTCTATATTAAAGAATCAAATATTGGTCTGACTAGTGGCATTGGAAAGAAGATTCATTGGGATACAACACGAGTGAACGTTAAAACATCTATCCAAAATTACAAAGTTACATTTATTTCAAGATCGAGCTCCTAAAAGAAACAAAAATGTGTGTATTTATTTTAAATTTCATAGCGTTTGTTTGAAAAAATAGTTTCAAGTGATTCCAAGGTAATATTGAAGCATATATATCAATATTGTGTTCTAGAATTTCTCAAAAGAAAAGAATTGCACAACGATTAATCAGTGAGAAATATCTACTATAATGCATGAAGAGGAGTAATTGCAACATTATATATCAAAATTACGGGACCAAATGCAACAAATTTTGCTCTCACAAAGAGCAACTAAACATGCGATAAAATGTGACATGGATGGTTTAAAAGGTAACATGGATTATTTAAAAGGTGACGTGGATTGTTTGAAAGATAACATTAATGACTTAAAACAAGACATGGAAGGTTTGAAGGAAGGTTTAACAAAGTTGCTACAAGAAAGGATTCCTAATGGCGAAAAGGTATTAGATGAAATCATGATGTGAAAAAAAAGAAATGTTAATCGAGATTTCATAGAATCTAACATTAGATTGAACACCCACCTTACTAAAAAAAATTATACGAGGAAGTTTGATGGTAAGGATACGCTAACATGGATACTACAGATGGAGAAATATTTTGATCTCCATAATGTGCACCATACACAAAAGTTACACATCACAATCTATATTTAGAACCTAATCAATTTGTATGGTGTTGATGTCTTGTTCTTGTAAAGCACTTTTCACTTGGTCAATTATTACAAAGTAAATTATAGCATATTATGATGATACAAAGAGCAACACCTTCTTTATCCAATTAATAAATCTCAAACAAAAGGGTTCAATGGTAGAGCATATTCAAGACTTCCAAAAATTGAATATAAGGGTAAATGATATTCCATAGGAGCATAGGATTTTTGTATTCATAGGGACTTTAAACAATAACATCCAAGAGAAGGTTCACCTTTCAGAATTTGATTCATTGGAGAAGGAATTTGCATTGGCAAGAAAAATTGAAAGAAAAATTATGGCAACAAGGAAGAGTAGCACTCAGAACTATAAATATGGAACTGTTGTTTCTCCTAGCCTTTCACAACCTAAAAGGTTGACACCACAACAATTGGAAGAAAAATAGCAAAATGTATTTACTATAGTTGTGACATAAAATACAATAAAGGTCATATGTGTGCTCATTAGAAATTATTTTACATAGATTGTGAAGAGGAGGATT
Organism: Pinus albicaulis; assembly: GCA_034641835.2. Taxonomy (NCBI): domain Eukaryota; kingdom Viridiplantae; phylum Streptophyta; class Pinopsida; order Pinales; family Pinaceae; genus Pinus; species Pinus albicaulis. Next base: position 689,487,203 of record CM076573.1, read on the forward strand.
AAAAGGAACAAGAAACTTCAATAGACGAGGATATACACCAAGAACCAACGCTAGAGAAAGAAGAATTGAATCTGACCGTACCTTGTAAAGCATTGACAGGAATTACCACTCCTCAAAATCCAAAGATAGAAGGACATATCAAGAAGAAAGAGGTAATAGTGTTGATTTATGAGAGTAGCACCCATAATTTTATTCATTGTAACATAAACAGGGGATTGAATTGCTTCCTATACGGAGCACCAAAGTGTCAAGTGATGGATTCAAATGGAGGAACAATAAATTTCTTTAAAAGGTGTCATAATATTAATCTAACCATGGGGGAATTTGTATTGAATTGTCAATGCTTTCCATTCCAATGAGTGGTGCTAATGTTGTATTATGAGTCTAATGGTTACAATATTTGGGTAAGAAAGCTTTTAATTTTCAAGAAATTTTTTTGAATTTTTTTTGGGAAGGAAATGAATTTGAATTAAGGGATATCACATGGAAAACAGGAAATATAATCAACTCTAATGGCATGAAAAATATTCTAAAGAAATAAAAAAGGAGAATAATTGCACACTTATACTAACTAGAGGTTCAAACATCAAAATCATCTATTTCTCCAGATATTTAAAAATTCTTGGACAATCATTCCAAGCTATTTGAGACTCCCAAAGGTCTCCCACCTATTTGTGATCAAGATTATGTTATTCATTTCATTTGAGCAAGTTTTCCTCCAAACATCAGGCCTTACATATATCCCTATGCCCAAAAAAGTGAAATTGAACATATTGTTGTAGAAACACTAGAGGTCGGTATAATTCAACCTAGTCAAAGGTAATTTTCGGCTCCAGCACTATTGGTGCACACAAAATATGGATCATGGTGCATGTGTCCAGATTATAGGGAGCTCAACAAGCTCACTATTAAAGATAAATCTCCCATTCCTATCATTCATAATTTATAGGATGAATTACATGGAGAAATTTACTTCACCAAGTTGGATCTTCATTTAGGATATCATAAAATTAGAATGAAGAATGAATACATTCCGAAAACGATATTAATAACCCATGAAAACCATTATAAATTTTCGTTCATGCCTTTTAGCCTTACCAATGCACTTTATACATTTCAAGGTTTGATTAATTCCATTTCCAAACCCTTCCTTTTAAAAGTTTCATTAGTATTACTTGATGATATACTAACCTACAACAAGTTTTGGAAGGATCATGTTCAACATGTTGGCAAGGCGCTAAGACTATTTGAGGAGAGACAATTATATGAAAAAACCTATAAATGTTTATTTGGAGTATAAGAGATGGAATATTTGGGTCATATTGTATCTCATGAAGGTGTTAATATAGAAAATAAAAAATGTAAATCCATTAAGTAATGGAAATTCCCCAGAACTGTAAAACATTTGCGAGGATTTATGAGGTTGACATGGTATTATCACAAATTTGTTTAGAATTATGGGATAATTGCGGCCCCTATAACAACATTGATAAATAAATATGCATTTTCTTATACTTCGGAATCACCTAAAGTCGTTGAACATCTTAAGGAAGAAATGTGTCGAGCACTGGTCTTAGCTACACCAGAATTCGCAAAAACCTTTATTATTGAAACTGATGCCTCAAGAAATGGAATTTGTGATGTTTTAATGCAAGAAGGAAGACCCATTTCTTTTGAAAGTTGTCCAATCAAAGGAAAGAATTTACGCAAACCTATTTATGAGAAGAAAATGTTGGAAATACTACATACACTAAAGAAATGGTGACCTTATCTAATTAGAAGACACTTCAAGGTAAAAGTAGATCATGATAGTCTTAAATACTTTTTGGAACAAATATTATCTTCAGAAGAGCATCAAAAATAGGTCACAAAAATTTTGGGTTATGACTTTGAAATAATCTACAAAAAAAGGAAGAAAAATGTTGTTGCAGATGAACTCTCTAGAAAGGATGAGGATGTGGAATAATTTAGTTGTGCCATTTCTATTATTCAACCATATTGGACAACTGAAGCAAGGGATTAATGGAAGAATGACGAAGAAGTGTGGAACGTCTGTCAACAATTGCGACAAAATTCCAGTACATCTAATACATTTAGTTGGAAAAACTATTCATTATGGTACAAATATCACTTATATATTTGTAATAATTCCGAACTCAAACAAAATATTCTTTTGGAATTGCACACCTCTACCTTAGGAAGGCACTAAGGATTTTTAAAAACTTATGCCATAGTTAAGAAGGAATTTTTTTGGGATAGTCTTAAATATGATATTTAAATTTTGTGGTGAAATGTTTGGTTTGCCAACAAAATTAAGTTGAGACAATTAATACCTCAGGTATGTTATAACCTTTATCCATTCCAAGTCAATAGTGGGAGGAGGTTTCAATGGATTTTATCATAGGTTAACCCATTTTTGAAGGAAAGAGTGTCATCATGGTGGTAGTTGATAGACTTACCAAGTATGCACACTTTTTTATATTATATCATCCATTTAAAACATGTATAGTTGCTACTATATTTATTGAAACTATTCAAAAGCTACATGAAAACACAAATATTATTGTAAGTGACATAGATCCCATTTTCACAAGAAAATTTTGGATGGAGTTATTTTCTTGTGGGGGTACTCAATTATATCATATCTCATCTTATCATCCCCAATCTAATGGGGAAGCTAAGATAGTGAACAAATGTTTGGAATGATATTCTTTGTAAATAATAAGAAAACACAATGTGTCAAGTGGTTACCTCTAACTAAATGGTGGTATAACACTTCCTTCCATACTAGAACAAGAATACCCCATTTATGAAAGAAGTGGAAGATCACATCAAGCATTAACAAAAATATCTCCAACTCTTAAAGGAAACCTCACTTTGGCACAAAATTGAATGAAACAACAGGCATATCAAGATAGCAACCAAATAGGTTTTGATGTAGGTGTCTCAGTATTATTATGGCTAAAACCATACAAAAAAATTACCCTCAAGAAGGTTAAGAAGGATAATAAATTATCAAAAAAGTATTATGGTCCTTACAAGGTGTTGCAAAATATTGGTACTATCATATACAAATTAGAGCTTCCTACATTTTCTCGAGTGCACCTAGTATTCCATGTTTCATGCTTAAATAACGTTATAGGTGACAAGCTCCTATTCAAACAATATTTCCAGAACTTGATGAGGAATAAAAAATCATATTAGAACCTAAAGTATTCATAGAAATAAGAACTTGAAAACTATTAAATCGATCAAGTTCAGAGCATCTCATCAAGTGGAAGAACTTACCCACTAAAGATTCCACATGGGAGAATGATAATTTTATACAGAGACATGCAGAACTAATCAAGCATTTAGGACAACAATTTTTTAAAGTAGATGGGCATGTTAGGTCCCTCTAATAATAGTGTATCCTCTTATTGTTATTTTTAGTGTAGCTCCCTTATTGTTATTGATGTTCCCATGTAGTCCCCATATTGTTATTATTGTATCCCATAGAAGCCCACTATTATTATTGTTGTGCCCTACATTATGTCGGCTTTGATTATGTTGTGACCCCTTAGAATCATATATATAGAAAATAGGTTTTTTCATTTGATTCATCCAAGAATTTTTCATTTATGTAATGTAAAGGATGTTTCCCCCTCAAAGAGGATAATCTATAAGTCGCAGATCCATCTTTTCTTCTATTTTTTCAACGGGTTATGCGCATAACATGACAATTTTAAATTTCTCCCATGGTCAACACATAAATCAAGCAATATTATTTATCTGACACTTCAATATACATATATATTTGTTAAAAGTCATGCATAACCATGTTGACTCTTTATATGTATGTTGAAGTAAAGGAACAATTGGTAAATATATACAAAATGATAAGGAGGGTTTGTTTATACCATTCAATTTTTGGACAATAGAGCTTGAATTTTTATATTATAGGACTCATGATCCCAATTACTCATTCACTAGATCATTAAGTATAGTTTTACCTAATGGAGTTTCTAGAGAGCTAATTGTATGCACAAAAACTCTTCACTTTTTACCTTGGATGTTGTTTGCTAGCGAAAATATAACGGTCGATCTTTAGGGTGAATCTTGAGCCATTGATTTCGGTTGGGGAAGTTATGAAGGTAACAACCTCTCGCTTCCCCTCACACCACATCCAACCATTTGAACCCTATCCTTATTTGTAAGTGAATCTCTTCAATAGACCGTTGTCAAGGAGTTGTTCTTTGTTTGGCATTGGTTAATTCACTCCCCTCACTAATGGCCACAACCTTCATGTGAATCAACTATCATCCACGGAAGTATATTTACCTCCAGGGATTACTTTGTTGAGCCATGGTGAATAATGGAAACATTCAACCTCAGATACAGGTGAGGAAAAATCCTTAAATTTACTTCATCAATTCACCAATTACAAATTATTTTCCTAGAAGAGATTCTAATGTTTTCCTTTTCTTTAAATTCAAAAGGTTTACAAAATTCAGGTCTTCTCTCGGCTATACACGAGAAATGATATTTTATTTCTTTATTTTTCATTCAATTAATGCATTATGTTCTCCCGATTAATTTAACTAACTCTTTTTTTTTTCATTCACAAGGTTTACAAAATTCAGGCCTTCTCTTGGTTATACACAAGTAAGGTTCTTTTCTTCCTCACCGTTTAATTCAATTGACACATTGTGTTCTCCCCATTAATTTAACTAACTTCTATATTATTGTAATTTCAGGTTTACAGTCAATGGACTTCACCCTACGTAATTTTTAATTTTTTGCTTCCGCAGTTGGAGATGCTTTCGCTAACTAGTTCCCATTACTAGCAGGTATGGGGTTTTTGACTCAAGCATATTTTGGGCAATTTTTTTCCTTTTTGAAATAGAAGCATTAATGACTCCCGGTATAATCCCCTTGGTTATATAGCATTCACAAAATTGTGGGTGTTGGGTCAATATTTAATATGTACTCCTTATGTTTTTTGTTTTTAATTTCTAGTTATGGACTTGTGGCCTTTAAACTATATGCTTAATATAATGGGTGTGTCTCTCATACCGTATATTTATGGAAAGAATTTGGGAGAGGGTCAAACTCTCCATTAATTAAATGTTTTAGAATTTCATTTTTAATTTATTTTTATCTTTTGCAGTTACAATATTTATTTGTGTTATAGTCTAAGTCTTATATTAATATACATTCTGTAATTCACCGTGTTGTTACTCTATTTTACCTTATTATAATATTCTTGGGAGTAAATTATTACTATAATATTTACATATATTATTTTCTCCATTGCATCTATTAATATTATTTCTATTTCTATTTTCTTCAACAATATTGCAAGGGAACCACTACCGTTCCTCACATTAGTAGTTTTGGAAATGGAATTTTCAACCTATTTAATGATTTCCCATTACAATAATACTTAATATATACAGTACATTTAATACTTATTTGTTTTAATTTTATTTTCCATGTATTATAATAATTCTACTACTCTTTCTCATCACAGACAAGTTTTCCATGTCAATATATGAACTCATGTTACACTTTGTATCCTTTATGGCTTAGAAGTTCTTTTGTCTACTTAGATATTTGACACAAACTAATTAAATAGTACAAGGAGCTATTTTGTAATGGTTGGATGTTTCTATTATAATTACCTTAGTTACAGTCATAAATTCTATAAGATTTTTCATTGGCTCTATGAAAATTCTCCTTACTTTGCCGGGTTTATTTCGATTTTTTTTTTTGGTTAGCCCTGATATTTTAGGGTCTATAGTTCCTTTCCTTTCCCTTACTTATTTCTTGCTTGGTTTTACATATGTACTTCTTGTTCTATAACCGGAATTTAGTTCTTTGGTTATTAATGAGTAGATTACGACTTCTATAACAGGAATTTAGTTCTTTGGTTATTGCTACTGTTTATGAGTAGATTATGACCACTGCAAGACTTTGTAGAACATTATTATTGTGATAATTATCATTGGAACCTATTTTTGAGATCCACTATTCATCTACATGACCAAACAATAAAGAATCAAGGACTAATCCATCTTGTCAGACATTTTCCATTAAAATTTGGAGTTGACCTAATTCATTAACAATATAACGATTAAATAACCATATCATTTTTTTTTTATTACAAACATCCATGTTACTTAACATAAATCAAATGTAACTAGAGCATATCTCACTAAACTGTTTACTAAATTGTTTTCAAGTGACCATCTTGCCACTCAAATGATAGGAATAGTTTACTAAAATAAATTTTTTGAAAATTATTTTACAAGAAGACATTATCCACAGAAATGTTTATACCAAAATACAAACAAATATTTATTTTTTAAAGATTAATTAGGTTGCCACATGAAATCACTAGGGAAGGAAAAATTCTCTTCTCAACCAATGAGTCTTGGATCCATACCATACCGGTTTTCACAAAAATTCCACTTGCCCCCAACCAACTTAAGAATTTTCTTCTCAAAACTTTCATAAACTCACAAGTCTCTACATAAATTCCACTATCTACAACCAATCTCTTTACAAAATCATTCCTTACCTCAACATCTTCTTATTCGAGATAATGCCTTCTCATCCCCTCTTTCTTAATTCTCTGAGGTTCCTCTTTTTACCCTCCTTGGCTCTCTTTTCCCAAGTGAGATTATTTTCCCTGGGGAGAAGAGTAATTGTGTATTAAATGTGTGATATATAAGTCCTCATTTAGCATTTCCACCATCCCATAATTGATTGGCTCACCATAACTAATCTTGTTATTTTAATAGAAATAAAAATAAAATATTCATGTGAGGTTCATGTGAGGTGTGCTTTAGCACAGAGAGTGCCAAGTTACTTTTAGTAGAAGAAAATTAAAACAAGTGTGCTTTAGCACATAGTGTGCCAAGTTAATTCTAGTTTAATAAAATTAAAATATTTACTTATTCACTTAGGGGTGTTACAAAAAAAATTCTAATCCTAAGTGTCTCATAAATTGATTATCCTAAAATAATTTAAAATGTGGATTTTTCCATAATTAATATTATCTTCCTATTCATTATCATGGTTATTTTTAACATTAAATATTTATTAACCTATAATAATTTCCTACTCGTTTTTCATTAATTGTTGTATTATTTCTAATAAAAATGTATTTTTTCTAATAAAAATCTAATCTTGTCCTCTTAAATTAATTATAAAAGGGAAATTAAATATATGTTTTTTTCATAATTAATGGTTCTTTCTATTCATTATCAAACATATTTTTAACAATAAATATTTATAAACTTATAATCATTGCTTCCTTTCTATTAATTGTTGTATTATTTCTAATAACAATGTTTTTTTTTCTAATAAAAATATTTTCTCACATTTTTTCATTAATACATTTTATTAATCATAATATTTTTTCTCATAACTTAATTATTTCATTTTTTGGGTCCTTTTGTCATAGAACTATGTTATCTATCAATATATTATTAGCAATTTGATTCCCCCTCCACCAAGGTTGTGGTGATTAAATCTTTCACATAATATAACTAAGTTATATAATAATATTTACCCCATAAGGGTTCTCTAGTGTTTGTATAAGAGGTAGGTACTAAGCAACAACAATGCATAATACACTTGTTTTTAAAGAAAATAGTTAATATCACCCTCCAATATTCTACTCTAGGTTATAGTGTAATGATTTCCCTAAAATTACTATTTAATTTTATTTTTTTAATAAAGTTTTTAAAAGTTATTAATTTTTATTTATTGAGAATAATGATGATTACAAGTCCATTGAAAATAAATTTTGTAATTTAAAATTTGATATTTATCTTTTATAGGTTAGTTTATATATATATATATATATTGAATCTATTTGAGAATTTAAATAATAAAAAATGTTTTTAAACAGGACTTGGTCATACATGATACCATGAATTAATGAAATTGGGTCAATATTGACATACCATGTGTAGGGAGCATAATCTCATGTCAATTCATAGTAGCTTGAATATTGTTATTTACTATATGGTTGTATGATATTAGAGTCTCGATTTCCTAAAATAAACATTGGGTTTGCATTAAGGTTTAATGATACAAACCTGTCAAATAATTGAAATCATATTAAATGGTTTGATACAAACCAACATGTATTAATTTACTTGGAAACCGTCATAAAATTGTACAATGACCTAGGTTTTCAATCTAAAACAATGCATTGTATTAAGATAACTAATACAATTCATGTAGTTAAAAAAACAGGACTTCAATTTCTACTTAAAAAACACGACTTCAAGTTCTATTGGATTAAGAAATTCTCATATACAAATGGAAGCATATTTTTCTAGAAATTATTAATATAAATTTCTGTGTATATATTTTAGTACTCTTTATTTATTCTTCACCTGTGACCTATATACTCTTCACACCACCTTTGCAATGAAACATAAAAACTCTACAATACAAAAACCACTCAAAAACTCTAAAGTTAATTACAATTTTCGGAAAATATTTTAAAAAACAAAAATATATAAAAAAACATTAAAATACTCTCGAAAAATAAAAATCTAATAAAAAAACCATAAAAACCTAATTTGAAACCTCATATGAAACTTTGGCCCCTGAAAAGTGCTAAAATTCTAATTACATGCATCATTCTACTTTAGTTAAAAGTAAATTAGCTCCTACAAGTTGTTTTCCTCAACTTTGCTACAACTTATGTTGACCCATCTTCATCAAATCCCATTTTGTAATCCATGTATTGTTTGTCGATGCCAATCCTTCCCACTCTACCACATATCTATTTTATTTTCCATGATGAGTATGAATACAATTCTTATCTAGCATACCTGCAAACATTTCCCTTTTTATGATTGGATTTGTTCCATGTTTATCATAACCCTCATCTTCATTAAATTCTTGATTCCTTCTACCAACATTTACTATAGTTTTTATTTTTATTTTTACACCCGCAGACAAAAATGAATTACATGCTCCACAAATACCTCACCCTCTTTTGGAATATTCATCATGCGCAGGGGACATTTAACCCCTAAGGTCCACCATCCAAAATTTGGATTTTTTAACCTCCAAAAAATTGTATACCAAAAATTAAAGAATATTGGACTCATTCATATCATTTTTCTTTTTGGGAACATAAGGTTGTCTCTCAATTTCTAGATAACCTATGGTCTAGGTATATTTGGTGTGAATGTGAAACAATGGAATTTGAAAGCAGAGACCTTGGGGTTAAGGTCAAATAGCCCCCGAGGATAGCATATCCATCTGAAATTAATTGATCATAGGCAAGTTCAAACATGTGCAAGTACATACAAGTAGGTGGATTGAAACTTCCTAGTAATAGAAGAACAACTTGCATTCATTTTTGTCCCAAATCCTTGTGTTATGCATTGTTTATTTAGATGATAGGAAAGATTTTCCAATTCCAGAGGAACATCTATAGATCCTATAGTTTTTGTAATAGTAAAACAATAGTTGGAATCATCAGATGTTGATGGGGAAAAAGTTGTATGACCATTCCAATGATTAGTTTACCTACTATTATTTCCATGCGTGTCACCCTAGAACTCATACATGGATTCAAACATCTCATAAGAAATATTGAAGGTATTTTTTTTTCTTCATTTTTTCCTTCTTTAATGCTCTGTCAAACTCCCAATAGCTTGGATTCTCTTCATACCTGCTCCAATAAATTATGTAATTGAAAGTAGTGAGCAAGTTGGACCATTTTTTCTCAATTTATTTTGACTAGTGATCAACTCCAACTATAAGTAACAAATTTCTCACTTCTTTCCTTTTTTCACTAGCATCTTTGAAAAATTTCCTTCCTTTTTTTCCTGGAGACATTCAAGCTTCAAATAAATTTTCTTATAAGCGTGGACGAGTGCATCCATTCGTACATCTGACAACAACTCTACCCTCTTCTTCGTACCACCGTGATCGTTATTTTCCTATAATTTATGTATATATTCTAGTTTGGATGCTAATTCTCCTTCTGTTATACACACCATTAATTTATAGAAAAATATTGTTACCTTCACTTCCTTAACAATTTGTCTTTCCAAAAACATTTTCTTTGTTTTCCCTTCATCTTCAAATGGCAATAAGATGACTTTAGATCCATATTTCCAAAATTTATATGTATTTTTCTCACCATCATGGATGGTTTTTCCGTCATATTCCCATGGGCTCCAAAAAACATATGGCATTCATCCATTGGGATGCCATCACATCATATTTCATCTTTGTAAGCCTTCCTTACAGAAAACATGACCAAACACCTTTTGTCAACACTGAATTCATTCATGTTTTTAAACCATGAAATTCAATAAGGATGGGGATGTTTATCATAGTGTATGTTCAACTTATCTATTATCTCTGTGGAAACTGTATTCTCACAACTACCACTACTAAAAATAATTTGACCTACCTTTCCCACCAACGTGCACATGTTTCAAAAAATATTCACTCAAAGCCAAGAATCTTCAATGTTGCTAGTCTGTATTTACTCCTTTTGTAGAATCATCATTAATATCCTCATCATGATATTCTCCCCCACATATGGTGGAACATGAGATTCAATTCCTTCTTCATTCTTAGCTTGGACTAAGTTTAATATAGGTTTCTCACCTTGTTTCTTCACTTATATGTTATAATCATGCGGGCTTCACTTGGGGGAGTGATATCGTACAACATGCATTCATATTGAGGGTTATACACTGAGGAGAAGTTAATATAATATATTGAACATATAATAGGGGTAAATGGTTTTTATATTGGTGGGTAAAAAAAATGGAGCTCAAAGTTAATGAAAATATAAAGTGTTATAGAAAATGTTAATGAAAAAATGCATAACTATAATATCTAGTAAAAGTACGGGTTTTTAAAATTAGGAACATGTATTGGGTTTATATTGGTATGGGGTTAAATAATTTCATTTTTAGAGGTATTTTCTAATATATCATAATACTTTGGGTATTATTTAGTATTCCCCAAACACAAATGATATGTCATAGGTTCAATGAGTGAATAACCTGTGGTTATAATCTGAGCATTGAAATTCTCAATCAACCTATTCACAACATAAAGAAAAGTTCTTCACTGGTTTCACAATCCTATGCCACCATATTAACCTCCGCCCCTATGAAATACTCCTCTTATTTGTTAATTTGGGCTATTTTATCAAGTATTTCCTAATTCCTCCACTCCTAAGGATGACCCTCCTCTAATATAGTTTGAACAACATAATAACAAGGATGTACTCCTCATTTATCCTTTCTTCCTTTGAAATTATTCTCAATTTTTCTTTTCCTAATCCTTTAAGGATAACTAGCATGCCTCTTCCATATTTCTAGCCCTACAGATTTTCAATTAATCTTGGATAGAAATTTTTTGACAATTTACATACCTTGTAGAAAATTTCCCATTAGTTTTTTGGCGATCTAAATGAATGGAAAATTCATAAAACTCTTTCATAAGATCTTCGATAGTATATAAATTTTACTTCAAGTTAGGAAATCTATGAAAAAGGGTTTATGCATAGTCCATACGAATATTTTTTTTATTTTAATGTCTTTCCCATCTTATTCCAGGCTGGCCTCATTCTATCCTTTTCATTTTTTGTTCTTTATTTAAACAAATGATTCCACCATATCATTGGATGACCCTTCAACTTTGTGCATGAAAATTTGACCTTCTTTTCCTCTGTCAGAAGCTTCCATTAAAAAAGTAAAACCCGTGTTTTTCAACCAAACAATAAAATCCTCTCGTTTAAGACTAACTCCATACTCTAAAACTTCCATTTGATCGCATCATTTTTTTCTTCTAGATCCCTCAAAAACCTGCCTTCAAAAAGAATATTTTCTAATTGTTCTTCTTCAATTTCTGCATGTTTATCTACATCTATGTGGCTTGTTTCTTCATTAGACACATCTCCTCTTAGTATCATTCCTTGAGTTTCCAACATGTTTGTAATATATACTACTTGTCATTGGAGATTCTCCATACCACTATGCATACAAGAAAGACATTACCTTCCTCCTCCTTTTCGAGTTATCTCCTGATTATAATATTAGATGATTTAACTAGAAAAACTAGACTACAACTTTCATTGGATTAAGAAATTATTATATAAAAATGGAATCATAAATTTTCAAAATCTATTAACCGAAATTTATATATATACATTTTAGCACTCCTCTTTTCTCCTTAGGTTGATTACACATTGATGGGCTTGCCTTTTTCCCTCTACATCCTCATTCTCTGACACGTCCTTTCTCCAACCTCCTTTACAATGAGAAATAAACACTTTTTATCTGCAATACAAAAATCACTCGAAAAACCTAAAGCTAATTACAATTTTGATAAAAATCTCAAAAAATATAAATATATATAAAAAAAAACTAAAATCCCAATTTGAGAGATCATATGAAGAAACATTGACACCACACAAATGCCAATATGCCAATTACATACATGATACTATGGAATTTATTATATATTTACACATGTAATGAATACATCTAACTTATTGGGTTCAAATTTCTTAACATGATATGAGGAATATAAAAATTTAAATAACTTAGGTATTGATTTAATATTCCCATTGTATGTGCATACATTTAGAACATTATCTAATATTTTTCACTTATTATTGCAATTACTTTGACTTAAAGGGTGCAATTAAGTGATCACATTCCAAAACATGTGGCACATGAATTAAACAATCATCTATCAACGTTTTGAAGAATTCAAAGCTTCATTTCCATATAAATTGTCATATAATTCCTTAAGTTCAACTCTTCATGAAGGAATATGAACAAGTAGAAAGAAATATAACTAATTTACACAGAGATGGTATTATTATATTTATATGTTTTCAAGTATATATTTATATTTATTGAATAATTATTTGACTTTAATAAAAAGATAAATTGTGGATAAAATTAATAATATTAAATAAATTTATATAAACTTTGAAGAAAATTTAATATAATCAATAAAAAATCAGTGTTTATAAAATGTATATTTTTTTAATAATGATTTTTTTATATATTTTAAAAATACTAATAAAATGTTAATTGTTTTAATAATAATTTTTTAATATATTTTTAAATCATATTAGGATATTAAAATTAATTTTTTAAATTAAAATTAGAATGTGCTACTGTAAATTTGAATGATTAGTGTTTTCTATATTTAACGAAATATTATTAACTATTATAATGTAATATTGTGTATTTATTAGTTATAAGAATTAAAATGTCACAAAATTTCATATTAATTTGTTGACAGTGTTGGACCCACCAACATTCTAGGGATATCCCCAATATGAAGTCCCAATTAGTCCTCACATTTTTTTGAGCGGGAGTCCCAACAATAAGGTGTTTAACGATATGCTTTGGATTGCAAAATGCATAAAGTGGTGCACAATGTCTTTGGTTAGAGAAAGCGTGTGACCCTGTGGAAATTCAATATGATGCATGAGTAGTTTTAACAACAAAGGGAAAAGGAATTTCTCTCAAGGGAAGCTTGTAATATTATGCACCTTGAAAGGAACACACGAAATGAAAAGAAATCACATAAACTAAGAAGCAAAATAGTCCACAAGTTAAAGATGATGGGTTGAAACATGATTATGTATTCAAGAAGGATAGTACAAATGCAAATGAAATAGTTCATAATAATATGCGTAAGTTAAAAAAAATACATTGCAAATATAACAAGAGTAGTCCTACTGAATTTGAACTATATGCGTGAAGACGTGTCAGATATGATTTTATTATAAGTGAAATTTTGATTCATACATAAAACATGACGAACCACTTACCCCAATGAAGCCAAAAACATGTTATCCTCCCAAAGAAGTATACTCCCTCTATGCTATGGAGAAACCAAGGCTGAAAAAAACTCCCAAGCATTTCCTAAGAATAACCCTAGCCAAAATATTAGCTCCCAAAAGCCTCTTACAAGAGTTTTGAGGATGTATTTATAACAAATGGGGGTGAATCTTGGCATGCCCACTTTGTGACTCTTCAAATCCCCTCATGACTCCTCACATTACATATGAATCTTCACATTACATCATGGACACATGTAATTTCACTCATATAATAATCACAATTAATATTACAAATTTCACTCGTACCCATAGAAGACAAAATAGGGTAGAGAAAAATTGAGAACCTAACAAGACCAAATTGTATGATGCTAGACTTGGGGTGAAATCAAGTCGGAAATATTGGACTTGGTGTCTCTTGGCCACATACTTATGAAAATATTGGTATTGTGCGATGGTATCCCCAAAATATGTGATAATTTCAGGCTAGAAGTAGACTCTTGCCTTCGTAGCATCCCAGTAAAATATCTTGGAACATATCTTAACCTATTTCTCAATCATGAGAAACAATTTTATGATTTTAATAGGGCCACCGATGTAGTTCCATAAGTTTTATCTATTGACCTCCATGTTCTCCTAAGTGGCCATCTGCTTCAGCTGTTCGAGGTACCGATCAATCTCCTGCTAGATTTTCCATTTGCATTTAGTCTTTGTGAGTGTACCAACTGATGGGATCTGGTCAGTTCTCACCATGAAATCCATATTATTGTATATCCGTGCATATGACACCTAAATGTTTCCAGTTAATTAGATGGGTTTCTTGTTTTTTTGGATCAATATTCGAAATTTGCATTTCTCTAACTATACATGTGGCTCAATATTCTTCACTAGTGTAAGTTGTATGTCCTTCTATCACATTGTCCACTCATGCATGACAGTCATGGAAGCTTGTACATCCTTAAGGATATTTAAAATCTCTCTTCTTTCCCATTGAAATTCATTTAAGAGGATAAATTCCTTATGTACGGTAAAAAAATCCTCATAAAGGTCCTTCATAATGTCTCCAGGTGTGGATAATTCAGAAAGTATCACTACTCTTATCTCCTCGCAGTAGAACTGTCCAGAAGGTGCATTCTGCACTACTACACAGAGTTGTTCATTATCCTTCCAGAGTCCCTATAGATTATGTACCAAATGGTTATTATCGACCACTAAGCACTAAGTGTTAGATCTAGCTTCTCCTGCGATGGCTAAGATGGCATCGACAATGGAGTTTCGATTCTTGCTGGTGTCTGCCCCTATCACCATTTCTCTTATGAATGTAGATGATGCATGATCATATGGGAATTTCTTTCTCCATGCTTGTACAATATTATTCTGCATTTCACCAAATGATAGATTATACACATCCATCACCAGATCATCAAAGGGATCCTCCTCTCGTTCCTTGCTCGAGGCTTGCTCTGCGGCTCAAGGTGGTGGAGTCTGAAAGGTGGTCTGAGGTGCACTGGGAATGAGGTTCACATATTCATCTTGCGGCTCTGTTCCCACTTCTATGTCCATGACATCAATCAACTATTCAAGCCCTTTAGAAAACTCTCATTCTTGCATTTTTTTGCTCGCCCCTTCTGCTATTGGTTGATCATGTAATTGATCTTCAACCTGTATGGGTGTTGTCTCTCCTGTCATGGAATATTGTGTTTCTTACTCTTCTTGCTCTTGTATCTCCTCATTTTTATTCTTCTAAGCACCGGTTATCCCTTCAATTTTTTTCCTTCTATCTTCCCTCTCTACAGTGCTTATTGTAAGGATTTCTTCTCCCTGTTTCTCCGATATAATATTTAATGCCTTTTTACCCTCTTCACTTTGATTTCCAAATATACCTTCTCAACGAGAGGGTATTATTTCATTTTCCATCTTTGTTCCTCTTTTTTGCTGCAATTTACCTTCCTCTCTCCTTTACCCTACTCTAGAAAACTGCTTAGTGTTACTTCTTCTTCTAGAAATTCTTCCATATATAGAACATCTTGAAAATTCACAGTCGTAATGATCAGTTCCTAAGGTCGACATGAGTTATAATGGTTCTTCCATGGTTCCTCTTCCATAAACTGATATATCATGTGAACCTAGTCTAACTATACTCTCACACTGTGGTCTTTACAAATTCCTCTAAGGTAATACAGAATATAACCCTTTGTGCCAAACTCGAATCCAAATATGGTTTTCCTTTCGGCATCTATGAATTTGATATCCTTAATCTCGTATAATCCAAACTGTAAAGGAAGAGTTGGTCATGGTGCCTTATACTTCCTATGTAGTGTTGTTGAAAACCCCGTGAAGATATGATAAGATACCTCTTGCATGAAAATTTTGTCGGTGGCATATGTTGGAAAAATATGTGGCAACTTCTTCCCACTGAATACTCTGATCATTGTGCCATCTGGTAAGGAAAACCAATGTGATATCTCTGATATCACATTCATATCTGCTCGTGACATGCAAAGTGGATCCTCCTAAAATATGAGCTTGTAAAGGGGGATGATGAAGTGATCTGTAACGGGTAAAACCACGAAGGTGGGTTACACATTTGTGAGAATCGGGGGTGAAAAATTATTTTTTCCAAGAGTTTGGCCAAACTTTCTTAGAGTTCGGTCAAAATTTCGAAATTACTTTGACCTAACTCATTCTTCCGTTTACATTCACGGTGTATTGATGGTGTGTGAAAAAATATTTTTGGTCAGAGATGAGAAAACCCGCAACTAAAGTTTGGTTGAACTAATTGTTTGGCTGGATTATTTGTTCGGTCGAACTTTAAGATAATTGGGACAAACTTTAGTTTATAAATACAGTAGCTCGAAAATGTGTATGGGTTTTGGGATTATTACCGTTGTTTGTTTTTGTAGGGTCACATTTGCTTGCTGTTGCAGGGTCAAAGTTGCAAGGTCACAGGCACAATTGCAGGGTTAGAGGGGCAGTTTCAGGGTCATAGGCACAGGTGAGAAATTTGCTGGTGTTGGTTTTCTGTGTTATTTTTGTTGTGAATTATTTTTATTGTTGGTTTTCTATTTTTTTCGTTGTGAATTTATTTTATTTTATTTTATTTTATTTGCAGGTAATTTGTAATCCATGAAATCCTCGACCTCCTACTTGTCTTCTTGTTGTGGCCTTGACGTCTCCCAATTTCTAAGTTCCTACGTCTCTGATTTGTCACATGCTTAGGATTTAATTCCATGGGAATTTTGTGCTTCTATAATTTCTTCTATGTATTCTATAATTTAATAATAAATTTAATTACCTCTCAGTCTTGTCTACTACCAAATCGGGTGCTCCCTCGGCCCACAAATTAAATAAGAATAACTGAAAGCTCATTACTTCATGAAAATTCACCAGTTTACAAATATCGAAATATGGATAACCTGACTACCTTATATTATTACCCCGTGGGGGTAGAGTCTCTCTTTTGGGTAGTTTTTGATCCATATGAAATATGGTGCTTCAGTTAAGAGTGTCTATCTTCCCTCAGTAGAGAAATATTCTTGCTCTAAGGTGAGTCGAGTAGCATTGTTGCATGTGCTATCAAAATGGTTATGACTGAGAGTGGTGGGAAGAGATTCGAGCTTGCTTCTTTAGTATTTTTAAGATATAGATAAAGCCTCACAATGGGAATGATTTAGGGCTTGTTTTTATTTGTGCCCATAGTTTGTGTTTGTGTTTCCTACTTTGTTGTTGGAATAGGCGTAGGTTGAAAAGGTGGGTTCAAAATCAACCTATCAGAAATCCACCTAAATATTGGACGCCTCCTAATGTGCTGCAAAGAGATAACTGGGAGGTCTTCTTGCTTTCTGTAGGAAGATCAACATTGTTTAGGAGATAGAGTCCAATTTTATTTTGAGTTCAGCTAGTCATTAGCCATTATTACAATGCATATGTTGAGGGTGTGTCCACCTCCCTTTGTAGTCATTTATATCACTTTATTGGGTTACTTGGGTTGGCGCTTAGACTATCTCTTGTTTATGGATTTATCTATGCAAGTCCCTTATTGAACTAACCTTGCCTTAGATAGTTAGTTTCTTGAGCTGTCTGTCATGATTTCTTTTTAATTTCTTCTTCTTTTCAATATTGAATCTATATGTGCTACATTATTTATTTATATTTTAAATAATGCAGAAAAATATTCTCCTATTAGCTGCTTCTTTCATAAACACACATTATATTGTTTATTTTAATTTTGTATAACAACTCCTATCAATTTTTCTAGCTTTTTCCAGAATTAAAATATACCATAAGGTACCCTTAGCCTACAAGATTATATACATGTTTCAAGAAATGACTAGTCTGGCCTTGGACTATGTCTGATGTCGAACTAACCTTGCCTTACATAGTCAGTTTCTTGACCTATATGTCATGATTTTTTTTGTTTCTTCTTCTTCTCAATATTGACTCTATATGTGATACATTATTTCATTATATTTTAAATAATGTAAAAAAATATTCTCCTATTAGTTTCTTCTTTCATAAACACACATAATCTTGTTTATTTTAATTTTGTATAAAAACTCCTATCAAATTTTCCAGTTTTTTTCCAGAATTAAAATATACCATAAGGTACCCTCGGCCCACAATATTATATACATGTTTTAGGAAATGAATAGTCTAGCCTTGGACTCTGTTTGATGTCAAACTAGCCTTGCCTTACATAGTCAGTTTCTTGACCTATCTGTCATTATTTTTTTTTTGCTTCTTCTTCTTTTCAATATTGACTCTATATGTGATACATTATTTAATTATATTTTAAATAATGCTTTTTTTGTTTCTTATTCTTCTCAATATTGAAGCTATATGTGATACATTATTTCTTTATATTTTAAATAATACAGAAAACTCTTCTCCTATTAGTTGCTTCTTTCATAAACACACATAATCTTGTTTATTTTAATTTTATATAAAAAGTCCTACCAAATTTTCCAGTTTTTTTCCAGAATTAAAATATACCATAGGGTACCCTCAGCCCACAATATTATATATATGTTTTAGGATAGGACTAGTTTGGCCTTGGACTTTGTTTGATGTCGAACTAACCTTGCCTTACATAGTCAGTTTCTTGACCTATCTGTCGTGATTTTTTTTTGTTTCTTCTTCTTTTCAATATTGACTCTATATGTGATACATTATTTATTTATATTTTAAATAATGAAGAAAAATATTCTCCTATTAGCTGCTTCTTTCATAAACACACATAATCTTGTTTATTTTAATTTTGTATAACAACTCCTATAAAATTTTCTAGCGTTTTTCCAGAATTAAATATACCATAAGGTACCCTTGCCCCACAAGATTATATACATGTTTCCAGAAAGGACTAGTCTGGCCTCAAACTCTGTCTCATGTGGAAATATCCTTGCCTTACATAGTCAGTTTCTTGGCCTATCTGTCGTGATTTTTTTTTCTCTTCTTCTTCTTAATATTGACTCGATATGTCATGCATTATTTCTTTATATTTTTAAAAATGTAGAAAAATATTCTCCTACTAGCTACTTCTTTCATAAACACACATAATTTTATTTATTTTAATTTTGTATAACAACTCGTATCAAATTTTCCATTTTTTTTCCAGAATTAAAATATACCATAAGGTACCCTCGGCCCACAAGATTATATACATGTTTTAGGAAAGGACTAGTTTGGCCTTGGACTCTGTCTTATGTCGAACTAACCTTGCCTTACATAGTCATTTTCTTGACCTATCTGTCATGATTTTTTTTCTTCTTCTTCTTCTTTTCAATATTGACTCTATGTGTGATACATTGTTTCTTTATATTTTAAATAATGCAGAAAAAGCTTCTCCTATTAGCTTTTTTTTTCATAAGCACACATAATCTTGTTTATTTTAATTTTGTATAACAAATCCTATCAAATTTTCCAGTTTTTTTCCAGAATTAAAAGATACCATAAGGTACCCTCAGCCCACAATATTATATACATGTTTCAGGAAAGGACTAGTCTAGCCTTGGACTCTTTCTGATGTCGAACTAACCTTGCCTTACATAGTGAGCTTCTTAACCTATCTGTCGTGGTTTTTTTTTTCTTCTTCTTCTCCATATTGACTCTATATGTGATACATTATCTCTTTATATTTTAAATAATGCAGAAAATTTTTCTCCTATTAGCTACTTCTTTCATAAACACACATAATCTTGTTTATTTTAATTTTGTACAACAACTCCTATGAAATTTTCTAGTTTTTTTCTAGAATTAAAATATACCATAATACATTACTCACAAAACCATTATCAAGACCAAGATACTTATTTGGTTAACTTAGAAAGCCCAGGAACATTTTTTCGAATAAAGCTCTCCTCCCTTTGTATGAGACCAAAAACTATGTCTCTATCTCCCCCAAGCCCCGAGACTTCTAGAACATTTTTTTGCCAAGACTATTATATACGTAATAGTTTGAGTCTTTTATAAAGCAGTATTTTTTATTCTCTTAGCAAGAAAGTCGTATTAGAAATAAATAAGGTCAGGACCCGATTAGCCTACCTACCTTATTGGGTTTACTAGCCATCAAGGGTTGCCCAAAAAGGACAGACATTTCATGAGTGACCTACAAAAATATCCTATATGTTTTATATTCTATCTGTTTTATATTTAAAGGCTTCAATTTCACACTTTTACATTTCATAAACTATGCTCTTCCACAGAGCTTTAGGTTTGACTAAGTTCTCTTATTTCCTACTACTTCTCTTTCTAGGAAAACTAACCTAGATATGCCTTAGGACTGCCTCTATCAGTTTCCCAACAAAAGAGAAAGCCGCCAGTAGCAAGCCATTTCTTCAATATTCGCGAATTTCCAATTCAGTAATAAATCAAGCCATATCATATTTTGTAAAAAAGGGTTATTCATCATGCAATCAAAGTGATTAGTATCCCAACCATTTCAACTTATGGTTACATATAACACTAGTTATTACAAAGCTTTTAATTAGTGTAATGTTTGTGCTACTAGTTTGCTTATACTTGTCTGTTACCCTTCATCCTAGTCAATACCTTTTGGAATTCGAAATAATTTTTTACCCTTCAGAAATAACTTTTGGAAGTCGATTGCTTGAACTGAGAATTCTTATTTTTGAGGTCATCTGTTTCATTTTAAAAATATTTTTCAATTGTTTTTGAGGTCATCTGTCTCATTTTTAAAATATATTTCAATTTTTTTTTGAGATCATATGTATTATTTAAAATATTTTTCAAATTTACAATTTGTTGTGTGTGTAAAATGTGTGGGGGAATTCGATTGCTTGAATAGAGAATTCTATTGTTTTTTTGGTCTTCCGTTTCATTTTTAAAAAAAATCAATTTTTTTTGAGGTCATCTGTCTCATTTTTAAAATATATTTCATTTAATTTTTAGGTCATCTGTCTTATTTAAAATATTTTTCAAATTTGAAATTTGTAGTGGGTACAAAATGTGTGGGTGTTGATGGTATTTGCATTCATTTACACAATGTGTACCCAACTGCAAGAAAATAACTAAGACGAATGACCTATTCAATAACTAATAAGTTGCTCCCAAAACATTCACAGACTCGAGAGGAATAACCCAGACTCTTTGAATCATCCTAACCAAGATCTTACCAAATGAGCCCAAATATGTTGTAGGTTGAACTTGATTTGATTTTAGAGTTCTGAAATACTGATAGGATTTTTTATTTTTTATTTTATTTTATTTTTTTTATCTCATTGTAAAATATTCTTGCTTAAAACTTTGAAATTATCTTTAAATTGCAGGTTGAATTTTACTCAGATTCTAAATTTCAGAAATACCTTTTGGAATTCAATTGCTTGAATAGAGAATTCTATTGTTTTTGAGGCCATCTGTCTCATTTTAAAAATATTTTTCAATTTTTTTTGAGGTCATCTGTATGATTTTTAAAATATATTTCAATTTATTTTAAGGTCATCTGTCAAAATTTTAAAATATTTTTGAAAATTGCAATTTTTTGTGGGTGAAAAATGTGTGGGTGTTGATGGTATTTAGGCTAAATTTCTTTAAATCTTAATTTTTGCCATGTATTTTTGGGATTTGTCTCCAAATTTCTTCTAATTAGTTAGAACACCCTCAAATATAATTTAACTAGCTGATGAACCTTAAACTTCTTGCATCAAGTTGAATCATCGTAACCAAGAGCGAATGTGTTGAAAACTAGTACAAAACAAAGTAATTACATAAAACAATAACAACAAACCAGTAATGGATATTATGTGTCTAGATTGACATGGCTGTATTTTATTAATGTAACTAAATTTACAGCTTCCATCATGCTTCTAATCTTGTAAAATCTTAAAAGTGGAGAGTTTTATGATGTAATGGATATTAATAATCTAGATTGAAATGGCTGTATTTTATTAATGTACCTAAATTTACACCTTCCATGATGCTTATAATATTGTAAAATATTAAAAGCGGAGTGTTTTATGATGTAATGGACCTTAATAATCTAGATTGACATGGATGTATTTTATTAATGTACCTAAATTTACACCTTTCATGATGCTTCTAATATTGTAAAATGTTAAAAGTAAGTGTTTTATGATGTAATGGATATAAATAATCTAGATTGACATTTCTACAATGATATGATGATAGTGTAGGTTGATGTTCAAGTTGTAAAATTCTTGTACATATCAAGGATGAATGATAGTACACGCCAGAAATGACATTATTAAAAATTATTAAAAAATTTGATAGGTGCTAAATCATACTTCTTATTAAGGACATATAACTAATTTGTAAGTTGAAAATTATTTCTCAATATTCTTAGCCTATTTATAGATGTCAAAGTAAAGGTTTCTAGATGTGATTTCTCCCACAAACTCATAAAGGTGTGACTTTTGACATAACTTCATCAACCACCACCATTAGTTGTTTTAGTTAGTACATAAAACAATTTTGTTAACCATTCACATGTCATTTCTCCCACAAACTCATAAAGGTGTGACTTTTGACATAACTTAAGCAACCACTACCACTAGGGTTTTAAGTAAGTGCGAACCACTACAAATTTAAGGAAAACTATGTACACGTCTCATTTCTCTCATACATGTGTAATTTCTATGTCATTTCTATTTCATTTCTCCCATAAACTACAAGGCAATGCCATTTTCCCCATATACTATAAGGAAAACTTTAAGGAAAACTTTTTACATGTCATTTCGATCTTAAAATCTAGGCAAGGAAAACTATAAGACATATCATTTATAGATCTGATTTCTCCCATTAACTTTAAGGAAAACCATGCGTATGCCATTTCTCCCACAAAATAAAGGATTTCTCCCATAAATTCAAGGAAAACTTCAAGGCCTAAAAACTGAACTTAAAGTGGTTAAACTTCCATAGGATTATGAACCTCCATAGGATTTTATTCTATCTGTTGAGTGCTAACTTTTACAAGTTCTAAAGGCAGAATATGTAAAGTGCCAGGTAGCCTTTGGATCTCATATTTTCTAAAAGGTGACATATCCAGTAACTGCCCCTACAGTCAATATCTAGAACAAATCTAAATAGAATTTCTTCATTTTAATATCCATAAACCACAACCACTTTAAGGAAAATCATGTACATGTGTCATTTCTCCCATACGTGTCATTTATCCCATAAACTCTTAAGGAAAAATTTAAAGCATGCATCATTGGTTTTTTGCCATTAACTTTAAAGCATGTCTCAATTATTGAGGCTTTCTCCCATTAATTCAAGGAAAAATTCAAGGCCTAAAAATTGAAACTAAAGTAGTTGAACTTCCATAGGTTAGGATCCCCCAAACTCAAGGCTTTCTCCCATTAGTTCAAGTCAAAATTTAAGGCCTAAAAACTGAACCTAATGTGGCTGAACTTCCATAAGATTTTAGTTTGTTTGAACTTCCATAGGATTTTAGTATGTTTTTTTAGTGTTAACTTCTATAAGTTCTAAAGGTAGAGTCTGTAAAATGCCAGGTAGCCTCTGGATCTCATCTTTTTTGAAAGGTGACATATCCAGTAAATGCCCCTATAGTGAATCTCTGCAAAAGATCTAAATATAAGTTCTTTATTTTAATATCCATAAACCACTACCACTTGAAGGAAAACCGTGTACATGTGTCATTTCTCCCATACATGTGCCATTTCTCCCATAAACTCTTAAGGAAAACTTTAAATCATGTGTCATTGGATTTTTCCCATTAACTTTAAATCATGTGTCATTTCTCAAGGCTTTCTCCCATTGATTCAAGGAAAAATTTAAGGGCTAAAAAAATAAACTAAAGTAGTTGAACTTCCATAAGATAGGATCCCCCAAACACAAGGCTTTCTCCCATTAATTCAAGGAAAAATTTAAGGCCTAAAATTGAACCTAAAGTTGTTGAAATTCCATACGATTTTAGTTTTCTTGAACTTCCATAGGATTTTAGTCTGTCTGTTGAGTGTTAAATTCTACCAGTTCTAAAGGTAGAGTCTGCAAAGGGCCAGGTAGCCTCTAGATGTCATCTTTTTTGAAAGGTGACATTTCCTGTAAATGCCCCTACAGTCAATCTCTGGAATAGATCTAAATAGAAGTTATTCATTTTAATATCCTTAAACAACTACCACTTTAAGGAAAACCATGTACATGTGTCATTTCTCCAATAAAATCTTAAGAATAACTTTAAAGCATGCGTCATTGGATTTTTCTCATTAACTTTAAAGCATGTGTCATTTCTCAAGGCTTTATCCGATTAATTCAAGGAAAACTTTAAGGCCTAAAAACTGAAACTAAAGTAGCTGAACTTCCATAGGATAGGATCCCCCAAACTCAAGGTGTTCTCCCATTAATTCAAGGTAAACTTTAAGGCCTAAAAACTGAACCTAAAGTTGTTGAACTTACATAGGATTTTATTCTGTCTGTTGAGTGTTAAATTCTAAAAGTTCTAAAGTCAAAGTATGCAAAGGGCTAGGTAGCCTCTGGATCTCATATTTTCTAAAAGGTGACATATCCAGTAACTTCCCCTACAATCAATCTCTGGAACATATCTTAATAGAGCCACGTACATGTCATTTCTCCCTTCAACTCTAGGCAAGCCAATATTTAAGGCATGTCATTTCTAGATGTGATTTCTCCCATAAAGTTTAAGGAAATCCATGCACGAACCATGTACATGTCATTTCTCCCATAAACTCTAGGCAATGCAATATTTATGGCATCTCATTTCTATATGTGAATTCTACCATAAAATTTAATTCAAAATTTAAGCTAAACTATGCATATGTCATTTCTCCCATCCATATGTTTCATTTCTCCCATGCACATGTTTCATTTCTCCCATGCAAATGCTAATTTAATATATTTTATTGAATTTTTTTTTTCAGGGACAAATAGAACCTACTAAATATTGTTGAAAAATGGACATTATGCAGAGATGTTTCTTGCTATCCCAATTTCTAGGAAAGTAGTGATTACATATGTGCTTTGGAATATTGCGACTAGCAAGGTCCTCCAAAAGAAAATGAATACACCAGGAAGAACAAAAAACAACGAGGCATATTATATTGCATTCATATAAGGCTTGGGAACAACTAGGGTGTACAGATCAAATGGAATTGTGGTTTTCACTAATTCTGAACTTGTGCACAACTAGATAAAAGGCATGTACCAAGTTAAGAAGGAGAGGCTAAAACAACTGCATGGAAAAGAAAACAATATTGTTAGCCAATTTCATTTTTTTCAGTATAAGACATTGTACAAATGTTAATAAGATGTCTGCTGATATATTGTGTCAGGAAATTCCAATTCAAGATTCATCTATAAAATATGAATTAATAGATGAATTAGCATTATACGGGGCAATGTAAATTCAAGATTCATCTATCAAAGATGAATTAGTTTTGAGACTCTCCTCTTCAAAAATTCAAGGTTCATATCTCAACGATGAATTAGTGTTGGGACATTCTCCTTCAAAATTTATTGATGGCCATTGTAACATATATTTGATACGTGTGTGTTTTTTACTTATAAATGCTTCATTTTTAATGACCGTGTGTTTTTTTCAACTATATACCAAGTGTGCTCCCACCATGTAAAGCGCAACTTCGTGAACTTCACATTTGCAAGGACTTCACATCTTAATAACATATCTTTGATATGTGTGTGTTTTGTACTTATAAATGCATCTTTTTTAATGACCATGTATTTTTTTCAATTATATACCAAGTGTGCTCCCACCATGTAAAGTGAAACTTGATGAACTTCACATTTTTATAAAATTAAAATGTGAGGAATTCAACATTTTTTTTGTTTAAATGGAGCTTCATGCTTATTTAAATAGTAATTTAAAAATAATTGTAATTTCCAATGTGTGTGTGTATATATATATATATATATATATATATATATCATGGAGGATGAAAGGCAAAGATCATTAGAATCCCATATCTCTACGAGAGAGGGGGATCAGGGATCGAGGGATGTTCATGGTATTTAAATATAACCTTATCTCTGTACATATACACACTTGTGTACATATGGAATTGATTTTTTATCAATTTTGTGAGTTAAATTAGTTGTTAATAAGTTTCATTTTTTATTTTTTAGGAGGTAGGAGGACAAGGATGTCAACTCCATCAATGGAACATGGCCATGGTTCACACAATCATGGTACGTTTCACGCAATTTAATCAATGAATATGTACATGTATTTATATGTATGAATGTATTTTTGAATTAATTATAAATTCATATTTTTTTATGAAGCTTCCCCCTCGTCTTGTGACATTGATGGTGGTACACATTCTCTTGGAGGGTCATCAATAAGTGCTGGTGAATTGCGTGAAGGTGGTAATATGTATTCCCCTAGAGGCCAATCAATGGATGGTCATGTTAGTTCTCAACCAATCGGTGGTCGTTCTAGTTATCGATAGTCTTAGGGTGGGCAAGATGCTAGCCAACCATATTGAGGTGGTCATCAATTTGAATATTAGTTTCATTCAATTTGTACAAATTTGTTTACATGTGTTTTTTTAATATAAAAAAGTTTATATATTGATGCAGAGGGTAAAATTTTTCTCCAAATGTTGCTCGAAAAAGACGTGGTACAAAACATAACATTCAAGAAGAAGGTTGTACACTAACCACAAATTATCCGTCTGAGATTTACGATATACCTTGGGAATCAAACATGCAACAATGCACCTTACAAAGGTGTCAAAATATTCATACAAAATTGAAGAGAGATCTCGTGGCTTTGGCTTTCCCTGCTGAGAGTCGAAAAAGCCTGGAAATAGTTACTGACTCTTTAAGCGAACTAGTAGATGTGTACCTAAAGCTTGGGCCAACCACTGATACTTTTGTAGAAGTGATGAGACAAATAAAGGAAATAGTGATGGGTCCCGATACATGGGAGGTTGTCAAAAAAAGATTTACAACAGAAATGGCCAAGTCTATGTTTAATTTTAAAGAAGGGCTAAAAAGAAAGATGCTGAAGGTGAAATATTTCAAGAACTCTCATATAGCTCGCTATTTGTATGATAGACACCTTTTGGCCTATAGAAGACTCAGATGGAATGATGAGCTTCCACTTTATTTTGAAAATTATTTTATGCACAATTCCCTCTGAATTGTTTGGTCCTGGGAAAGGTCAATTGTGTGACTGAAGGGGCGCTAGGCGTGATGTTGAGTTGCATCACCTTGAGAAACCATTGGTTAGTTTCCCTCTTCGTGTCGAAAATTTGCAGTCAGAGATGGATTCCACTTCTCAAACTATTCGAGAACCCAGAGATGCCATCATTAACAACATTCAGAGTGGATTGGGTGGAGTTGATTTCTATGTGAATGGACAAAGAGCATGTGAGAATGCACGCGTTAATTTTTTTTACTATACAGATGAATATATATACAAAATGAGTGTTGAATATCTAAAAACATATGCAAAAAATTATCGAAATGGTTGGCATTACCTAATTATTCATTAGCAAGAAGATGTGAGAAAGGTATGTGTTAGTGGTTAGGGTGATTATTTTAACACATGTAAAATTTGTAATAAATAAATATATACACACATTTATTTGTATACATTAATCTAACAAAAATGTATCATTATATGTTAACACCATTTGAAGCTGTCACGCTTGATGAATGAAGAAGATGTTAATATCACAGTCGGAGCCTCTGGTTCAAACAATCAGGATGGGTCTAACCATCAATCACACAATCAAGTTGGTTCTCACCATCAAGATATGTTGGAAAATGTTAGTGGTTTTTAAGTGAACATGATGATGTACAATTATTTTTCATCTATTATTATATATATCGAAACATGATGAAATATTTTTAAAATAAATAATTTCACACACATGTACATTTATATATATAATAAAATTATTTAACATATTCTGATTTCGTATGATGTTTTAGGGATGGCGGTACCTTCGTCTTCCTTGGGATATGTGCCAAATCCATCATCACAAGTATGAACAATTTTTCACTTTTAAATATGTCTTTAAGTTATATATTCTAGCTCAAAAAGTTCCACTAAAAAATGAGATCTCTAGATCTTGAGTTATTTTAAATTTTTAAATTTTAGGTTTTTGAAGATTTTTTTTTGGAGCCACTCTTAAGAGATGTGCCAAATCCAGCAACCCAGGTATTCAATTTTTCACTTAAATATATGTTTCTAAGTTATAAATTGAAGTTAAAAAGTTTTATTATAAATTGAGATCTAGATCTTGTGTTATTTTAAAAAATTTTATTTTTAGGTTTTTGGAGATTTTCTTTCGGAGCCTCTCTGAGGAGATGTCCCACCACCACAATTATTCATTTTTTTTAATGTTTTTTAAGTTATAAATTGAACATCCACACCATTTTGACTATTTGGAGAGCTTTAATTTTTTTTTTAATATTATTGAAAATCAGTTTATATATATATATATATATATATATATATATATATATATATATATATATATATATATATATATATATATATGTATATATAATTGTACATGTATATTGTATAGTATGCTGTGGAAGATGTTCCGGCGGGGGAAATTTTAGTAGATGAGCAACAAATGGATAGGGAACCTAATGAGGTATTGCATGATTTTTTTTACATTTTTTTATTTTACATGAAATTCTATATTCTCATTCGATTTGAAAACAATAAATTTTAATGTACACGTTGTGCATAGGTTCCCCATGCTTCGCAGGATAGCGCAAGGATCGTGGCTTTGTTGGGAGAGACACTACATCCATCTGTATTTGATAGATGATCCATATGGAACATTATATTTGATATATTTGGTCTTGAATTTACTTTTGTATATAGTATTATCTAGATTTATTCATATATAACTTTATACTTGTAACACTATACATTGAGCTATATATATATATATATATAGTTTTAAAATACATTTACTCTTGTGAGTATTGATTTTAAATTTTGGATAGTTACATTTGGCATGTGATCACATGTTGTGAAATATATATATAATGTTTTGTTTTTAAAATTCAAGTTGTCATTTTATTTGTTATTTATATAAAATGAATCTCTAAATGGGAATTATATATTTTGGATCTAGTTGAACTACATTTGGCATGTAATCACATGTTGTGATATAATCTTTCAAGTTAAACTAAGATATAATATTTTGTTTTTAAAATTCAAGTCGTCATTTGATTTTTTATTTATATAAAATGAATCTCTAGATGGGAATTTCAAAATACATTTTAACAACATACATTTGGCAATTGATTGTTATATAATGCTTTGTTTTTAAAAATCAAGTTTTCATTTCATAAACTTTTTAAAAATATAAAATGAATCTATGTAGAAATATCGAATTATGTGCAACATTTTTCATCAATGCACATAGAAAAGCTACTTCCAGTTCATCGAATTCTAGAACATATATCTTGAGTATGTGCAACATTTTTCATGAATGCACATAGAAAAGCTACTTTCAGTTGATAGTAATTTGGAAATTACAGAACATGTACCACACATTTTTCATTCAATAATGAATATTATAATTTACTTTTAATAGATACGCACGTCTAAAAAAAATTGTGCAACTTCAAATTTTCATTATATCAACTATGCTAGATACAGAAATATGTACATTTTTCATAATAATGAAATTATGGAAAATTGTACCAAAGAATGTATGAAATCGTTTAGATCAGATAATATATACATGTGTATGTGTACACGTGTATAAATTACTAGTGTGCATGTACCAAACCAAAGTACATGCGCAAACACTTGCACAGATAACATAACAAGGCAGTTCAATTTTTAGTTGAGTTCTAAAAGTTCTAAAACATGAATCCAAAGAGAAGAAATGTTTGGGCAGATCAATCAAAAAAATTCCAATGTAACGCCATCTTCAATGTTCCGTTCATGATCAGATTTTAACATTTTCCATTTCTTAATTTTTCTTTTTTTCTTTGATTGAACCCCTATCAACTTTATGCATGCTGCACACACCAAGTGACTACATTAACAACTTATGAAATAATGCTCATAGTCTTGAAAGTAAACAAAATCCCCACTTTGATTAGTTTTTCTAAAAAAATGACCTTTCAGTATAATAGACCCTTTGTCATATGGAAACTCGTAACCATTATAGTTTTCTAATAATTTCTTCTTTCTTTTAGCGCAATGCATCAAATAATACTTCACATTTTCATCATTGAGATTAAGTGCAATTACAACAAAAACATCTCCTGCACAATAAAACAAACTTATGTATTTAAATTTAGATCATAATTATCATGAAAAATTAACTTTAAAATAATTTTATTATCTATTTCTAGATCTCTATATCATTTGAAAGAAATTAAAATGTCATATTTTCTATGAAGATCAGAAACTTGATCACCATCAGATGATATTGTAGTCTCCTCTAATTTCATTTCTTCAAACATTGCAATGGACATTTTCCCCTTTGTATTTAGCTCTGTATGTTGCAAATATTTTACATACATTTTTTTTTCACAAACATCATTGGATTCTATGTTATCTATGCAAACATGACACAAACAATAATATTTTCTTTTATCCAATGCAAACACATTTGTGGACAACTTTGTTTTAAATGAATACAATTTTCAGGTCCCTTTTATTTTTTCAACATCATTTCCAATCAATCGATCTACATCTTCGATCTCAATATGCCAAAAAAACCTATATATGGAAAATTCAAAGACGAATATAAATATGATATCAAAATACCATCAAAGATAATCATTGTGATAAATGTACAGAATTTAAAATTGGATATCCAATAAAAATTAAATTGAATGTACCTTCACACTTCCTTTGATCGATTAGTCTCATTGATTAGTGCAGCAATACACCATTGACCAACTCCTTTATCATCCACAAGTAGGTTTTCAGAGGGATCCATTTTATATCTTCGAAGTGCTCACTTTATGCATGCCCCTACACTGTCATGTTATCCTTTTCCATGAAGAGTCTCAAATACATTCCAACAATGTTTAATGTGGGTTTTCATATGAGGAAAAAACAACCAAAGTAATCATCATGAAGTTTTGAATTTACCTACGCATCCATCTGACCATATCCAATGTTCATTGAATTTTATTCTGCGACTTTTCAAGGAGTCATAAATCTTTCCAAAACAATGTTGTGCAAAATATGTATCATGTGTATGGTCATCACTGATATAAGAGTGATATTATTTAATAACATGTTGATTTTCACAGGTGCTTTCTATATGATCAACATTTTGTTCAGCAGGTCTATATATAATATGAACGAGCATGGTGACTTGGTCAGAATGATATTATTCACTCTGAATTTCTTTTTGTGGAACAAATGTGTAGTTTTCTACAAAATAAATTACTGAAAAAATGGTCCCTGGTGGAAAAAATTCATGAGATTTTCTGAATTTCAAATCCTTCCATCGACCTCTATTGGAATGCTCACTGTATTTATAAATTTCTACCTCAAAATTTCTCAAAAATCCATCACAAAAATTTCTTCTTGTTCTAAATCAATTATTTTAGCACTTGTAGTACTACTTGAACCTTGAATCAATGTATGGATATATTCATATCTCTTCCATTTCACTTTCATGTCGGAAAATGATTTATAATTTATATCAATACGATATTTGTTTTGAAATTTAGTCAAATTTCCACAATCATCGCATTTTTTACCACCAACACATTTCTTTTCATAAAATAATTCATGGCTTTCTCTTCCACATAGAATTTGAGATATGAAATCACGGATAGTGGAAGGAGGAGGTCAATCTTTCCAAAATTTTCTACCAAAATTAAGGAATGTGTCATAATATAACTGAAATTGCACATGATAATGAAAAAACAAGTGTCACGTATGGTGATAGGTTTTGCATACCATGTTTTTTGTTGCACAAAAGCACTGATTGAGACATTAGTTTAACGATTCTCTTCTTTGAACTTGTTGAACAAATCTATCTGAGTGGTTTCCAAGAAATTTCTTGGATGTACTTCGTACTGATTTTGTGCTATTATTCTTTGCATCACATCCCTTGCATTTGGTGAAACATGTGAATTTTTCATCCAATATTCATATATTGTTTTTTTAACATTTTCTCCAAGTCTATCTTAGTATGGTTTCCTACAAATAGCTCTACAATAAGCGATTTCATCATTTACATCTATTTGCAACTGAAATTTACGATGTTTGTGCAAAGTTTTTCGTGAGGTTCCTACTGCTTGTGCCATATATTCTACCAAGCTATTCTCTTCAGTACTTGATGGAACCACTTCCATATGTATTTCTCTACGTGCAACTCAAACATTTTTCTCTCTAGACATTCTAATTGAATTTATAGCACTAATTATATTTTGTATCATGTTTTTCTTCATTTTTTAATTTTTTGTTGATTTTCAATTACCCAATAAATTTGTAGCTTCCTTTAATTTCCTTAATGATAGGAGACCTTTCAACAATTGTGTTTGAACTGCCACATTTTCCTTTATGAAGTACATATCAAAAATGTGATTAACACGATATCATAAAATGTGGTCAACTATTTTATATCCATATGTGTGAGTGTCAACATTTTCTAACATCTCATCATCGACATTGATTTCATCTGTACATATTCGAATTAATAGTACATAATAAGTATACATATTCAATAAATAACTAAATTAATAAATATGTATAATTTCAATAATACGTGCATGTGTTCAATATATATATATATATATATATATATATACTGTGTTCAATTTCTTCACTTGAATTTATTTCAACATTTTCACCATCTTCAATCATTGGTTCAATATCTCTTTCACTTTTTCATTCAAAATTTTGTATCTCATCATCGATGTTTTGAGGAATATCTCTCTCTATTTACAATACAAAATATTTTTCAAATTATTTCATCGAATAAAAATTAAGCTTCAAATTTTGCACTAGCAAAATTTTAAATATCAAATTTATAATATTTACATGTACATACCTGCTTCAACTTCTAGTTGAGGTTGATTTTCCCTTTCAATATTTGAGTGTTCTTCTCTTTCTTTTTGCGATATTCTCTCCCCTGTTCTCTATGTTCCTCAAGGTCTCTTGTTCGATCATATTTTCTCTTGCAATTTCTTCAGTTTCCCATCATAATTGAGTATGAAGTTCAAAAATTTTCCTTCAAAAATTTAGACAAGAACTCAATTAAAAAAATATCATAAAAGTTTTAATTGAAAAAAATCATTTTAAAAAATTTTCAAAACATACATACTTCAATCCAAAACACTTACTCCAAAAAATCCGAGAAAAAAATGTCTTATAAAAATGAAATGAAGCTCAAAATATTTTCTTCCAAGTCCTGAAAAAAAATTCATTTAAAACGTTAGACAAAAAATCATTTTAAAAAATAATTATAAAATATTTACTTCAACCCAAAGCACGTACTCTAAAAAAAATGTCACTTCAAAAAAAACCTCCAGAAAATGTCTATTGAAAATTAAGCCCAACTTCTTAAAAAATGCCACTTTAAAAAATACTTACAAAAAATGTCCTTTGAAAATTAAGCACAAAAAGCCTCTAAAAAAATATCACTTTAAAAATACCTCCAAAATGTTTCCTTTCAATATTAAGCCTAAAAAGAGTTCTTTCGAAATTAAGCCCAAAGAAAAGTCCAAAAAATGTCTTTTGGAAATTAAGCCCAAAAACCTCTAAAAGCAAAATACATCCAAAAAAATGTCCTTTGAAAATTAAGCCCGAAAATGTCTAAAAAAAAAATGCATCCAAAAAAAATGTCCTTTGAAAATTAAGCCCAAAACCTCTAAAAACAAAATACCTTAAAAAAAATGAAGCCCAAAAAACATCCAAAAATTGTATCACATACCTCCACGAGTCCTTTGAATGTTATGCGAAAAAGAGTCCTTAAGCCCAAACAAATCCTTATCCCAAAAACATCCTAAAAATGTATCACATACCTGTAAGATTCCTTTGAATGTTATGCCAAAAAGAGTCCTCAAGCCCAAAAAAATATTTCCTTCCAAGTCCTACAAAAAACATTTCATTTAAAAGGTTAGACAAAAACTCAATTAAAAAAAATCATTATAAAAGATTTACTTCAACCCAAAACACATACCCTAAAAAAAAATTCACTTCAAAAAATACCTCCAAAAAATGTCAATTGAAAATTAAGCCCAACCTCTTAAAGAATGCCACTTTAAAAAATACCTCCAAAAAATGTCCTTTGAATATTAAGCCTAAAAAGAGTCCTTTCGAAACTAATTCCAGAAAAATTCTAAAAACTGTCTTTTAGAAATTAAGCCTAAATACATCTAAAAAAAAAAATACATCAAAAAAATGTCCTTTGAAAATTAAGCCCAAGACCTCTAAAAACAATGAAAATTATGCCTTCTGGAAATTAAGCCGAAAAACTTGAAAAAACAAATACATAAAACAATGTCCTTTGAAAATTAAGCCCAAAACCTCTAAAAACAGAATACCTTAAACAAAAATGAAACCCAAAAAAAATCCAAAAATTGTATCACGTACCTCCAACAGTCCTTTGAATGTTATGCCAAAAGGAGTCCTTAAGCCCAAAAAACATCCAAAAAATGTATCACATACCTCCAAGATTCCTTTGAATACTATGCCAAGAAGAGTCCTCCAACCCAAAAAAAATCCTTTGCAAAATCATAGAAAATGAATAAATGCTCGAAATGAAGTTATTCCATAACTCTGCAATGACTACAATCCCAAAGTAGCTTGCAAGAGATATGTATGGTAGTTTTTCTAGGTGTCATTGTCCAATTTAGGCTAGGGAACTGATTCTATGCAAATATTGCATCCAGTAAGTATTCATACACATAGAAGTGTGTTTTCTTTCCCTTAAGTGGATTTTGAGTTTCTGTCATATCGACTCTAAGCTAATGAGGCAACATATCTTAGAAGTTGAATTACTTCCCCTCTTTCACTACCTGTTTCAACAAGATAGCACACCCCTCAATAAAGGTCTTTTTGTTTGGTTGGCCATAGATTCTACAAGCTAGTATGACAAAAATTTGATAGGAATTCCTAAGTTCTTTTGTCTTGTACATGTGGGTGGGTGTTTTTATAAAATCTATTGACTACCTCACCCAAATCTTAATGATATCTCTTATGTTTATGTAGCTGTGAGTGACATAGAATAATGATTCCATGTTCTTCATTTTCCCAAGAAGATGATACATCTGCTTGAAATCTTCTGCCATGAATGTAGCAATATTCTTCCCTCTAGTGTTTCTCTATGCCATAGTTTTCACGGTGTTTGATAAATCCAAGCTGATCACATCCACACATGGGAAGGCTAGCTAGATTCATACAACCTTGTAAATACCTGAGTGAATTATGCTCAAACACACTTTTCGGTCCTCAAGGTCTTCCTAAAAGTCCTTTGTAAAATTATCTTTGATCTATTTCCATATCAGTTTTGATCCCTTCTCTATAAACAACTAAGTGTCCACATAAACTCTCAAGTTAACCAAAATTTTCTCAACTGCTACCCCAGTACTAATTTCCACAGTTTCCTTTCAGAAAACCCTGTTCAATAGCATTGTGAAAGTGACAACTTGGAGAGATGTCAACAAATATTGTACTTGTGGGAGAGAAAACAAACGGACGACAAGAAAATATTAGTTATAAGAAAAACCAATTTTAGGACATGTTCAGGCAGCGAAATACGTAACTAAGTGGAAGAATTACAAAATTATTAGTGGGAAGAGGGTAAGACTGGTTGAGGAAATTGTGCACTACACAGTCAAAACAGTCAGGGTTGAAGATTCATGCTTGAGAATTCACAATGCACAGTTTAGCCTGGGAGGTGAACAGGGAGAGACTAGGCATTGCATAGTCTCAATGGGCAAGGATGTGGGCTTAAGCCTGGAACTATGAAATGTTAAATGGGGCCATATTATACTATGTATTGTGTAGTTCTATATGCCAAGCTCTTAACATAGGCCTCAAGATTTTGCAATGCCCAGCTGGGCACAATATATTTTGGCTAAGGGAAAGGAAGATCTGCACAAGCGAAGTGTGAAAAATGAGTAGATATGAGATATAGTGAAGTATTGAATGGAAATATGACTAAATAATATTTAAAATATACAAATAAAGTGCATAAAGTGAATAAATTAGATGGGTTATGAGAGTCACTACAACGATGACCATTGGTGAAAAAAAAGGAACCGATGCAAAACTTGTAAAAGGAAAATGATAATTTGAAATAAATCTTCTAGAGTCTAAAGAAATTTAAAATGATAACATGTATCTAGAGAAATAAGAAAAATAAAACACATGCAAGCCAAACGAAAAAAAGTGATAGAAAAAGAGACTAAAGTGATAAATGCAAAACTCACTTGGAAAACTGATGACAATCATAACATAGGCTCCTTGATCTCATTGTGAAATCTAGAGCTCCAAGTTCAAGTGTGAGAATGAGCTCTAGGGGCATCCATTAAATAGGTTTGAGAAGTTAGGGTTTATGATGCGCATCTGAAAAAACATGAAAAAGAGATACATGGTCACAATTTCCAGAATAACAAGTGTGCTTCCTTCAGTGTACCAAAAATATATCCCTAAATTTTAGGGATGATTTTATTTCTTTTTTGGGGAAAAATTTCCATGCACATGGCTGAGAAGGATTTCGTAGTTCCTGGGAACTGGCAACTCCCACCTTCCCATCTCAGTACACTGTGCAGTTTCTGAGCTTAGTGAGGGA
The DNA here is from genome assembly GCA_034641835.2 of Pinus albicaulis. NCBI lineage: Eukaryota > Viridiplantae > Streptophyta > Pinopsida > Pinales > Pinaceae > Pinus > Pinus albicaulis. Next base: position 689,524,277 of record CM076573.1, read on the forward strand.
TTACACAATTTCTGGGATCATTACTGGGCTTCCTGTCATGACTGTGTAGTTTTTGAGCTCAAGGATGATTGTCAGTCATGACAGCACAATTCTGAACATGAAGGTGAATTATAGCTCCATGAATTTCGTACTTTCTGAAGGCAAGTCCAAAACTACTATGCAAGACTTAGAGAAGAGGTTAGCTTGTGACTTAGAAAATTTTTGTATGTGAAGAGCAAGTAAACACAAGAAAAAATAAAAGATAAAAATCATTCAAAGCAGGGTTACCTGATAGCACTGCAAGGTAATATCTTGTGAAAATAAGGTTTGTATCAACAATTTAGGCAATAGAAATCTTTTTTAGGGTGGTTTTATTCGCTACAACATTGGCAACACACAAGTAGAACTCTAGCTCTCTAAATGAATTGTCTCATTTATAACCGATCTCACCCTTATGGAAGTATTACTATATTCATTGATTATCACAACTCCCTCACTTAGCCTGGGTTAGAGAGATAGCTCTTTCCATCCTCTTCATTGGTGGAACACTAACCAGGCCAAATCACACTGAGTTCTTTCGATTTGGTAGGAGGACTATTTATGTGAACAAGTAAAATAAAAATGGGAGAGTCTTTATTTTCATCTTTGGTGTTCCTCCACTACCAGTAGTCTTGGACAATACCCTAACATAATCATGCCAGGAACACATACATTGCTCCAATACCACCGAGCCTAGATAGTACCCTAGCGGAGTTGATTGATTCAACTCTCTATGTGGGAATCCTTTCTCTTCTTTTTCCCTTTATTTAATTTTTATTTTTATTTTTCATTTTCCAAGAACTGTGCATAGGCACTTATTTATTTCATGGGGTGGAAGAGGGATCCTGACTTATTGAGAGAAGAATAGGTTGTTCCTTGAGAAAAGTATGTTTATTTACACCATTGACATACTTGTTAAGGTTTTCCTCCTCTCCTTACTCTACTAGACAAGAGTGACAAGGATTAACCAAATATATAAAAAACAATTAGAGTAGGAAAAACTAGTTAAAACCCAAACATCGTGATTTCACCATGATTCTCTCCGATAAGTAACATATTTTCCATCTGAGTATCATCAACAAAAACAAAAAAACAAGATTCACACAAATAAAGGGAATAACATAAAACCAAATTTTGATAGAAGAACCAATTTCCTCTTCGATTTCATCATGCTTTATTTAGAAGCCAAACAAAGTCTCATGTGTAAAATAACATAAGACTGAAAAATAAAAAAATGAAAGGATTAGAACAAAATCAATGAACATAAAGAAAATGAAAGAAAAAACAAAGAGAAAAAACACTACTCCTACTCTTAACCTAAGCAGAAAGTAGGCCAACTGATGTAAACTGATACTTTCAATGAAGCCATCGACACATTGGTTGGCCAACACAGGCGAGGGAATACATGTCAAGAAATAAATACAATTAAAAAATGCAACAAAAAGGGTAAGACAATGTAAACCAAAACTTTTGAATTTTCAAATACTGCACGGAAAATTAAGAACAAAAACTGTAAGGAAGACATTCCACAGTTGTGTCATGATGTCCTTGCACACTACAAGCCAAACACTTACACATGAAAAATTTCGAACCATGAAAGCGAGAAAATATGAAGAAATAAAATTTTTTTTTTCATCGTGGTGCTTGTTAAGTACGACTCTGTTGAAGCCTAGAAAATCTCTGCTTCAAACATCGGGGAAAACCACCCGGTCGGGACCTTAAGACAACTCCTTTTCCGTTTGGTGTGGTGGCTCCGACTGGATTTAAAGGACCAGTTTCCTTGTAACTAAATGGATTGGATTGGATGGGTGGAAATGGGACTAAACTAACTGAAATAAAACTATCTAATTTAAACTAAATACTGATAAAGAAACTCTAATACTAACCCGGGTAGCTATATGTGAATACAACTTAAGATTGTTCCAATTCAACAATAACCATGAAAATGTATTATCAATTAAATTGAAATATGTAGAAACAAATAAAGATAACTCTGTTTAAGAAATTAAACAGAGTTATATAAACATATTGCATTCATCATTGTATACCATTTACATGTAACTATGAAAAATAACGTTTCAATTATACTTAGAAATGATATATAAAAGGAAGCATTGTCAAAACAAATATACATATAAATGATAGCAATTTTAAAACGAATATCATAAAACAAAAGAGATCGACAGTGAATAGATAGAAATACCTTGTTCATCTTGAAGAATTTCAAATGCATTCTGATACTCTATCCAGTAATTATAATGCAAAACCAAATTCCAAGGTACAGAAATGCAACACTTCAAAGATAATTCCGCATGAAAATCACCATATGCGATCCTTTTCAAAAATATATAAGACAATGGAGTACAGAAATGCAATCTCCAAGTCCAAAAATATTAAGATCTAGGACCCCTCTCTAAATGCATGAGAGGCATTTAAATACTACTTAACTAACTCTAAAAATAGTTTATTACAAAAAATAAGGATTCGGTTCAATGACCGTCCTTTTCCTAGGCTAAAATACAGTGAAATTAAAACTAAATCTATCTATCTATGAAATTGATCTTTGCTCTTGCAGGCATCTAGCATAGTTTTGAGAAGATGCGGTTGACCGACTTCAGAATTCAGCTGTCCTGAAAAGACAGAGTCGGAAAGCGTAGGAGCAATCTTCTCTGTAGCATTGATAATACAATTGAGTGCACTGTGCTGACTGTGTGGCTTTACCAAGTACATCCAGTATGAGTCCCAATTTAATCTTGTCAGCCCTTGGATGGATTTTGCTCTTTCTTCTGCCTTTTGCCTCCATTCTGCTTGCAATTTATTTTCCTGTGGGAGATAACCTGGAACAGTTTCAGAAATCATGTTAGCTTTGTGTAAATTGTAATTTACACAATTAGTGAGAGTGTTTGCCGCTGTAGATGCCTCCTCTGCTGCCCTTTTTGCTCTTCTGATTTGTGCATCCCATTTACTGAACAATATTTCTTTGTGGTTTTCATTAATGATGGGTGCACCAGCTTTTCTGCCTTCTTCTATCTTTTTCCATGCTAGATAATCATTGATCATTTAATTAATCAAATCATAATCATTTCGTAGATCTACGACATGATTTGTGATTTTATCGCTTTCTTGGCACAAAGAATTCCATTGCAATATTTTTTGGCAGAAAACTTCCTCTTGTTGCAGTAGTTGATTGTTCAAAGAGATGGTTTCTGAAATGAATTCTGGAAGCTTAGGATCATCCTTATGCTGTTCTTGGATTTCTTGAAGTTTTTGTTGTAACTCTTCAAGTTTTAATTATGCTTCCTGATTGGCCTGTACCTGTTGCAATTGCTGTTGCAGAGCCTTTATCTGTTCTTATTTTTCATCCAAAAAAAGTTGTATCTCAACTGCTTTATCAATTGTTGCAGAAGCATAAGCTCCTTTTATTTGAGGTAATTTAGTGAGATTATGAGTAGGCTCTGTGACAGGATCTTTCCACAAAACATCTACTTGTTCTGGTTCGGTAGCAATTGCACTTTCTATTTTTCTCTTTTTCCTTTGTCTCTTTACTACTGCTTTGTATTTTGGGCTATAAAATACATCGAGAGGAGGAATGTCCTTTACATTAAGTACAATTTCAGAGGAGGGTGTAATTGGAATGTGCTCTGTTACTGCGGCTGTGCTGCTTGTTCCTGCATTAAAACTTTGGTTGTTTGGACAGGGGTCTGTACATTCTGTCCTTCTACATTAATCAATTGATTAAAGGTTTCCCATTCTTTATCTAAATCCATGGTGACTGGCTGTTGCTGTACATTGGGTGAAGGAGGATTTGTTTGTTGAGAAATCAAAATTTGCTGTTGAGCAAGCTCTTTAGATTGTGCAGAATCTTTAATGGATTCTTCCATTTTATCTTCCATTTCTTTGGATGTATTGGAGTGTTCAGAATTTCTGTCAGATTTTGATTTGGATTTACCTGTGCTTGAACTGCTGTTAAGACTAACACTAGGAGTTTGCTCTTTTGCAGGCTCTATGCGTAGATTATCCAAAGGAATAGGAATTAGTCTCCTTTCTCTGTACAACTTGAATTCCTGAAAATCCCCTGGAGATAGCTGCTCTCTAGCTGAATTCAAAACCTCTTTGAATGAATTTCTTGTCTGGAACATATCATCAAAAAGATCTTGCTCCGCGATAAATTCCCTTACTTTGATTGCATTGGTAAAATTCTTAACAATATCATTTTGGTCAAATAACCTTCTTGAGAATTTGAATAGCTGTAGGCATGTAACGTTGCCTATCTCATGAAATGCATGACCAATATCCAACAGTGAAAATGTTCCACATTTTATGGGAAATTGTGGCCAGATGCCCTTTTTCTTGTCTTTTAAATCTTTTGTCATACCTCCCTGACCACAGGTCTGATAAGCAATTTCCCGGGCTACAAGTCTATCTGGAACATATAAGGGTAAAACATGGGGAGAAGCATAACTTCCAAAAACCCTAATGTAGGTGAACAATTCCTCTCCAAACCATATTGCGACGGGGAGAATATCAACCTCTGTTTCTGAGGATAACCTCGGGGCATCCTTATTATACAATGTTCTGTACAATGGCAGCATTATTCCATGACAAATTTGATAAAAATGGGGGATAAACTCAAACTCCCATAGTTCTTTATGGTACACATGAATGGGCAAAGGATCGTGGATAGTCCATTTCCAGCCCATCACAGGGAATTTAGAGACATAGCAGATGGCGTCCATGACATAAGTAGATAAATAAAAAGGTGGATAAACCCGCTGGGAAACATTTTGTTTAGACCGGTAATGAAATATAACAGTGGTGAGATTATCAGATAGGATTTTGGCCCAATCTACAATTGTAGAATTAGCAGCCGCATTTAACAAAGGAAGCCATTCGGGTAATATCATATTTATGTCAGGCTTTCCAAAAAGCCTGCATAACATGGCAGCAGTAAAACAATAAGGAGAGGTAAGTGAACCCATGCTGTACATACCTTGTTTGTTCTTCTTCAATGGTTCACTTATTTTGGTCCACTCCTTTATGCATTCTGCCAAATTTGAGTGTTCTTTGGCGAATTTTTCCATAAATTTCCTGTTGAAAGTTGCCTGAGGTTCTGGCAGCTTATACATTAATCTCAGATCTTCTATGGTGAATGACCCGATTAGCTCTTCCGATGGAGTTCTGAATTGTCTGTCTGAAATATCTATGCTATCTAGCACCCATCTCACCATGTCTATATATGGGAGAATCCTTGGTCTTGCTGCTATTCTATGTAGAAATAAGCAAGCCAAGTCTCTAAGGGTTGCTTCAGACGTATCCTTTGAAGCAGCTGTAGCTGCAACTTTTATCACCACAGGGTTTTCATCTTGTAACAGTTTATACATTCCCTCCCAAGTAGATATACCAGCGTCCTTGTTACAGGCGGTGTCTGCGTATAGCGAAGCCATTTCTTTGTTCTCAGAACTTGAGCTCTTTTCCTTCTTACCCATAATGTTTAGCGGAAGCTTTGTATAGTGGTCTGCTCCTTCGTGCATGTGTTTTACGAATAAATGCGAGTAATGACATAAGAAAGGTGATGAGACTGTTTTGAATGTGAAAGCGGATGAGATATAATATTTAAATTGTGAAACGACTTTCAATCTAAACACAATCTCTTTTCACATTAATAATCAATCCAATCATTTAATATAATCATTAAAGCGCATAATGGATTTAACATGTGGGAATATTGCCTTGGGATAGTGCGCCTACATGAATCTGCGACATTGCGATCTGCGATTTGCTGCACAATATCGCAATATCGCAATGTCGCAATATCGCAAAATGAAATCATCACATTCATAAAAATAGCGCAAAAACGGGAATTGCGCAATAGCGTGAAGCGCATATCGCAAAAATCGCAAAAGCGCAAATCGCAAAAGCGCAGAATTGATAAGAGCGCAAAAGATTTTTATTAATCATTTCTGTTTTCTGCACTATGCGATCTGCGATCAATGCGTTTTATATATACTATTTTGTTATGGATGTGCTATCTTGTTTCAAGAGCAATTTTATTACAATCTATCATAAACTTAAGTGTTTCCAAATATTCTTTCTAAGGGATTTCATAAGTTTATGATAGAAAGTTTTATTTGTAAAGGAAAACAAATCCTAATTGATTTTTTTTGGATTTTTAACTAAGGGTCCCCATTTATTTAGTATTATTACTAATAATAAATAAAAAGGGGGGTTGTTGCTGGTCACAACTATTGGCGATTCACTGAAAGAAATAGTTATCTCTGAAAAAATAAAATGAACATTCTATCTTTAGTAAATAAAAGTTTTTAAAGATAATAAAAACTATCTTATGATAATTCAAATAAAATGTAACTATGAAAAAAAAGAAATAAAAATCATTTCATAATTTCTTTCTAATTCCTTAAGAAATAAAAACATTTTGGGTTATATCAAGCTTTGATTGGTGTTAATAATGAAGTAAGTGGAACTCTCCAAGTTTTGGTTTTATAATATACTCTATTGCCATAGGTATTGCCTCTGCTGCCAGAAAACGTTCATAGTCTCGACAGGGTTACCTTTAAACCATTAACCATTCATTGTCCCATCCAACAAAAATTATGACTTTATAAAAGATAAATTCATAAGACCTATTATCTCATGTTTTTTGTCTTTTATTTATTTTTATTTTAAGAGTCATTGTTCTGGTTTGGTAGCCAGTTATTAACAATGCCATTCACTAGTTATAATCAAACTGAACAAGTTGGCTCGTGATGAGACCCCTTGTCTTATATTTATAAGCCATTACCTTGTTTTGGTATGCAATATTGGTAATGTCAGTTTTATTACTCCTTATGAACGTGGTAAGTCGGCTCGTAATGAGACCTCTTATCTCTTAAAATTTTTGTATAATTTCTTAGAATTACATTCTAAAAAATCACAACTTAAATGGATGGGGTGAAATAGTTTTATCCTTAAGAATTAATGGATGACAATTTTCAGAGCTTTTTGAGTTCCAAAACTTTGAAAAATATTTTTACTTTAATAGATAACCTTTCTCTGCTTAATAAACTTATAATGATTTACTTTTTCTTCAAGTTTTCAAAATATCATGTAAATGATTGAAATAATCTTTTCAAAGTTTAACATCTTATTTTAAACTATTCAAAAAACTGTAATCATTACTTTAAAAATTCTTATTTACACAAAATAAATATTTATAATATTTTTCCGAAGAAATTTTCGCAAATAGTAAACAGTCAATCAGAGACTCATAAACAACCTTTATTTGTAAAAACAAAAACAATCAAAAACTTTGCAGAAAGAAATATATACAGTTTAAGAAGGGGTTACCTCCTTATGAAAATAATTTCTTCAAGATAAGCCCATTTACAGGAAGAGACTCTCTCTTACCTGTTAGATCTTGGAGTATAAATGTATTTGAGCTTATCTTCTCAACGATTTGAAATGGTCCAAGCCACATTTTCTGAAATTTGGTATGTTTACCCTTTTCTTCGTGTGCTTTATCCCATTTCAAAACGAGATCACCAATTGATAAAAATTTTGAGCTGGTAGAACTTGCATCAAAAGAAGATTTTACAAGCTGTTGATGTTTTTCATGAGTAATTTTTGCTTTATCCCTATCTTCTTCTAATTTAAGGATTTGATCATATCTCAATTGAATGGATGATGAAGGATTTTCTTCAATAAACTGCACTAAGGCTAATGATGGAAGTGTTAAGTTTGATGGTATCACAGCTTCTTTTCCATAAACCAGATTGAAAGGTGAAGTCCCTATTGAAGCTTTTTCAGTGATACGATCAGCCCATAACGCAAAGATTAAAGATTTATGCCAATTCTTTTGATTTTGATCAACGGTCCTTTTAATGATTTTGATAAGGTTTTTATTAGTGGATTCAGCTAAACCATTACCTTGTGGGTAATAATTTGCCGAATATTTTAATTTAAAACCTCTTTTGACTGCAAATTCAATTAAACTATTTCCAGAGAAGTAAGATGCATTATCAAAGACAAGAGCTTGAGGTACACCAAACCTGGTTATGATGAATTGATCTATGAAATCAATAATTGCATCAGAATTGGATACCTTCAATGGGATTGCCTCTACCCATTTTGTAAAGTAATCAGTTGCAGTAAGGATGTACTTGTGCTGTTTGGAAGAATGAGGTACTATCTCACCAATAATGTCAAGCCCCCATTGTTCGAATGGTTGCTCAATAGTTACTGGTTGCAAAGGAAAAGTTGGTTTCCTTTGTCTTCCACTTGCAGTTTGACAAATTTGGCATTTCCTTACGTAATCATGCGTATCTTTAAAAAGGGTAGGCCAGTAATAACCAGCACGAATTATTTTGTGAGCCGTGGTATCACCTCCAAAATGACCTCCTACTGGTCCATCATGCAATTCCTGCAAAACCTTTTCAGCTTCAGTCTTTTCCAAACATCTTAATAAAATTGAATCATAATTTTTTCTAAATAACACATTATCAATGATCTGGTATTTAATAGCCTTTAACCTTAAAGCATGTTTACTCTTATAGCTAAGATTAGAAGGAGCATACCCATTTTTCAAGTAATAGATAAGATCAGCATACTGAGATCCGGAATTTGTAACACTTATCTGACTTACTTGAATATCTTGATTTGAATCTTGATTTTCTGGTATGTTATGAGCTCCTACCAATAATCTGCAAAAACCTTGTCCTCTAACAATCTTAGCTGGTTTAATATCAATATCATATTCTTGCAAGGTTGTTACCTAGTTAGCTCTCTTTTCTCCTACTTCTTTTTGAATTAATAATTGCCTCACTGCAGAGAATGGGACAATGATTTTTGTATGTGTTTTTAAGAGAAAAGGTCTGAAATGTTTGATTGATTTAAACACGGCAAAGGCTTGTTTTTCAACATCGGAATAATTAAGCTCAGCTCCTTGCAGATTCGAGCTAAAGAAAGAAATAGGTGCTTCGATTTCTTGATCATTGAGTTGTGTTAAAATGGCTGCATAGGATGTTTCAGTGGCCAGAGTATACAAAGTAAAATCTTTAGAAAAATCCGGGGTATTCAATGCTGGTGCATTAATGATCGCTTGTTTGATTGAATCAAAAGCTTCTTTTTCTTTATGCGTCCATTTGAATATTGAATTTTTCTTGATCATATTTTGCATAGGTAAAACAATTAAAGAAAAATCAGGAATAAATCTCTTAACAAAATTGATCTGTCCAAGAAAAGATTGCATGGATTTTTTGTTATGTGGTAAAGAAATATCAGAAATTTCTTTCACTCTATCTGGATCAATATATATACCATGTTTTGACACAACAAATCCTAAGATTTTTCCTTCATCTAAAGCAAAGAAAGATTTCTTGGGATTTAAGGAGATACCAAACTTTCTACATCTTCCAAATATTTGTTTTAAATCATGTAGATGATTGGTTCTCTTTTTTTAAAATACTGTTATGTCATCAAGATAAAAAACAACTGATTTATTGATCAGACCTTTGAATCCTATGTCCATGGCTCTTTGAAAAGTTGCTCCTGCATTGATTAGACCAAAAGGCATTTTCTGATAAGCATAAGTTCCCCATTTTGTCCTGAAAGTTGTTTTCAATCTGTCATATGGGTGAACTAAAACTTGATTATAGCCTGAAAATCCATCGAGAAAAGACATAAGTTTAGAACCAGCTACCTTTTGAAGTATCTGTTCCATGGTTGGCAATGGGAAATTGTCTTTTAAACATGCCTTGTTTAAATTTCTGAAATCAATACATATTCTTATATCACCATTCTTCTTCCTTACAGGTACCATATTGGAAACCCAATTAGAGTGCCTGACTGGAAAAATGATTTTGGCTTTCAAAAGTTTATTAAGTTCTGATTTGATTTGACTTTCGAGATTTGGATGGATCTTTCTCGACTTCTGTTGAACAGGTTTAACATCAGGAAGCATTGGAATTGTGTGTTGAATAATTGAAGTATCATACGTTTTTAGATCATCATAATTCTAAGCAAAAACGTTTTTATACTTGTTCAGCAGTTTAATGAATGCATTCCTTTCCTCTGGTGTTAAGTTGAGTCCTAAGTTAACGTTTTGAGGTTTAGAATCAAAACCAAGATTTACTAATTCAAACTTCAAAGTGGAACTTTGAAGTTTTGAATTAACAACTTTCTTGAATTTGTCTCTAATGTCATATAAATCCTCTAATTTAACAACAGATTTTGGAATGGGGTTTTCATTACCTTTTAAAGAAATTTGTAAATCATGATCATCTTCGTCAATAATTTGCTCATCATATGATTTCTCTGAAGTCATGAAATTTAAAATATCTTGATCATGATAGAAAACTCTCCAATTTGTAACATTATCCAGGACAGATGGACGGAAAATCAATTCTACAGAAAATCTATCAGGACTGCAATCTTCAGCAGGTAAGAGTTTAGATGCAACATTAGCTAACAAGTCAGCTGATGTATTCTAATTCCTAGGAATAGGAGAAATATTGAATGCTAAAAAATGAGTGGTGAGTTCTTGTACTAGGGTTTGATAGTGTTTAAGATGTCCTGAAAGGCAATGAATAGTATTCCTAACTTGTTTAATAACAATTTCGGAATCACCAAAAACTTTCAAGTATTTAACATCTAACCCTATAGCTTTATAAAGTCCTTGAACCAAGGCTTCATATTCTGCGGTATTGTTAGTACACTCGAATTCTAATCTACATGACAGCATAGTTTTCTCCCCATTTGGATCAATTAGGATGCATTCGGCTCCAGCTCCATCACTAGACTTCGATCCATCAAAATATAATGACCAAAATAAAGACTTATCTATTGACTTATCTATAATTACATCCGAAATATTTACAATTCTGGAAGTATCAGACTGTGAAAAATTTTCTATCTGAGAAACAAAAGTATTTACAGAAAAAGGTGATTGAGGAGCTTTGAAATTTCCAAGGAATGATTCAGCAGAATAACCTCCGAGAATATTGTTGTTGAATACTACAGGTTCATTAGGTTGTTCAAATTCAGTGACAGTGTGCATCATATGTTTTTCTCGTTCAATTTTGATTTGATTTGGTTTCCCTTTGTAGGGAAGCCACATGTGCGAATAATCAGTCAAGATATAACCGTTAAGTTTAGCAGACCAGTCCCTGCTCAAGATTAATCCATAGAATTCAGGAATATCAGCAATCAGAATATCAATTCTTTGGACAATCCTAGGATCTGAGGCTAATCTGATTGTGACTGAATTTATTTCTCCTACAACTTGAACTTTAGAGCGATCCAACTGAACGATATGAACTGCTGATTTCTGTGGTTCAATATTTAGTTTAGCACAGACAAAAGTAGGCATTATATTGGAGGAAGCTCCGGAATCAATCAAACAATTGTGCAGATTTTTATTGTACATCTCATAAGTCAAAAGAAAAGGAGGAGTTTGAGAATTTGATTTTTCCCCAATGAGCACAGTATCAGTAGCATCTACCTTATCTGGTGGCTTACCAGTTCCTCTTGCTGCTTTTGCAACTGCACCGCTTGGTAAAGGAGCAATTGGTGTAGCATTTAATTCTTTCAATAGCAACTTTTGCTGGTGTTTCAGTTTGCTGAGTTCATGTAAAGAAATGTTAGCTTTAATATTTTTCATGTCTTCAACAATATTGTATTCCATAGGATCTGACACTACTAAAGTTTTCGCTGTTGATGTGAGAGGATTAGAAGAAGATGACTGATTTTGAGTAGGTAATTGAGAAGTTTTCTTTACAATGGGTTTTTCCTTGGTACTTGGAGTTGTAATTTTCTTTTTTGGAACTATTTGCACCGGTTCTGCTGTAGATTTACTCCCAGTACTTACAGGCATAGCTTCTTCACTATCAGAATTAGGGAGAATAAAATCCCACATTCCATTTAATTCAGTTATCTCTTCATTTTCATCTTCTTGATCTGATACTATAGATGTATCTTCTTCTTCCTCATCTTCTTCTGACTCTGCATTAGAGATTACATTAGGAGGTTTAGATTCAACTCGGTTTCTTCTGAAATTTCGGAATGGTTTCTTGGTAGAAGTTTCAGCCACTTGTTTTTTAATTTCGACCATTTCATTTGAAATGGTTTTAAGAACTTTCTGTAAACCTTCCATGTCATATGGATCTTTGGCCTTTTTCTTTGAATCATCTCTAAAGCTGACCTTCTTTGATTTCCTTTCTTCAAGAGCATTTTTCTTTTCCAGAGAATTGATACGTTTTTCTACTGCAATAGCTTCTTTCATATTCTCAGCCAATGTAGGCTTTGCAGCTCTGTCTACGAAAATTGCTATGTTTGAGGGTAAGGCAGTTATATACCATTCGATTCTGACTTGCTCACTAGATTGTGAATTTGTATGAATTTTGTTCAAGAGTTTGTTGAATCTAGCATTGAATTCTTTTATAGGTTCCTTGGGTTCTATCTTCAAATTTGAGAGATCATTGAGTAAAGTTGCAATTGATCGATCATCTCCAAATTTGGTCAAAAAATGATCTGCAAAGATGTCCCAACTCGTTATAGATCCTGATGGTAACGAAAAGTACCATGATCCTGCTACTCCCTGAAGAGTATAAGGGAATAATCTGACTACAACATCTTCGTGTATGAATCCATTCAAATTAATAGCCAGCATAAAGTTATTGATATGTTCTTCAGCTTGAATGTTAAGATTTGGGCTAAACTTTGGAAGCCATTTTCCAGGATTGTCTGGTAAATCATGTAAAGGTGGAGCCATGTTGACTGCTCCTGGAGTAGATCATGGTCTCTGTGCCATTATTGGGATGATTATTGGAGGAATACCAAAAACTAGTGGTATTTGAATTGAAGTGGTTGGAATAGATGATGTTGAGATCGATGAGGATTGAGTAGAAGATGTTTGTGGAGATGATGACTGAAGAGATGATGATGAAACAACTGTACTTTGTTGAGTTGTGGTTTTGGAAACAAGTGATTGAATATGAGATGATGAACTTGTATCACTTTCTGTTTCCAATTGAATTCTTTTTTTTTGCCCTTACTAGGTAAAGGAAATTCTTTCGGAGGAATACCAAGTTTTTCACTTTGTAACCTAGTAAGAGGTTTTGAAGGAATAAATTTTGAGCTTACGCTACCTTCAGATATTTCAGACTCTTCTAAAGATAATGAGAATCCTTTCAATTTATGAATTAGATATTGAACTTCAGGAGACTCAGGATGTTGTTTGTCTGAATGTTTTAAGATTTTGGTAGTGGGTGTTTGAATATTTTCTGCAATTTCTTCTCTTGGATTCTGAATTTCAGAAGAAATTGAAGAATTTAATGAGGGTGTTTTGCTCTCAGAATGGCTTGTGGATAAATATTTACTTGCCATTCATAGCTCAGGCCCTCCTTCTAGCGCCAAGAATGTTGAAGCCTAGAAAATCTTTGCTTCAAACATCGGGGAAAACCACCCGGTCGGGACCTTAAGGCAGCTCCTTTTCCGTTTGGTATGGTGGCTCCGACTGGATTTAAAGGACCAGTTTCCTTGTAACTAAATGGATTGGATTGGATGGGTGGGAAATGGGACTAAACTAACTGAAATAAAACTATCTAATCTAAGCTAAATACTGATAAAGAAATTCTAATATTAACCCGGGTAGTTATATGTGAATACAACTTAAGATTGTTTCAATTCAACAATAACCATAAAAATGTATTATTGATTAAATTAAAATATGCAGAAACAAATAAAGATAACTCTGTTTAAGAAATTAAACAGAGTTATGTAAACATATTGCATTCATCATTGTATACCATTTACATGTAACTATGAAAAATAACGTTTCAATTATACTCAGAAATGATATATAAAAGGAAGCGTTGTTAAAGAAAATATACATATAAATGATAGCAATTTTAAAACGAATATCATAAAACAAAAGAGATCAACAGTGAACAGATAGAAATACCTTGTTCATCTTGAATAATTTCAAATGCATTCTGATACTCTATCCAGTAATTATAATGCAAAACCAAATTCCAAGGTACAGAAATGCAACACTTCAAAGATAATTCCGCATGAAAATCACCAGATGTGATCCTTTTCAAAAAATATATAAGACAATGGAGTACAGAAATGCAATCTCCAAGTCCAAAAATATTAAGATCCGGGACCCCTCTCTAAATGCATGAGAGGGGTTTAAATACTACTTAACTAACTCTAAAAATAGTTTATTACAAAAAATAAGGATTCGGTTCAATGACCGTCCTTTTCCTAGGCTAAAATACAGTGAAATTAAAACTAAATCTATCTATCTATGAAATTGATCTTTTCTCTTGCAGGCATCTAGCATAGTTTTGAGAAGATGCGGTTGACCGACTTCAGAATTCAGCTGTCGTGAAAAGACAGAGTCGGCAAGCGTAGGAGCAATCTTCTCTGTAGCATTGATAATACAATTGAATGCACTGTGCTGACTGTGTGGCTTTACCAAGTGCATCCAGTATGAGTCCCAATTTAATCTTGTCAGCCCTTGGATGGATTTTTCTCTTTGTTCTGCCTTTTGCCTCCATTCTACTTGCAATTGATTTTCCTGTGGGAGATAACCTGGAACAGTTTCAGAAATCAAGTTAGCTTTGTGTAAATTGTCATTTACACAATTAGTGAGAGTGTTTGCCGCTGTAGATGCCTCCTCTGCTGCCCTTTCTGCTCTTCTGATTTGTGCATCCCAATTACTGCACAATATTTCTTTGTGGTTTTCATTAATGATGGGTGCACCAGCTTTTCTGCCTTCTTCTGTCTTTTGCCATGCTAGATAATCATTGATCTTTTCATTAATCAAATCATAATCATTTCGTAGATCTATGACATGATTTGTGATTTTATCGCTTTCTTGGCACAAAGAATTCCATTGCAATATTTTTTGGCAGAAAAATTCCTCTTGTTGCAGTAGTTGATTGTTCAAAGAGATGGTTTCTGAAATGAATTCTGGAAGCTTAGGATCATCCTTATGCTGTTCTTGGATTTCTTGAAGTTGTTGTTGTAACTCTTCGAGTTTTAATTGTGCTTCCTGATTGGCATGTACCTGTTGCAATTGCTGTTGCAGAGTCTTTATCTATTCTTCTTTTTCATCCAACAAAAGTTGTATCTCAACTGCTTTATCAATTGTTGCAGAAGCATAAGCTCCTGTTATTTGAGATAACTTAGTGAGATTATGAGTAGGCTCTGTGGCAGGATCTTTCCACAAAACATCTACTTGTTCTGGTTCAGTAGCAATTGCATTTTCTATTTTTCTCTTTTTCCTTTGTCTTTTTACTACTGCCTTGTATTTTGGGCTGTAAAATACATCTAGAGGAGGAATGTCCTCTACATTAAGTACAATTTCAGAGGAGGGTGTGATTGGTATGTGCTCTGTTACTGCGGCTGTGCTGCTTGTTCCTGCATTCAAAACTTTGGTTGTTTGGACAGGGGTCTGTACATTCTGTCCTTCTACATTAATCAATTGATTAAAGGTTTCCCATTCTTTATCTAACTCCATAGTGACTGGCTGTTGCTGTACATTGGGTGAAGGAGGGTTTGTTTGTTGAGAAATCAAAATTTGCTGTTGAGCAAGCTCTTTAGATTGTGCAGAATCTTTGATGGATTCTTCCATTTTATCTTCCATTTCTTTGGATGTATTGGAGTGTTCAGAATCTCTGTCAGATTTTGATTTGGATTTACCTGTGCTTGAACTGTTGTTAAGACTAACACTAGGAGTTTGCTCCTTTGCAGGCTCCATGCGTAGATTATCTAAAGGAATAGGAATTAGTCTCCTTTCTCTGTACAACTTGAATTCCTGAAAATCCCCTGGAGATAGCTGCTCTTTAGCTGAATTCAAAACCTCTTTGAATGAATTTCTTGCCTGGAACATATCATCAAAAAGATCTTGCTCCCCGACAAATTCCCTTACTTTGATTGCATTGGTAAAATTATTAACAATATCATTTTGGTCAAATAACCTTCTTGAGAATTTGAACAGTTGTAGGCATGTAACGTTGCCTATCTCATGAAATGCATGACCAATATCCAACAGTGAAAATGTTCCACATTTTATGGGAAATTGTGGCCAAATGCCCTTTTCTTGTCTTTTAAATCTTTTGTCATACCTCCCTGGCCACAGGTCTGATAAGCAATTTCCCGGGCTACAAGTCTATCTGGAACATATAAGGGTAAAACATGGGGAGAAGCATAACTTCCAAAAACCCTAATATAGGTGAAAAATTCCTCTCCAAACCATGTATTGCGACGGGAGAATATCAACCTACGTTTCGAGGATAACCTCGGGAGCATCCTTATTATACAATGTTAAATACAATAGCGACATTATTCCATGACAGTTGATAAAAATGGGGGATAAACTCAGACTCCCATAGTTCTTTATGGTACACATGAATGGGCAAAGGATCGTGGATAGTCCATTTCCAGCCCATCACAGGGAATTTAGAGACATAACAGATGGCGTCCATGACATAAGCAGATAAATAAAAAGGCGGATAAACCCGCTGGGAAACATTTCGTTTAGACCGGTAATGAAAAATAGCAGTGGTGAGATTATCAGATAGGATTTTGGCCCAATCTACAATTGTATAATTAACAGCCGCATTCAACAAAGGAAGCCATTCGGGTAATATCATATTTATGTCAGGCTTTCCAAAAAGCCTGCATAACATGGCAGCAGTAAAACAATAAGGAGAGGTAAGTGAACCCGTGCTGTACATACCTTGTTTGTTCTTCTTCAATGGTTCACTTCTTTTGGTCCACTCCTTTGTGCATTCTGCCAAATTTGAGTGTTCTTTGGCGAATTCTTCCATAAATTTCCTGTTGAAGGTTGCCTGAGGTTCTGGCAGCTTATACATTAATCTCAGATCTTCTATGGTGAATGACCTGATTAACTCTTCCGATGGAGTTCTGAATTGTCTGTCTGAAATATCTGTGCTATCCAGCACCCATCTCACCATGTCTGTATATGGGAGAATCCTTGGTCTTGCTGCTATTCTATGTAGAAATGAGCAAGCCAAGTCTCTAAGGGTTGCTTCAGACGTATCCTTTGAACCAGCTGTAGCTGCAACTTTTATCACCACAGGGGTTTCATATTCTAACAATTTATACATTCCCTCCCAAGTAGATATACCGGCGTCCTTGTTACAGGCGGTGTCTGCGTATAGCGAAGCCATTTCTTTGTTCTCAGAACTTGAGCTCTTCTCCTTCTTACCCATAATGTTTAGCGGAAGCTTTGTATAGTGGTCTGCTCCTTCGTGCCTGCGTTTTACGAATAAATGAGAGTAATGACATAAGAAAGGTGATGAGATTGTTTTGAATGTGAAAGCGGATGAAATATAATATTTAAATTGTGAAACGACTTTCAATCTAAACACAATCTCTTTTCACATTAATAATCAATCCAATCATTTAATATAATCATTAAAGTGCATAACGGATTTGACATGTGGGAAGATTGCCTTGGGATAGTGCGCCTACATGAATCTACGACATTGCGATCTGCGATTTTCTGCGCAATATCTCAATATCGCAATGTCGCAATATTGCAAAATGAAATCATCACAGTCATAAAAATAGCGCAAAAACGGGAATTGCGCAATAGCGCAAAGCGCATATCGCAAAAATCACAAAAGCGCAAATCACAAAAACGCAGAATCGCAAAAGTGCAGAATCATAAAAGCGCAGAATTGATAAGAGCGCAAAAGATTTTTATTAATCATTTCTGTTTTCTGCACTATGCGATCTGCGATCAATGCGTTTTATATATACTATTTTGTTATGGATGCGCTATCTTGTTTCAAGAGAAATTTTATTACAATCTATCATAAGCTTAAGTGTTTCTAAATATTCTTTCTAAGGGATTTTATAAGTTTATGATAGAAAGTTTTATTTGTAAAGGCAAACAAATCCTAATTGATTTTTTTTTGGATTTTTAACTAAGGGTCCCCATTTATTTAGTATTATTACTAATAATAAATAAAAAGGGGGGTTGTTGCTGGTCACAGCATACTCCTACCAATATTGAGTGATAGGATCGTGAAAACATATGGAGGATGAGAAAATTGTAAAACAAAGGGATTTTTAATATGTGCAATGGAGTGATAAGGATCCTCAAAATATTCAACATTCTTATGATCAGAGGTGCGACTGGCCTCCAGGCTACGAGAACCTGGCATCACTATCAACTCAGGCTAAAGCGTCTCTAAATCTTGAAGATATTCCAACTCGTCGGAAGATAGATCATCGAAGGTGGGTGGCTTGGAAAAATCAATAGTAGGAAAGTCAAAATTTTGACCAATTGAATCCATGAAAAGTTCACGATAGCCATGATCAGGAAGTTCAATATCATAAATTGAGGTATCCTCATGATCTGATGAATCATACAGAGTGGAATATCAAAAGGGGTAAATTTCACCCTCTATGTTTCCATAAGGGTATGATAATGAGTTGGGAAGATTCATGATAGAAAATTAACCCTCTCCACATTTAGATGAAAAAATGACATTGCACGAATTTCGCGAATGATTGGAAGTATTTATAGTATGAGAAAAAAAATTCTTACATGATTCAACAGGAATGAAAAAATCGTAGAAAGTGTCAGGGTAATGCAAGAGACCTATGGAAGGAAGATAGACATCCTTTATCGTAGATTCTTGTTCGAATCTTGACTCCCACGCATACTCCTTGTAGATGACATCGTAGGTTTGCTACTCAAAAACAAATCCATACAACACTTGATCCTCATGAATATCAAAGAACATATTTGAAAGGGATGAAAACACAAACATGCAATTTAGAGGATTAGAGGGACCAAAGCATGAACGATCACGTGAAAACACTTCATCACACTCATCGAGATTGCATTCCAAAACTAGGCAAGGGCTATGAGTATGCAACGTAGGAAGATATGTTGTAATTTGAACAAGGAAATTTTTTATTTTTCCCACCTGAAACTGTAGAAGTACAGTTGCTTGATGAGAACCGGACAAATGGTTACTTTGGACAAAAACCTTGTTCGTCGCATATTTGGAAGCTCTAGCCTTGTGATAATATGTGAGTGACTTGAAAAATTATAAGTCTTGAGGGGTTAGTGAAATGTAAAAAATATGTATAAAATCTTCGGTCAAGATATCCAAATAAACTTCATTTTCTAGAAATTTGTGAAAAAGATGTACAAAATTGTTGGGAAAATGACGAAACGATTCATCTGGTGATTTTCACAATTGTGACATTTTCTTGCATAGATGTTCAACACAATTCTGTCAAAATCATGGAACATTCTATGACAAATTTTTCCAAATAGTGAATGGAGGCATCGGTCATCAATGTGTGATACCATTTCCTTATGCGCCCTTTGAACATGAGAATGAACAACCAACATCCAACATCCTCAAGGGGGATGTTTCGATCTGTGAAAAAATGAACAAAGTGATTGATATTCTCAAGCAAGGTTGTTCCACCCTCACCATAAAATTTAAGATACAATATTTTTCAATTATACTCATCGTCAGTTGAAAATTTAGATTTCTGGAAAAAGATGTCAGGAGTATGGTTTTGGAAGAAGTCATAAAAAAAGTGTGAAAATTAAAAAATACTTCAAGGGCTCAACTTTTCATCTGACCCTCCTTCGAGCGTTAGAAATTTTTATGGTGATAGAACTACCAACATATAGGGAATCTCCTTGATATGAAGTCCCAACTAGACCTTACCCCGTTTAGAGTAGGAGTCCAAAAAGTGGGGTGTTTAATGATATTCCTTGGATTGCAAAATGCATAGAGTGGTGCACAATGTACTAGGTTAAAGAAAGTGTGTGACTATGCAGAAATCCAATATGATGCAAGAGAGGTTCTAACAGTGAATGGAAAATGTAGTGCACTCCTTAGAAGCATGTAATAGTATGGAGCTTGAAAGGAACACAGGAGATAAAAAGACATCACACAAAGTAAGAAGTAGAATAGTCAAAATGCTAAAGGTGATAGATTAAAACATGAGCATGCATTCAACAAGGTTTTTACAAATGAAAATGTAATAGTTCATATGAATATGCAGGAGTTAAATAATATACATTGAAAATATAACAAGAATAGTCCTACTAAATTTACATTATATGCATGAAGGCATGTATGATCTCATTTTATTATACATCAAATTTATATTCATACATACAACATGACGAACGACATGCCCCAATAGTGGAATTTTAAGTAAACAATACCTCCTCCCAAATAAGTAAACTCCCTCTACACTATGAAGAAGCCAAGGCCAACACAAAACTCCCAAGCCTTTCTGAAGCCTAATCCTACCCAAAAGAATGGCTCCCAAAAGCCCCTTACAAGAGTAATGAGGATGTATTTATAATGAATGGGGGTGACCATTGGCATTCCCCCTTTGTGACTCTTGTACACTGCTAATGAATCCTCACATTACATATGACTCTTCACATTCCATCATGGACACATGAAATTTCACTCATATAATAATTACAAATAATATTCTAATTTCCACTTGTACCCATATAAGACAAAATAGGATAGAGAGAACTTGAAATCCTAACAAGACAAAACACTATGACGCTAGACTTGGGGTGAAATCGATCTCGAAATCTTTTAATTGGTGTCTCTTGGTCACGTACTCATGCCAAGCTTGGTACTATGTGATGGTCTCCTTGAACTACGATATAGTATCAGGATGGAAGCATACTCTTGCCTCCATAGCATCTAGGTACAATCTCTTGGAACCGGTCTTAACCTCTTTCTCAATCAGGAGAAACGTTGTTCTGATATATACCAGGCCACTAATGTAGTTCTTCAAGTTATATCTATTGACCTCCATGTCCTCTGGGGTGTCCATCTCCTCTAGTTTCTCCAGATACCAATCAATCCCTTCTCAAACTAGCCATTTGTGTTTAGTCTTGGTTAGTGAACCTACTAATGGGATCTGATGGGTTCTCACCATGAAATCCGAAATGTTGTATATCCATACATATGAGGCAATATTATTTTTTTTCTATTTCAACATCCGGACTATGGATTTCTCTAACTCTACCTGTAGCTTCATCTTCTTCACCAGTGTAAGAGGTGTGGCCTTGTATCTCATTGTCCCCTCATGCACAATGGTGATGGAAGCTTGCACATTCTTATGGATATTTAAAAACTCTTTGCTCTACCGTGGCAAGTAATATAAACAGACAACTTCCTTATGTATAGTCACAACATCCTCATAAAGGTCCCACATAGTGTCTCCAAGTGTGGATAATTTAGTAGGTATCACTGCTCTTATCTCCTTGTAGTAGAATTTCGTGGAAAGTGCATTTTGTGATGGTGTGTGGATTTTTTCATTCTCTTTCCATACTGCTTGTATATTTTTCTTCAACTGGTTAATATCGACCAATAAGCAGAGAGTGCTAGGTATGGATGCTCCTGCAAAAGGCCAACTTGGCATTTACATTGGTTTTTGGATTCTTGCTGGTTTATACCACTCTCACCCTTTGTCTCATGAACGAAGGTGATGCATGATCATCCAGGAAGTTTTTTCTCTATTATTATATAACTATCTTCTCTATTTCATCAAATGATAGATTTTACACATCCATCACTTGATCATCATCAAGGGGAGCTACCTCCCCTTCCTCGATCGGGCCTTTCTCTATAGCTGAAGGTGGCAGAGTCTGAAAGGTGGCCAGAGGTGTGTTGAGCATCAGGTCAGCATCTTAATATTTTGGATCTAACCCCACTTCCATGTCTGTGATTTCAATTAAATATTAAAGCTCTTTATCAAACTCTTGTTCCTACATACGTTCACTCACTCCTTCTATTGTTGGCCAATCTTGTATCTAATCTTCAACCTGTATGAGTGTCGTCTCTTTTGTTGTGGCACCTTACATTTCTTCCTCTTCCTCCTTTTATATCTCCTCTTGTTCTCTTCCTCTAAGATATTTTTCTTCCTTCAACTCTTTTTCTTCTCTCTACGCTCTCTGCACTGGTTATTCTAAGGATTATTTATCTCTCTCTCTTTCTCTACTATGCTCTCTACTGCCTTTTTCCCCTCTTCACTTCGATTTCCAAAGCCATTTTCTTAGTGATGATATTTTTTCATTTTCCGTATTTTTTCCTCTTCTGTACTATTAGCTACCTTCCTCTTTTTTTTGTCTTGCACCAAACCTCTCCATGCTATTGTTTCTTTTCCTAGAAATTCTATCTTCTATGGAACAACTTGAGAAGTCCCAACTGTAATGATCAGTTCATGAGGTGGCAAGGAGTTATAACAATTCTTCCATAGTTCCTTTTTCGGCCACTAATATATATTTCTGACCTAGTTGAAGCATACTCTTGCATAATGGTCTTTGTAAACTCCCCTTGGATCATACATATTGTAACTATTTCTCCCGAACTCAAATCCAACTATGGCTTTCCCTTCAGCATTTGTCACTTTGAGATTCTTAATCTCGGATAACACAACCTACAAAGGAAGAGTTTTCCATGGTTCCTTCTTCCTCCTACGGAGTGTTTCTGACAACCCTGTGCAAATATGATAAGGTACCTCCTACATGAAAATTTTGTTGGTGGAACATATTGGAAAAATATGTGGTGGATTTATCCCACTGAATAATCTAATACATGTGCCATCCAATAAGGAAAACTAATCTGTGATATTTGATATCACCTCCATAGTTTCTAGTGACATGCAAAGTCAGTCCTCCTAAAATATGATCCTGTAAGGAGGGATGATGAAGTGATCTGTAAGTTATTCCATAACTTTGCAATTATTCCAATAGGACAGTAGCTTGCAATATATATTTATGGAAGTTTATCTTGGTTTCCATGTCCACTTCGTGCTAGGGAACTGATTCTATGCACAAATTGCATCCAGTAAGTATGCATACATGTAGAAGCATGCTTTATTACCCTTAGGTGGATTCTGAGCTTCTATCACATTGGATCTCAGCTGATGAGACAATATATTTGACTAGTTGAAAAACTTCCCCTTGTTTATTACCTAGTTCAACAAGATAGGCCACCCCTCAGCTGTTGGGTATGTGTTATATTATTTCAATGGTTAGTCTCACGCACAGGGGGGATCATAGTTTGGGTGATAGTACTCCTTATACGTTGTGTCGGGCGTAGTAGGGGGCTCAGAGGGGGGCACCAGATCCCACTGTTCGAGGTTCAGGGCAATGCCTCAAAAAAAAATTTTGACCCTATTTTTTGTTCGACGGACATGCCCATGGTTTTGTGCATGGGTTCGCACATGGTTTTGGGGTATGATGGTTTTCAGCCCCTGGTAGTTTGTAGATCTGGTCAAGGGATGTATGAATATGTTCTAATCTAGGGTTAATGGATTGGGGTTTATGAATTCCTTGACATGTATATATATGTGTTGTAACACTAAAAGGTATATAATGAAAAATCAACATGGTAGTCTCGATTTGGGATCTAGGGGAAAATATATGTCCATATATTTTTTATGTTTTATTCTCTTGCTATTGTTTATTTTTTGTTTTTAAGATTTGTTTGAAGATAATTTCTACACAGGGTGGAAACCTACATCAGGAAAGGTCTCTCTATTTGGTTGGCCATAGATTCTTCAAGATAGTATGACCAAAATATGATATTCCTTCCTGATGATTTTGTATAGTACATGTGGATGGGTGTCTTTCTAAAATTATTTGGTTCCTTCACCAATCTCTTGATGATATCTATTTTGTTTGTGTAGCTTTGAGTGACGTAGAACAATGAGTCCATGTTCTTCACTGGTGTAAGAAGTTGATACATATTATTGAAATATGTTTCCAGGAATGTAGCAAGATTCTTCCCATCGATGTTGCTCAACATCATATTTTTCACATCAATGTTTGAGACAACCCAACTTATCACATACACACATGGGAAGGATGGATACCTACATGAGACCTTGTAAACCCTTGATTGCATGATGCTCAGGTACACCTACGAGTCCTCTAAGTCTGCCTGAAATTCCTTTGTAAAATTATCTTTGATTTGTTTCCATGTCCCTTTTGATCCCTTCTCTATAAACAAATCAATGTCCACATAAAATGGAAAGTTAATTGAAACTTGTTCAACTCCTTCCCTAATTTATTTTTAAATTGTTTCCTTTTAGAAAAATCTATTGGATTCCATTGTGAAAGTGAATTCTTGGAGATATTCTCAAAAATTGATGTACTCGTGGGATAGAAAAGATACCGACGACATGAAAATATAGTTTATAAGAAAAATAATTTCAAGACATATTCATGCAGCAAACCAGGAAACTCAATGGAAGGATTATGAAATTATTAGTGGGAAGAGGGTCTAATTCACTGAGGAAACTTCACACTAGGTAGTCCGAGCAGTTAGGATTGAATCTTGAGGCTTGAGACTACGCAATTCCCAATTCAGCCTGGGCAGTGACCGGGAGATACTACACATTGCAAAGCCTCAGTGGAAAAGGATGTAGGATGAGGCCTAGTTTACACAATGTGTAGAAAGGCCAGCCTATATTGCATATTTTGTAGCTCCAGATGCCAAGCTCTCAGCTTGGGCCTCAATATTGCGTAATTCCCAACTGAGCAAAGTAAATTATGGCTAAGGGAAAGGCATATCTTCTCAAGGAAAGTATGAAAAGCAAGAAGATGTAAGATATGGTGAAGGAATGAGTGCAAATACGTGTGATTAAAACAATAAAAATAAAGAACCTAAACTAAATAAATGAGAAGTGAACGAGATCAGTGAAGAGAGTCTCTAAAACGACGACCATCGATAAAAAATGTTTAAACTGATGCGACACTTGTAAAAGGAAAATGATATCTTGAAACAACACTTATAAAGGCTAAATAAGGTTTAAAATCCAGAATTCATGAAAAGAAACAAGAGAAAAAACACGCATGCAAGCCAAATGGAAAAAAGCAACCGAAAAAATGACTAAAAGCGATAAATGCAAAACTAACCCAAAAGAGTGACGAATATCATACCTAAGGTTCCTTGATTTCCTCAGGAATGCTAGACCTCCAATATCGAGTGTGATAATAATCTCTAGGGGCATCAATTAAATAATTTTGAGAAATTAGGGCTTATGACAGGCATTCCACAAATTGAGGAATAAGAAGCACATGGCGACAATTTCCAAAATGACAAGTGTGCTTCCTCCGGGTTACTAAAAATAGATCATAAATTTTAGGAATGTTCTCCATTTTTTATTTTGTTATTTTCAGGGAAAAATTTCCATTCACATCACAAGGAAGGATTATGCATTTTTGGGGAACTGACAGCTCCCAGATTAGTGCACTACACAGTTTTTGAGCTCAGTGAGGGATTGCACAATTTTTGGGCTCACTATTTGGCTTCTAGTCATGAATGCATAGTTTATGAGCTCAAGTGTGACTAGCACTCATGACTGCAAAATTTTGAACATGAAGGTCATGGCTAGCTCCATGAATTATGCAGTTTCTGGAGGCATGCCAGGAACTTAAATCCAAGACTTAGACAAAAGGTTAGATTTTGACAAAGAAAAAATTTGTAAGTGAAGAGAAAGAAAACACAAGAAAAAATAAAAGATGAACATCTTTCAAAGCAGGGATACATAATAGTAGTGCAAGGTAAGCTCCTGTGAAAATAAGGGTGGGCTCCATAATTTAGGAAATGGAAAATTTTTTGAGGGTGGTTATAGCCACTACAACCTAACTCAAAATTAAAATTAATCAACATTATGTTAATTCATAGTGTAACATCCTTGGTGAAAATTCCATGTAATAAAATTGAATAAAAGAAAAATAATTATCACAATTTCTGAGACACTTATTCGAAGGTGAATGTTGGGAAAAACATCCTATTAGGTGTTCATTTTGGTTAATATGACTAAGGAAACTCGCAAAGGAAATGGGAAAGGAATTTCGAAAGGAAAAATGGAATTTTTGCCATATTTATTTATGAAAATAATGGAAATTGGGAGAAAAAGGAGGTCAAAGGTCACAAGTTGCATGTGAGAAGGAAAATGAAGGAAAATAATGGAAAATGCATAAAATATAGGCCCAATTGATAAAAATACTTCTGAGGATCGATTGGTTCCTTTTGTCATTTTAGTCTTGGGGCTCTCTCATTAATCTCTCTCTCTTTCTCTCACTCTTGGACACTTAGATTTTTCTTGGAGCATTTTTTCATTGGATCATAAAAGTAAAAGAAGGCAAGAGGATGGAGAACAAAATCAAGGAGGAGGAAGATCGAGGAGTTAAAGCATGCTTCTTTAGAGGTATCCATTTTCATGTGTGATTTCCTTGCTAGATTTGAAATGTGTGGTATTGCATGTGGTTCGTTTCTTTCATGGCATGGGTTTTACGAGGTGTGACAATGTTTTAAACCTATCCTTTCCATCTCTAGATAACCATGGTGTGATGGGGTTCTCATGTTTTGGTTGAGCTAGATTGTTGGATGGATTGGAAGATGAGTGAGGTGGATCTCCAAAATAATATAACACATGGCCTAGTACCCCTGAAATAGACTATGGGTTGTGGTAAATCCAGATAGTGTTTTTCCTCGATGGGCCTAGGAATAATTGACCGATGAATGATGGGATATATGTTATATCCTAGAGCTCAGTTGCTCTCCCTCAGGCCTAACAATCCTGGTTTGGGATATACGGTAAAACCTCAAGAGTGTGTCTTAGTTTAGGGCCTAGTAATCCATGGATTAGACTATGGTTTGCGGTAAATCTGGAGAGACAAGGAGACAGGAAAACTACTCATGGTTTAGGTGGAGAAAACATGTGGCATCCATGCTTGTTTCGGCCTAGTGATAGGGTGGAGATCATTGTGAAGCCTGTTATGATATGTTCATTTTTTTGGAAAAGTGATCCGGTGTGGATTATGGTAAAGCATTATTTTTATTGATGAGGGTGAGGTGGTTTATCCTCAGGATACCCTCGTTGGTTCTTTTAGTTTGAGTCCCACATTCATGCTTGGAATATGCCATGGGGGTGATTGTATAAATACATGTTTTTCTTAACCAATATATGGTCAGGTGAAACATGAAATTCCCATCCTGGGTTGGTTTTTGCATTCATTAATAAGATATTATCCTTGGCATATTATGTGTAAATGTACAGGTTTATATGTGGTGTCTATGGCCAATGTATCCTTGATATTATTTTTGTTATTATACATGTTATAAGCATGTGTTATGACAGTGATGATGTATGTCTCTCCTCATGTTTTTATTTGTAAATGAATAAGCTATGTATCTATGAAATAATAGATGATAATTTAGCTAATGATGTAAGGGAATGCTGCTTCTTACTGATTATTAGATAAGTATAAGACCCTATGCTCATATATGTTGTTTACACCTATAGATTACATATTTGTGACATGTTTGAAAAGCATCCTATCCTGGATAATGGGGGTCCAATTTAGGCATTGTCCTTATTTTTTGAAATACATCATTGTTTAACTATTTTATTTCATTTTTGAGCTTGTCATTGAGTTATGGGAAGTGAGCTGGGCTCTAGGCATAAAAACATGGCTCAAATATTAGGGACGCTGGCACACGTCTGTGGGAAAATATCCCTAGACACACATATGCATATATTGTGGGAGCGTCGAGAGTCTACAATACACACCTGTGGCTATACTGTGGGAGCGTCAGAGGGTTTGAAGGCCTAAAACTTCAGTGGGACGCTAGGGGCTAGTTACGTGAGAGGTTGGGATGCTTCTTGTGAGTCTTGTTTCTAGTGTGGAAAGTTTGTATGATGCGTTTATGTCGGTTCAAATTCCCTAAGGTCACCTAGGAGGTTGAATTTGATCATAGTAGCATCTTGTGAGATGTTTACCCCGGTTGGTCGGTTACTTGGGAAGATATGGGAGGAGGGTGTTACAAAGTGTTATCAAAGCATTTTTCACTCCTTAGAGTGGATGGGCAGTGTGTGTTGTTCATACGTTCATGTTGTTTGCACGTGTGTTAATCATCCTTGTGGTGTATGTGTGGGTTGCATATGCATGGTGTTGGTCATGGTTACTGATGTCTCCATGTGAAAGTAGATGTATTTGATGGGAAGTGTGTCTTCATGACTGTATTTCTGGTTACATTTTATTATATGTTGTTACATGTATCGTCCTTGTATGCTTGGTTACATGTTGTTACATTTTGTCACATGTATTGTCTGTTTATGCTTGGTTATCTGTGTTTATGTTTGTGTATTTTCTGCGTGTATGATTGTGCATTTTCCATATACAGTTTTATGGTTGATGTTGTCATGAATGAGTTCATAGTATGTGTAGTGATATGGTCATGCAGTGATGACTAGACTCTAGCTACAATGTTGCTTATGTGTTGGTGCATTTAATTGTTATATTTCTATATGTTGTTATGATTATGTTTGTAGTTGTATTACGCTGATTTGGATGATCTTGCGGATGAGGTATCCTCCCTGAATGAGGTTAAGATACGTTGGTTTACTGTGATATGGTTTAGATAACATAGTATTCCTTGCAGGAAAGACATCAAAATGAATAGCAAGATGTTAAAATACAAAGACTCTCCCTATGAATATGATGAGTATCATCGTGGGAACACTTCTGATTTGGTGGAAAAATTCAGAAGCTTAAAGGAAGAAATAAGGATTTGTAAGGTATATAATAACAATATCATACAAGAAAGTGATAAACAATTAGAGGTTATTACAATACATCTTCAGGGTTTGTCAAAACTGCAGCGGTAAGGGCCACTTTAGATAAGCCATGGGCAAGAGGAAAAATTTAATGGGGCATACAAAAGTAGGTCTTCTGGTAGACACGGGTTGGATAGAGATGACATAGTGAGAGATGGAAGACTATTGGATACTCCGAATAGGAGGGTTGATTGATACATGTAATATTATAGGTATGATTTGGATAGGAATGATAATTGGCATCGTTATCATCCTTATAGGAGGAGTGATAGGGGACAGTTTTTGCATGAATTTAAGAAATAAAAACCATTCCATCATCCATTCGAGGAAGTTTTCAAAGAATTATGCTTGCTGTTGTTGCAAATTGTTTTTTGTTTCAAAGTATGTTCTCAATAATAACAAAAATATCAATATGCTTGTAGATTTGGTTTCATATTTCTAACCACCTAGTTCATTATTTGAGACATGTCTGTTGTGAGTTTTGGTAGACAATATTGTAGTTTGCAAAAGGAGTGTCAAGTAGAGCCCCACAACAATTAACATGTAATGTTTTTGTTCAATTAATCTATAATGATTTTGTGTATTTTTAAGTTAAAACTTGAAGCAACAACTAATATTACTATTAAGAGGGTAGAAGTTGATACTAATTTATGGCATGTTGTAAAATTTATTTTTTATTTAGTGTTAAAAAATGTGGTAATTTTTTTTTTAATTGTCAAAAAAAGTTTTTGAAAAAAAAAAAAAAGTTAATAATAGCAAAATTGATAAAACAAAATAATAAAATATAATGTTTTGAGTGGAACAATACTAAATTTTTTTTTAAGAGAAACCTGTAAACTTTTATGTTTGTTTGGTCACAAATACTTTTTGTGTGCACAAAATAACACATACCCACATAAAACCTTATGGAATCTCTCTCTCTTCCCCATAATATTGAGATTGAGGGTGGCTCAACTGTCAACCACAACAGCTGGTGGTAAGTCAACATGAATCTGCGTGACTTACTAATGTCCTCACACTAAACTGTTCCTTGAAACAACATATTCATACTAGTTGTGATAACTAATTGGACTTCAAATACTTGAATATATGCAATAATAATAGAACTGAATGTTATACCATAACAATAAAACTAAATGTTCTCTTATTTTTAAAATCAAATTGCAAAATTTAGTCTAAGTTTGATAAAAAAAAAAAAGTGGAGGTAGAAATAAAGTTATTATTGGGAACCTTTAAATGGAGGGCTTGTTGATGAGATTGTTGATTAATGGGTTAGTGAGATGAGGTTGTTATGTAAGTTTTGACAATTTAGCTTGGATAATAGGAGCTTTGTTTTCTTGGGTTGTTAAAATATATCTGGTTCAAACATGGTAGGTGAAAATTGGTCAGTTTGTTTATACATTTTGTATATCTCGACATATATGCCTCTCAGACCAGGGGCTGAAAATCAGCTGAAAATCACTGAAGATATCAATGATGTTTTTCTATAAAAGACCATCTAGGATTTTATTTAGTTATTAGGAAAGTTGTGCTTATGTTCAGATTTGAATGTATGTTGTGGCTTCAACGTTAAACGATATATGATCAGTCACTTGGCACTTTGGCTAACTTGATTTGTATAGAAAAATTTATTTTATTTTTAATGGAAATAAAGATTCATAAAGATAATTTAAAAACAACCTCAGCTTTACGCATATAATTTAGGGAGTGAGAGGGGTTACTCAAAATTCCTTGGATTATTAAACAATTCTAAATTTCAGGGAATGTATAGTATAGGAAGATGTGTTTTCAGTTGAACAAACACATTTTAGCATTTCTTACAATTGGAAACCAAACTATCGCAAAAGCATGGACAGATTGTATTGCTATTGTTATAGCTAAAATGGTTTTGCTGATTTTTTTACTTACTAAAAATCACTTAGATTGTATTGCTATTGTTATAACCAAAAATGGTTTTGCAGCTGGGATAATAAATAATTTTAAACTATTAAAATAAAATTAAGAAAAATGAAAAAGATAAAAAATCAATTTTTACTTTAATTTTCATCCTTATTGTTTAGTGTTCAATAAATTGATTATATTCCAAATCCCTTAAAGAATCCCAGAATATTGGGAAATAAAGGATAATTTTAAATTTTTAAAATAAAATTGAAAAGAGTGAAAGAGATAAAACATCAATTTTTATTTCAATTATTATTACTATTATTTATTGTTTAATAATGGATTATATTCAAGAGCCCTTAATGAATCTGAGAGTATTGGACAATTTGAAATGAGCACGACACATTTACAGATTATATTGGCATTGTTAGAACCAAAGTGGTTTTGCTGGTTTTTTAGAGTAAACTAGAAAAAACAACAATAGTATTTGAAAATTTGAAATTAACATAATACATTTGTAGATTGAGTTGCCATTGTTATAACCAAAATGGTCTTTCTTTATTTTTATTATTATTTTCTTTATTCCAATTTTCACCAATTTAGATAAAAAATCATTTTAAATTTTTAAAATACAATTGATAATAAGAGTGTAAGAGAGAAAACTTTAAATTTTACTTCAATTTTTATGATTATTATTCATTGTTTAAGATCCCCTAACAAAAACTACAGTATTGAAGTTATTCGGTGCATAGTAATTGAAATATATGGGTACAACATATTAAAAAATTAAATTAAATTGTGAACTTTACAACCTAACCAAAGAGGTCAAATTTAGATGTAACACAACTTTTAAAAGGGATTGACATTGGTTTGAAGGAAAATGCTTCTTTTGTAATTTTTAAGCGATGAGAATTCACAACCTATAAAGAGTTCAGACAACATTTACATTGTTTTCATATACCACCCCTCCTGAGTGAATGACCTTGAGGCTCATCTGCTAAACAAACAATTTCGTATGATCACTTCTCATTGTTGCTAACAAAACAAATAATACAATGCAGTTGACAGTAACTACAAATTGCGCATACTTTGTATAATCTCCTAATCCATCTTGCAGATGCGGCACTGTGAAAAGAGAGATAATAATGTTAGCCATTGCCAAACTACGTAAAATACTTTGCAAATAAGTGTAGAAAGATTTAAGAAATTAAAATAGGGTAAGAACCTAATATGTGGTGAACAAAGTGTTGTAGCTCAAGCTAAGAATGATAGTAAAAGCCCCAGTCTAGAAACTCACTGAAATGTAATTAAATTAGAGGAAAACAAATGAGGGTTAAAAAATAAACTTATGGAATTAAGAAATTGAACTCACGGAGTCTTTCGAAGTCCCTGAATTGTTCAATATAGACTGAAATAATGAAAATGAACCCTCCATTCTAGCTCCAGGTTTCATCGCAGACAACAGAGCGCAAACAACGAATTCAAGGGTGCTAATGAACCGACAATGAGGCGGAGGGAGTGATAGTTACCCCTAAACCACCTTCACATAAGTCTAGTAAATATTAATCTAATATAATAGATAATATTTTTCTAACATATTATTATAATATAATAGATAATGTTTTTCTAACTGTGTAAGCAATTCACAGGTTTAATCGACAAAAACCCTAACAAACTTGAAACAAAAACTCAGATTCTTATGCGATAGCTCCAATTGAATAATCAGACTATGGAGATAGCCAACGGGAAACCTGAAAGGAAGAGACGGATAGATTAAAAACCTGTTGCATTTTTGTTCCTCAAATAACTTCCTATTTCTATTGCACCATATATATCAGTGAAACAGTACAAGTATAACATGAAAATTCTTACCTTTTCACAACCACCAATTTGGGAAGTCTTCAGTTGTAAAGTCTGCAGGTTGCTGGAAATTGATGCCACCACACAATATAGACAAAGTTTCTGAAGCTAAGGGGCATAAATAGAAGAGATGTTGATTATCCTATGCTTCTTTACCACATAGAGTGCACATACTCTGCCCTTGCCAACCTTTCCGTTGTAGATTGTTCCATGTCAAATTATTTTCTTTCCAGACTAGCCATAAAAATATTATCATTTTCACCTATGCTTTACATTTCCATCAGGTTCTAGTCTATATATTTTTTATTAGCTTTGTGTAAGTCTCATTTATTGTAATCACTTTTCGTTGATTATTCCTTCTCCAGAAAAGTATGTCTCCCTCCTCATTTCTACATAAACCAATAGCCCTCATGGAATTAATGAGCACCTGCCAATAATCCTTCCATCATGCTTCCAAACCAGTTTCTGTGAAATATTTACATCTTGGGACATCTTGTTCCCAACCTTGAATGGTCTTCTTTATGTAAAAATACACCCTCTGGTTTAATTTTTCAATTAACTTCGCGTTTTGTTGAGTTACTGACGCCGATGTGCAAAGACATCCTATCATAATTTTGTGCCCATTTCCAAATTCCCAATTTAGATTTTCATTTACAAGTGTCCATATTTTTCCAAAATCACGCCATATAGCTGAACATTGACTACTTTCCTTCCACCCCATGATATGCAGCTCCTCCATCCTAGCTGCTCCTAGATATTTTCTTTTAAAAATCTCATTCCATATGCCTACCCCATTTAAACACCTCCGCAGGGATTGTATAAGTAGCGATTTTCCAAATTTGTCCATACTTAAAAGACCCCACCCACCTTTGTCTTTAGGAGTAACAAGAAAATCCCATCTTGCTAAATATATCGGTCTTCTATTGGTTCCTCCCCCCCCACACAAATCTCGAGATGATCTTTCTAATTTCCCTCAAGATTCCATTTGGTAAAATGTATAGGTGCACCCAAAAAACTAAGATTTGTTGAAAAATAGCCTGAATGAGGATCAATCTACCTCCCCTTTATAGCCATATTGCAGACCATATTTGAATCTTCTTCCTAAATTTGTTAATGAGCTACTTCTAGTCCTCTGCTAGATAATTCATAGCCTTCAGTCTGAAACCCAAATATTTTATCCCATCCTTCAGCAGAGCCTTATTGATATTAAACATATTTGAAATTTCATTAATCTCCCTCTCATCCCCCTTACCATAAAAAATTCATGATTTACCTTCACTAGTCATCATACCAGATGCAGGAAAAAAAGTGTGTAATATATTCCTCAAGACGCTCCAACTTTCCTTCTGCACCATGCCAAAAAATAATATATCATCAACAAAAAGGCTCTGAGTGGCCACCATACTTTTTCTGATATTTATGCCTTTAAAAGAACCCAACTTTGTAGCTCTCTTAATTTTTATACTAAGTGCATCCATCATCAATATAAATAGGAGGGGGGAGAGGGAGCATCCCTGTCATAACCCCCTGCTAGGATGAACAAAATTCGTTGTCATTCCACTAATAATAATAACCATAGTTGTGTTGCAAATGAAACCCATTATCCACTTCACAGCCTCCGCATCCATACCAATTTTGAAAAGGATCAGTCTCATAAAATTCTAGTGACTCTGTCATATGCCTTGTTTAAGTCTATTTTCATTACCACCGCCTCCCTCTTCTTCCCTTGAATAGTATGAATGACTTCCTGCGTTGTTGCGGCAACATCATGAATGCTTATATTTTTCAAAAACCCTGATTGTTCTAGAGTGATAAATTTCGACAACACTCCTTTTAGCCTCTCTGCAATAACCTTCAAAATAATTTTGTACATAGTATTACATAAAGATATGGGCCTATAGTAATTGAAATTCAGGAGTCATTTTCGCTTGGGTATCAAAGCTATAAAGGTAGAATTTATAGCGCCTTCAATCCTGCCCTTAACTCTGGCCTCCTCCACCATGTTTGTTAGGTCTTCTATGAAACCATCATAAAAATGAAGGAATAATTCCGGGGTCCAGCCATCCACCCTGAACTCTTATCAACAAAAAATGACTTTAAAACCATTTTAATCTCGTCTGAGATAACTTTTTTGTTAAAAATTCTTAAATCTGCCTCGTTGAACATCTGTGGGAAGTCCTATATCATATTCAGTTAGTCCTCAATTACCACATACTCCCTTCATTTGTAAAGGTTCCCATAGTATTCCATCGCAGCTTTTTTAATACCTTAATTTAAACAAATTTTCTTACCTCAGTCCTCTATTTCCCATATATATTTTTCTCCCCTTCTCCCTGATGCAAAATTGTGGAAGAACTTGTTATTTTTGTCACCTACAGCTAGCCATGTGGCTCTACTCTTTAACTGCCAGGTTTTTTCCTCAGCAATCAGATGAGATCGATATTCTACTTCCAAATTTTTTAACTTTTCCCAAAAGTCATCATCCTACCTTCCATCCGTCACCTTTTGTAAAATCTTGCTTCTCTCTATTTTAATTTCTTTTATCCATTCTTTAACGATCTGTTTCTTCCCCTTCTCCCATTTATGAACCGCCTTCTTTAATACCCTTAATGTACGAGAGAGGTGCTCCATAGCAGTCGTCCCCTCTGACCTATTATGCTTCTTTAAAAATTCTCGAACCATCTTATTAAAACCATCATCTTTGAGCCATCTACTGTTAAATTTAAATGGGAATCCCTCCTGTTTTTTCTCAAAATCCCATAGGAGAGAGATAGGCCTGTGGTCCGAGATGATCAGGTCCTCAGCATAAGCAGTAATCCCCTTCATTTTGGATCTCAATCCCATACTAACCACAAAGCAGTCGATACGCTTTCCTATAAAATCCCTTCCTTTCTGTCGTTTAACCATGTAGGACAATTTTTCCTAAAAAGGGCATTGACAAGATCTGCATCGAGCAGCATTGTCCTGATCACCTCAACAAATGGATCCGCCCTACCTTTCTCCCCCTAGATCTCATCACTGTGCAAAGTGTAGTTAAAATCTCCTCCAATAATGGAATTCCACAGCCCAAGAAAGCCGCAACCTTCCATTTTCCCCCAAAAGGATGTTCTATCAGCGTAAGGAGCATATAAATTTATTATGTGAATACGTTGTTTGAAGCCTCTATAGAAACCGGTTATAACCAATCCCCCAGAGAATGCAAAAGCTTTTAAAGATAAAACTCTTGAATCACAACAAGCAGCGAGCCCCCAGACATACCAATTGCATCTGTCACCACTGTGTTCCATTCTAGTTGCAAAGAATGATAGAACGCAATGGACCGAATAGCCTTTGCCATAGTTTCTTGAATAAAAACAAATAGATGGTTTAACAAAAAACACAAAATCTTTAAAGAATTTTTTTTTTCCCATACCCGCCAACCCCCGAAGATTAAATGAAACTGTCTTCATGAGGGAGACTCGTTGGCTGGTTTCAAAGCTCTAAGGACCTGGTCAATAGCCTATGAAGTAGGGACATCACAGAAGGTGCCATCAAGGATGTATAACATCATATTTATAGCACTTGGGAAAGTTTAAAAATTGGTCAGAAGCCCCTTGGAGATCTGTCTAAAATAATCCGCCCACATGAGATTCAATATCCTGCTGGATTTTTTGATGGTGTCTGTCAACAAACCATTTGCGGATGCGGTGCATGGTTAATAATATCACCAATGTTTCAATATAATATATATTGGAATGGAGGTAATGGCACAAATATGAAAGCGAAATGTCTTGCTCTTTGGGGACTCTTATGGTTTGCGTGCCAGTTATATTTGGACAAGATCTGGGTTTGTGGGGATTCAAAAATCCTTATTGGTCATTTGAATAACAAGGCCACTCTAAATCCTCGAATGCTATCCTATTGGATAGAAAGAATCCATGCACTGAAGAGATCCTTCTCTACCATTTCCTTTACTCATGTATACATGGAAAATAACAACGAAGCTGATAGAGTGTCAAAGAAAGGATTGGAAGGAGTGTTCGGGGAGATGCATTATGAGTTACTCAATTCTAATGGAAGTGGAGCAAGTGGAAAAATGAATACCATATGAAATAGGGAATACCTGATAATGCTAGCATGGTAATGATAGGAGGAACTTGGCTCTAAATTTTTGGAGCCATTTCCAAAGCAAGGAATGGAAATTGTTTTTGGACCCTTTTTGTTTTAACTATGTTTTTGAGCTATTGGTTGGGAGATAATCATAGACTCTGATCAGAAATGCAGAAAACACCATAGTTTCTATTGACAGGCTACTCATGGACAACTTTAAACCATAGTGATTTGTCAAACATGACGAAGGAAAATATAAGAATGTTGGAATAGCAAGTGATCATGTTTATCCTCTTTCTATATGCATATTTTTTAGATGTATTTTTGAAGGTTTTTGTTTACCTGATGATCCTTTGTATTGCAGTTTGGATACAGCTCCACTAAAAATTGACTGTTTTTAGTAGAGAGGAATATTAAAAGTTTTGATAAAAGACAACCAGATTTAGAGACTAAATGTATACAAAATTGCAACTTCCGTTTATACTGTAATTGGAAAATATTGTAATGGAATGTTCAAATGAACTTTGAACTGTTTCTGAAAACAAAATTTTTTTCATACTGAAAAAAAAAGGTTAAAAACCTGTTGATTTTAGAAAATTTCAAAAAAAAACCGAAAGGAACAATTCCATTTGATAAAAGGGAGTATCAACACATCCACTCGAGGGCTTTCGAGAGATTCCTCTCTGAGGGGGTTCGGTGGCCGCCTAGGCACTATGGTCCCCTCAACATCCTCTGTGTGTTGAAAATGGCAACAAGAAACAGTGAAGGAGGCATCCTGAAACATCTTTCTTGATCATAGTTGGAAAGTGATCACCTAAACTAGGTGGGGACCACACATGTGATTTTTGTTGAAAAGTCTATTTTTAGACATATGGAGCATGGTCTAGGAGTTGCGGGATGCTATTCTTGGATGATTGGTCAAGTTGGTAAAGATAGATGGACATCTATTTTTAGACATACAGGTCGAAGTCTATTTTTAGACTGCCTGTCTAAAAATAGAACAATCAAATATTATTAGCCCTTAATAATATTTTGACTATAAACTTTATCTTATCCTCTTGGAGCACTTCAGTTTGAGCTACAGATGTGGCACATGTAGCTGGTAGAAGGAAATTCTAATTTCCTATGGGTTAGTTGAGCTATTGCATGGTTGACTTCAGTTGGAACTCATGTGGCAGAGTTTGGTGGAGTTGATGAGACAGTTGATGGAGTTGTATTCGGTTTAACTTAGTTGAACTAGTTGTATTTAGTCTAACTGAAAAATACACTAGTGATGAGTGGTGTGAATTAATTAATAATTAATTCACTAATTATTAACTCATAAATCAACTAAAGGACACATCATTTAACTCAGTGCATGTACAGTTTAGGGAAGAGCAGTGGAAGAGGTAGGAGAAAGGGTGGAGTCTACTATCAATTGTGACTATAGTGTTCATGAGATTGCACAATCATTGGAGGAGATTGCCAATGAGGATTGCGCAGTAGAGGCAGGGAAACAGTGGAGGAGTTTTGAACCCGTGACTTGTTCAAAACTGAGCTAGTTTGTGTGTAACTTTTGGAGACAATACTGAGTACTTATGAGAAGTATTGTACTGATATTGTTACATGATTCTTCTTCATTATAATATATAGACAATAGGGGTTTTTCAGCTGTAAACTTTTCCCGGTATACATACTGTGTTATATATGTTGAATTTCTATGTGCGCATGTGAATGTTTTCAATACCGCTTGTTGTTTTTATTTCCGCATGTGATGATTAATGCGTAGAAGAGATTATGTGTTATGTATGAAGCTCAAAAAGTATGTGACCAGGATAATCTCGGTGAATAATTCAGCAAATTATTCAAATTTCTACATGGTATCAGAGCGAAGAATTGATCATCGGGATCTATTATAGTGATTGCAATTATTTCGGTAGACAGAGTCTATAATGGGCCAGGTAGCCTCTGAATCCATCCTTTATCTGAAAGGTGATATATCTAGTAAATGCCCTTACATTCGATCTCTGTGCTAGAAATAATTTGTTCTCACAGATCCAAAAGCAGTTGAGTTTTGAGCTTGGAATTTGAATTTTGCAGCAGTGTTTTCTTGGTGTTGAAGTCAAAATGTCTTATCAAGGATTGCGATTGGAGTATGCTCTTTAAGGTAGCTCAAATTATATTGCATGGAGAGATAGGATGGAGGTGGTGTTAGATGATAACAGGCTTAAGGATTTCATAGATGCTGAAGTCCCAAAGCCTGCTGATGCTGCTCAAGTTGAGGCTTGGCAAAAGAAGATGGCAAGGTGTCGAAGGATTCTGTTGGAGGGCGTGAAGGATCACATAGTATACAACCTGCATGGAAAAGATTCTCCATACTTGATGTGGAAAGAGTTGATAGAATTGTTCCAGAGCAAGAGTGACCAGAGGAAGTTGGCGCTCAAGGATAAACTCAGGAAAATTAAGATGGAGAAGAATGACACTATTCAGGTATACTTGACAAATTTTGTCCACTGCAGGGATGAGCTTGGGAGTGTAGGAGTTAGTGTGGATGATGAGGACTTGGTGAGCTTGGCTCTCCTTGGTCTTCCGAAGAATTGGCATTCCTATGAGGATTCTGTCAATGGTAGGGAGAAATTTCCAGGATGGGAACGACTTTGGTCGGATCTTGTGCAAGAGGAGATAAGGCAGAATACCAGGGATGGATCTTCATCAAAGGTATCTGATGAAGAGGATTACGCTTTGGCTGCCAGATCAAGGAAGGCGAAGGGCAAGGAGATGGCTTCTCAATCTAGTGTGGATGGTAAGAAGCGTGACATGTCCAAAGTGAAGTGTTTTCACAGTCACGATCATTGACATTACGCCACGAATTGTCCACAAAAGAAGAAGAACAAGCAGGCTACTGGAGCTGCAGCTGATGAGGCTCTTGCCTCGTAATTTGAGCTGGACTTCTCATTGATCGCATGCATGGTGTCTAGTGCATTGGGATCGAGGTGGTATTTTGATAGTGGCGCTTCCTTTCACATGACGGGAGATGCAAATATTTTCAGTGACTTGGTGGAGAAAGGTCTCCAGATACATGTTGAGTTGGGTGACGGTGGATGATACAATGCCACTGACATTGGTACCATAACCTTTCAGAGGGAGTCAGGTAAACTCATTCTTTTACAAGATGTATTGCATGTACCAGGTCTAACAAAGAATTTAATCTCAGTCACAATGTTAGAGGATAAAGGGTATGAAGTTGTCTTCAGAGAAGGAAAAGTTTGCCTTCGGCACAAGGCAACGAGACAAGTCAAGAAGGTTGGGATTTGACCAAATAATCTCTACAGACTTGAAGTAGATGGGATGTCTACGGAGCTTCCTACTGTTGGGAAGTGCAAGGAAGACATGCAACTAAAGCTTGAGAGGGAGCAAGTGTTGCATGCAGGCGAGAAAGACATGCAACTAATGCTTGAGAGGGAGCAAGTTTTGCATGCAGGTAAGAGTGAACCTCAGGATGTGGAGCAGCCACAAGAGGATCATGGAGTGGTAGAAACCACTCATGCAGAGAAATTTCATGCCAGATGGGCAGAGGGAGTGCATGCAGCTATACCACCAGGTGTGAGGTGGGGCGACATGCATGAATAATCCCAAGAGGAGATTTTTGGGCAGGATTCATGAGATGGTGTGGATCTCATGAGTTGAACCTAGCTATGATGTGCCCACAACGTAGTAGTAGCAGATCAGTTGGATTGATGCAGGCAGATAAAAGTGACAGTGTTGGATACTGGAGCGCGGATCAGAGTTGACAGCAAGTGCAGAGTGCATGGGTGCAAGAGTTCAACAGCGCAGTGGTTCCTGATGACATGTGCAGTTGGTACCAGCAGAAGTCGAAGACTTTGATGATAGATGCATCAAATTGATTGAGTTGTTTGGAGCCTATTCAGTTTCAGAGATGTTGCATGCAAAGGGTGCATGGCGCATGCATGGAGTTGCATGGTGCATGCATGATTTTGCATGGTGCATGCAAAGGGTGCATGGCGAATGCATGAAGTTGCATGTCGCATGCGCGGAGTTGCATGGCGCTTGTGACGGTTGCAAAGCGAATGCATGGAGCTGCATTTCGCATGCAATGACAGTCATTTCTTGTTGAGAGGGAGTGTTGAAAATGGCAACAAGAAACACTGAAGGAGGCATCCTGAAACATCTTTCCTGATTCTAGTTGGAAAGTGATCACCTAAACTAGGTGGGGACCACACATGTGATTTTTGTCGAAAAGTCTATTTTTAGACTATGTCTATTTTTAGACATATGGAGCATGGTATAGGAGTTGCGGGATGCTATTCTTGGATGATTGGTCAAGTTGGTAAAAATAGATGGAAATCTATTTTTAGACATATAGGTCAAAGTCTATTTTTAGACTGCCTATCTAAAAATAGAACAGTCAAATATTATTAGCCCTTAATAATATTTGGACTATAAACTTTATCTTATCCTCTTGGAGCACTTCAGTTCAAGATATAGATGTGGCACATGCAGCTGGCAGAAGGAAATTCGAATTTCCTATGGGTTAGTTGAGCTATTGCATGGTTTACTTCACTTGGAACTCATGTGGCAGAGTTTGGTGGAGTTGATGAGACTGTTGATGGAGTTGTGTTCGATTTAACTTAGTTGAACTAGTTGTATTTAGTCTAATTGAAAAATACACTAGTGATGAGTGGTGTGAAATAATTAATAATTAATTCACTAATTATTAACTCATAAATCAACTAAATAACACATCAGTTAACTCAGTGCATGTATAGTTCAGTGAAGACCAGTGGAAGAGGTAGGAGAAAGGGTGGAGTCTACTATCAGTTGTGACTATAGTGTGCATGAGATTTGCACAATCATTGGAGGAGATTGCCAATGAGGATTGCACAGTTAAATCCAAGGGAATTCAAATCCATCTATTCTCTCATCTTGGATTGTGCAGTAGAGGCAGGCAAACAGTGGAGGAGTTTTGAACCCGTGAACTTTTCAAAACGGAGCTAGTTTGTGTGTAACTTTTGGAGATAGTACTGAGTACTTGTGA
Source organism: Pinus albicaulis (assembly GCA_034641835.2). Classification (NCBI taxonomy): domain Eukaryota; kingdom Viridiplantae; phylum Streptophyta; class Pinopsida; order Pinales; family Pinaceae; genus Pinus; species Pinus albicaulis. Next base: position 689,565,834 of record CM076573.1, read on the forward strand.
GGAGTATTGTACTGATATTGTTACATGATTATTCTTCATTATAATATACAGACAATAGGGGGTTTTCAGCTGTAAGCTTTCCCTAGTATACATATTGTGTTATATGTGTTGAATTTCTATGTGCGCATGTGAATGTTTTCAATACCGCTTGTTGTTTTTATTTCCGCATGTGATGATTAATGCGTAGAAGAGATTATATGTTATGTATGAAGCTCAAATATTCTATGACCAGGATAATATCGGTGAATAATTCAGCAAATTATTCAAATTTCTACACTGTGGCCTTTACTACAGGTTCTATGTGTTCATCCTATGCCGCAATGGGTGGATATGTTCTTTTTTGGGGTTTATTGTCTCATGGAAATATTTTGATGGTGATGAGGGCTATTTTACCTTTTGCGCAGATGGGTTTCTCGCTCCTGTTGCCTCTCTTATTTCCTGCGGCTTGAATTTACATATTTTGCAGTGGATTTATTCACGGCTGCGACCCTCTTCTTTTTAGAGGGTTGTTTTTTGTGTGGATGCGGTTAATGTGTATGTCCAGATGTTGTCTATGTCCACTTGTTGACAATGGTTTGGATCTTTGTTCGCTCTTTAGCACTGGAATTTCAGGTTCATAGCTATGATTGTTGTTCACTGGCTCTGGCATACGGGGCTGCTGATGTCTCCATTTGGGTTCCTAGTTTTGTGCTTTTGCCCCTCTTTTTTGGGGTGGTTGTTGCATGCCTTGCATGGTTTTGTGCCTTTTCCCCTCTTTTTTGGGGTGATTTTCGCCAGCCTTACATGGTTTTGCCCATTTTTGGGCTTTATGTTATAATCCCTTGTGGGTTTTTTTGTGAGTCTGGTGCCTAGTTCAGTCATTGTGCATATGTATGTTACCACATTTGGGTTATACATTGTGAGACTGATTCTGATTATTTTGATCTGTTGTAATATTAATTCCAACTACCCACACATAGCAGCAGGATGGCGATAATTTATTTGACGGGATTGAAAGAAAACAAACGACATCAAATTTAAGTCTGATGTGAATTTGGGAACGGACAACAATGGCGGCGGAAATCTCCAGTTCAGATCTCCACGCAACCATGTATCACTTATCAACAACACCTACCAGCTTTCAATTCTCTTCCAACCATATTAAATGCATAGCCAACAAGCAACATTCCGGGGGGCAGCAAGCATGAGCTGCAAGGGGGACAAAAACCCCCCGGAGGAGGTGGCATGATCATCCTCCTAACCAATGGTAGCAGTTCCGTGTGGGCAATGAAAAGAGTCTGTGCATTATACTATGACCCCATGAAATGAAAATTTTATTTAAATTTTTTGGTTTAATTTTTTATTTTGCCGCATTATGTTTTAAGATTTTAACTTTGAGTTAATTTACTTTTAGCGTGGTACAGTCTGTTTTAACTTTGGTTATATATTTTGATATATATATATATATATATATATATATATATATATATATATATATATATATATATATATATATATATATATATATAATGTGTTACATATGCTGTGATTATTGTAGAAGACTGTGTACTATTTTGAGAAATCCTGAAGGCTGAGAAATACAGAGAGACAGAGAAGGAAAAAATGCAGCGCTGCATGTGTAGTAGCTAGGTAATTTTTTTTGTAAATTCAGAACTTCATTTTGAGGTAATAATTTTACTTTTGTAACAGAGCTTTTCATTTTAATAAAATAGAAGTGTTATACCTCATCTCTCTGTGTCTGCAATTAATTTTATTTTATCTTTGTGTTGTGGAAGAGGAATTTTATTTTCCTTTGTTTGTTCAATATTGTTCAAAAATTCCAACATGGTATCAGAGCTAGTCTAGGTGCTTAGTGAAAAAAGCAGAGATCGGTCTTCACTGTAGAGGCTGTAAGAAGGTTGTTGAAGTATATTTCTCTAGTAGAGAGAAATATTCTGTTTGTTTACATAGTCAAAAGAGTTTGATTGTTTTGTTCTAACACAATCAAGAAAATTTTCATGTTTGTATAGCTACGATGGCAACAGCAGGCACCAACCTGAAGAATCCCCAACTTCCACAATTTAACAGGAAGAACCATGAATATTGGGCAATCACGATAAGAGCCATGTTTTCTTCACAGGACATATGTGAGCTAGTTGAGAATGGCTACCCAGAACCAATAGACACAATAGCACTAGCTGCTTTGACAGCAACAGAAAGAGATTTGTAAAAATACAATAGAAAGATGGACACGAAAGCCCTCTTTTATCTCTTTCAATCAGGGCAGAAGAGTATTTTACCAAGGATTGCAGTAGCAACAAAGTGTAATGAGGCATGGGATATTCTCAAAACATCCTATCAAGGCATGGAGAAGGTGAGGAAATTAAAGATGAAAATGCTGAGGAGAGATTTTGGAACTCTCTGTATGAAAGATTTTGACACTATAGACTCATTCTTCACTCATGTTATTCGGTTGGTTACCCAGATAAGGTCTCATGGAGAGACACTTGAAGAAAGAATAATAGTGGAGAAAATCTTGAGAAGTCTACCCTCAAGATTTAATGCCATAGTAGTGGCAATAGAAGAGACAAAGGATCTCTCACTATTTACAGTGAATGAGCTTAGTGAATCTCTAATGTATCATGAACACAAACTGAAAAGAGGAACAGATTCCTCATTGGAACAAGCTTTCAAGACTAAAATTTCTTTTGGTTGAGGCAGAGGTCAAAGCACAAAAAACAACAGAGGAAGAGGAAGAAGCCAAAATAGAGGAATAAATAGCCCTGCAAGTTCGAGTGGAAGGGGTAGCAATTAGAATGAGAATGAATGCTCAAACCAACATCAAGCTCACAGAAAAGGGTATGATAAATCCCAACACCAATGTCATTATTGCAAGAAATATGGGCACTATGCCAATGACAGGAAAAAGCAAAATGACATGAATAACACAAGAAATGAAGCAGCTATAACACAAGAGGTCTTTCAAGAGGAAGTGAAAGATGAAAAATAGTTATGGAACTTGAGATTTAGACATCTCAATTTAGGAGGCTTGAACTTGTTGCATAGAAAGGGAATGGTAAAGGGATTACCATTGATTGAGAAACCGAACAACCTTTGTGAAGATTTCATCTTGGGAAAACAACACAGAGAAAGCTTTCCAGCAGGGAAGAGTATTAGGGCCAAGAGACCCTTAGAGATTGTCCACTCTGATTTTTGTGGACCAATGCAAACGCCATCTTTACCTGGCACCAAATATGTTTTGAAATTCATAGACAATTATACAAGAAAGACATGGGTGTATTTCTTGAAACAGAAGAGTGAAGTGTTTGAATAGTTCTACCACTTCAAATTTATTTTTGAGAAGTAGAGTGGGCACTACATCAAAGTGCTAAGAACTGACAGAGGTGGAGAATACATCTCAAAAGAGTTCCTACATTTTTGTAGCGAGAATGGCATACATAAGCAGTTTACAACAAGGTACACACCACAGCAAAATGGTGTCGCGGAAAGGAAGAATAGGACCATCATGGACATGGTGAAAAGTATGTTGAAGGCAAAACATTTGTCAAATGAGTATTGGGATGAAGCAATCAATTGCACAACGTATATCTTGAATAGATGCCCAATCAAAGTTTTCATGAACAGAGTTCCGAAAGAAGCATGGAGTGGAACAAAGAAGCTTGTCACTCACATGAAATTTTTCGATTGTGTGGCTTATGGACACATTTTGGATCAGCTAAGGAAGAAGTTGGACAATAAGGGGGAGAAGTGTATCTTTGTTTCATACAGTGATGAGTCCAAGGGATACAAACTTTATAATCCATCCACCAAGAAAGTAATAATAAGAAAATATGTGCAGTTTATTGAAGAAGAAGCTTGGGATGGAAGCTTAGAGAAAATAGTGAATGTGAAGACATGTGTGTCTCACGAAGAACAAGAGGAAGGAACAATAGCAAATAATCCCTCCTTGGTGGCTCCTCCTCCACCACAACAAGCACAACAAACTGTTGGGGTTCCCATGTTTTGGCCAGGTTGGCAAGACCAAAAGATGAGACAACATAGAATCACTTTCAAACCTTAGGATCTAGCCCTCCTAGGCCCAAAGAGGGATCTCTCTATATAAGCAAAGTTTTATATGTCTTTGAGGCTCAAATGTTATGATTTTAGGCTAGTTATAAGGCTCAGGTTTTTTTTGTTTGATTGTGTTGTTTTGGTTGCTGGTTATCAAGGAGGAAGGATTCAATGTAAGACGAGGATGGGAAAAGAGGTATAAGGCAGAGGTGAAATATTCCAGGAAGCATTCGAAACCATTGGGCAATGGAGTCAGGAAAGGATTTGCTTGCTACTCAATAGGTAGGCTTTCAATTGGGCTATTCATATGAAACATAGGATCTTCAAGATGATTGTATGATATGGAAAGTAGAAAGGGGGGAGACAACACAGATTCAGAGCACAAAGTTACAGATCAGTAGGTCACACAAGGATCCTAGTGGACAGGGCTAACTCTAATCCCCAGTGTTCCCAAATCTTCAAACTAAATCTATAAAAAGAAGCCTCTAAGAACTTAATTCAATTAATTCATACATCAGATAGTAGGCAATATCATCCACTACACTGCTTAAACCAAATGAAATCATTTCCTAGAAAATACATTTAGAAGAGAAACATAAATGGCAAGGAGAGCAAAAACATAGGATACCTAGCAAGGGTAAATCATATGTGAATATTCTGATGCAAGCTAGTTGAAATGAAATGAAATGAATGTAAACAAAGAGACAAGAAAACATCTCTGCTACTTCAGATCAGGATCCAAATAAATGTGCTTGTCATACAAAATAGCAATACCAGTCAAGTACAACATGCCAATGGCTGAAAACTCAGTCTGAGAACATTCCCTTCAACCTATATTACACTTTACACAGAGATTGTGTCTCAAAAGAAACTACTTGCAGTTCTTTGATAACTGATCAACAACCATTACAATGAGTACTTCACGAATTTATAGCTACGGAGGAGCAGCGGAGGTAGGTGGAGAACTAAATGTAGTATTAAGCTTCTGAAAAGAAAGAGGGCAGAAGCCCATTCTGTAGAAATCTTGTGCATTAATCTCTGATGTACTCTGGGTGAGCGAATGATCTACTTCAGACTACAGATAGCTCTAATATGATTCGGAAGTGCTCTGACTGTAGTACTGTGTAGTACTTCTGGCGCATAAAGAAAAGATAAAGAAATATACCATACTAATGGAGTAAATGCTCTGGTAGTACTGGGACTGTTTCAAGGTAGAAAATCTTCTTGAACACGGCATGGATTGGGCACTGCATGGGCACTCTCTCCTTTAAGGAGGAAAAAATTCTGCTGATCTGAACCCTGATTTCATTTCTGTCTACGTGTTGGATCTCCTGTGTGACCCTCGGGATTCTCGATTCGGTAATTTTCCTTTAAACTGCTGCATTAGGGCCCAAAACCCTCAATACACAGCACTGCAATCCTTGATCATAAGCTGGTTTTTTCCATTGTTTCATGAATGCCTCGATTCTGCAAAATATGGGCTTTAATGGCGCCAGATAGGGCTTTCGAAGTTTCAAACTCCATCCTTTGATGGAATTTATATTGCTGCCACCTTTCTTGACATTTCCCTGTAGTACCATCTTCCAGATTTAATTATGTCTGCTCAATGCGCCGCTTACCATAATTCCTATGAATCATGGTAGTTTTCTACTTTTCTGAGAACCCTGCAAAAAACACTCAACTTTTTAAGAAAAACAATGGAGGTGGTGGACGCAACGGGGGTGGTTAGACTGACCGTGTAGACTGGTGAAATGGAAGAAAAATTGCAGAGGAATGATGGAGGTAACCTTCGTGAAGGTTGGCGGAGTGCAGAGGAGATTAAAATAAAAACCTTAATAAACCCGAGGTTTTAACAAATATATGTGACTGATGGCTGATGTACGACGGGTGCACGTGGGGGTGACATGGCGAGACTGGGCGGTGGCGGGAATAGTCAACGGCGGACAAACAAATCTGGACCGTCCGATAATGGAAGAGATCAATAGTGGAGGATGTTTTGGAGGAGGATGGAAGGTGGGCCAGGGGTACGTCGGAGAAGGGTTATCGAATGCACAACTTTGGTGAGCAATGACCGTTGGATGAGCGATCAGAGATCTAATGGATGACAGTGATATCGCTCAGCATATTGGGTCAAACGTTAACATGCGATGGGATAGCAGTTTTGAAATCGTACAGGAGCCACGCGTCGAGAGGTGTATGGAATCGCTGGCCGATGAGGAAATATCGCCAACAACCTGAAGGCAGTGCGATAGAAACCACCGGGTTTTGAAATAAGGCGTTGCAGGGACCACCGGTGGGTAAACTCTGGACCGTTGATTTGGCAGTGAATGGACGGTGATGGTGCGGTCAGGAATTTTAATGGGGAAGCACGGGCGCTGTGGAGTCCACGATCACCGTCCGATCAACCAAGATCAACGGTTGATGCTGCACCCGATGAACGAATACGACAAGCACCCTTTAGGCTGGTGGGTGGTTCTGGCACTGGGTTCTATGGAGAGAAAGGTTGTGGGGCTAGCAGAGAAAGGGCTGAGGCCTATTATATGGTTCGAAGGTTGGTTTTTAGGCATTTTTAATGCATTTCGAGGCCTGAGGAGGGTAACGATAGAGAGACCGAGGGGAATTTTGAGGAAACCAAGGGTAAGGGTAGGATTTCCAAGGGAAAATTGGGGAAAATTTGAGATGGAAAGGGGATTTTGTGAAGGGGAAGAGAGGGGCAACATGGAGAGTTCTGGAGAGGGAAATTTATCAAAGCCAAAGGCATAGGAGACCTCAAGGATGATGTGTCTTCGGGGAGATGCATTCCTTGAGGGCTCAAAAACAAATTTAGCCCCCTGATTTTCTTTTTCAAAATTTATAGGGGGCTAATAGTGGCTCCACATGGGGATGGCTTCTTCTTGAAGGAGTCAAGAATTCAGAGAATAGATCTTTGGAGTAGGCTAGTGGCCTGCTGCTTGGCACATCCCTTTCTTTCTTTGATCAGCTACCACCATATGTAGACATTACATCAGCAAAAAAATTTTCCCCAACAATCTACCTACCCATACTACCATCCTAGCATTTTTCTTCTTCCACGGTGCATTTGAGCTAGCAGACCCTTTACATCATTTATTTTGTACAAACAGAAAATAAACCTATTCTAAATCTACCCTTATTGCTCCATGAGACTAGATTAGATTGTTGGTCCCATATTTTTCTCTACCTAATCTAATATCTGCTGGGATTAAACTTTCCAGCAGATTTCTTCTCTATATTCTATGACAGAAATTGAAAAACAGCCAAGCCAGGATTAGACTGTCTGACTTGTTGTGAGTCCAAGGCATAAATACAGTTGCACATGGATAGAAATTGTAGAAAACTGAAAAGAAAACTGGGAAGGCTTGAAATCTGAAACTTGAAGTATCCTTCTTCTCTTTGTGACACAAGTTTTGAGCATGTTAGAGTCACTTCTTTTCTTCCTTTCAACTCTGGTTTTGGGCATGGTTGAGCTGATTCTTCCTTTTTTCTTTACTAGTCCAGATTTTGAGCATGTTCGGACCAACTATCTTTACTTCTTTTCGCTAAACCTTTGATCATATTGGAGCCAATTCTTAGCACTTCATAGGTCCATGTTTTGAGCATTTTTTTAACCTCTCATTTCCTCCGTTTTTTGAAACATTTTCCTCTTTTTTCTTGAAAATGAAAAACTGCAATGGTATGTAAAATGGAGATGAAACTAGAAACTATAAATTAGCAGAAGAAATTTTTGAGCATCCTGCCATTGACAGGACCCCCAAACAACTCAGTGCCATCTAATTATTCTAGGAAGAAAGAATTGGGACCCACAGTGGCCTGGATGAGGTATGGACCTTGCCACAAACTGTCAAATTTGTTGTGCTTTCCTTTATCCTCTCTTCTCAAATCCCACTTCAACACCATGTCTCCAACTTTGAAATTAGCAGATTTGGTTCTTTTGTCAAATAATTTCTTTATATTCTCCTAAGCTTTCACTGCTCTGTTGTAGACCTCTTCCTTTGTTTTTTGAAGATGGATTGTTTGGTTTAATCTCCTTACCATACTATCTTCTTCTGATTGGATCTCTTGGACCAGCTTGATCACTGGTATCCCAAGGCTGGTAGGGAATACTACTTCCGTACCGTAGACCAACTGGAATGGTGACATGCCAATGGACTTCTTTGTAGTAAGTCTGTCAGCCCACAAAGCATGTACTAGCTTGTTATGCCATGATTTTTTGTTCTCTTCCAACAGCTTCTTGATGATGATCACGAGGCTCTTGTTTGATGATTCAGCTAATCCATTACCTTGAGGGTAATAGGCAGTTGAATGACCAAGTGTCATTTGGTACTTATGACAAAAATCAACCATATTTTTGTATCCAAAAGTAGTAGCATTATCAGTGATTATTTTCCTTGGGCAGCCAAACCGAGAGAGGATGTGACTTTATAGGAAACTAATGATGACTGAGTCTGACGCATTCCTAGTGGGCACGACCTCTATCCACTTAGTGAAATAATCTGTGGCTGTTAGGATCCATCTATGTTGAGAAGAAGAAGTAGGGTGAATCTCCCCTATGAAATCTAGGCCCCATTGTAGAAAGGGACCTTCAACAGTTATGGGTTGTAGGGGTAAAGGGAGGAGTTTTCTTTTGTCCTCAATGATCTGACATTTGTGGTAGGAAACTATTATTTTATGGACATCACTGAAGAGTGTGGGCCAATAATAGCCAGTCCTGAGTATTTTGTTTGCAGTGGCTTTCCAACTCAGGTGGCCTCCACATTCTCCAGCGGGGAATTCTTGTTTAACCCTCTCTGCGTCATTTTCAGGCAAAAATTTAAGCAATAGGCCATTATGATTCTTCCAGTATAATGTTTCATTCAACATGCAGTAGCTTCTAGCTTTTAGCTTTAAGAACCTGGCCTTGGTATTTGATAATTCGGGATGGACATTGAGGTGTGTAAGCACATATAAAATGTCAGAATACCAAGGGGAGCTCTGAAATTTTTCCTCAACAGTGGGATCATGCAATTCTTGTTGCTCATCCAAGGTATTTATCATGTTGATGTCTAGGGCTTGTAAGTTTGATTCAACCATTAATTTAGCTAAACCCTGACCTTTAATTAGTTTGGTGGGCTTTATCTGAAGGTCATATTCTAAGATCACAACTATCCACTTACCTCTTTTCCCATCTGGATCCTGGGACAGTATATCTTTGACTATAATGTTGGGCACATAAGCTATGGTGTGGGAATGTAGTATGTACACCCTGAAGTCTTTCAAGGCCTTAATCAGAGCATAGGCGTGTTTCTCCAATTTTTTGTATTTTAAGGGTGCATCTCTGAGTGCTTTTCTAAAGAAGGCAATTGGCTGTTCCATTCCCTCTGTGTTTTTCTGCAGCAAAACTGCAGCCACTGTGTGCTCAGAGGCAAAGGAGAAGATCAGGAAATCCTTGGAGAAATCTAGGCTGATTAGGATAGGAGGGTAGTGAGTTTCTTTAGGATAAAATATTTTTAGCTGCATGATCATTCCCTCACCTTTCTATTGAGATACTAGTCATATTCTAAGGTGTTCGGCTGGTGGAATAAACCTCCCTGAAGTTTATTTTCCCGATGAAGAGCGTAATTGTGATGTTTCTTGGGTGTGATTTGTAGTATTCCCTCAGCTTCCATTTGGGTCTATCTTGATCCCCTTCTGGATATAATGTGGCGAGAAGCTGCCGCCTACCGGCCGAATACGATTTTTGGGATTCAGCGAGACCAAACCTTCGGCATTTTTAAAACACTTTTCTCAGATGTTTCAGATGCTCTTCTTCAGTCTTGGAATAGACTGTTATGTCATCTAAATAAATAACAATAAAGTTCCCTATCTCATCTGAAAATGCTATGTCCATCGCTCTTTGGAAGGTGGCCCCAGCGTTCACCAATCCAAAAGGTATCTTCACATACATGAAGTTACCCCATGGAGTGGTAAAGGATGTTTTGAGTTGGTCTTCTAGGATTACTAGGACTTGGTTGTAGCTAGAGAAACTGTCTAGCAAAGAAATCCTCTTAGAACCTACTACCCTCTGAAGAATATGTTCCATTTTAGGCAAAGGTTAATTGTCCTTGAGTGAGGCTCTATTAAGGTTCCTGAAGTCTATGCATAGTCTGATCTCCCCTGTTTTCTTTCTTACAGCCACTAAGTTTGATACCCAATCAGAGAACCTTACAGGCACAATTATCCCTGCTTCGTACATTTTCTTAATCTCTTTCTCTACCGCAGGCAATTGTTTTGGGTTTATTCTATGAAGCTTTTGCCTAAAGGGCTTCTGATTTTCTTTCAAGGGTATTTTTTGTTGTATGATGTTTGTGTCATAGGCCTTTAAGTCTTCATAAATCCAAGCAAACACATCAATGAATTCCTTAAAAATGTCAATGTATTTTTTCTTCATGTCTGTAGGTAAAGACTTAGCCAGTTTAATCATTTTGGGTTTATCTTCAGTGCCTATGTTGCATTCTTCCATGTCAGAGTCTGCATGTTCTATAGTGGGCTTTTTTGCTACATCATCAAAGTCAAAAAGGTCTTCTAACGGTGCCAGGCCTCTGGGTATATTTTTATCTTTTGCCTCCAACACCTCTACTTCTTCACTATCTGCGTTCTCACACTTTGTGGTTGAGTTTCAAGTTTGTTCGTCTAAAGAGTTTATTTCTATGATACAGGGTGTTTCTTCTTCATCTGAGGATTCTTCACTCGGGCAGCTACTGTCAGATTTGGAGTCTGAATAAAAAAACTCAAACTCATTTCGGCCCACTAGAAATCCTCAATCTATTTATCATCTTCAAAAACCTGCCAATATTTTTCATTGTCTGGCACAGTAGGCCTGAATTTGGTCTAAATGATGATCTGCTGATCGCTAGGAGTCTTAGGATATGAGCTATCTAGGCAAGCTAATCTGTTTTCAATGATATTTTGACTCCTAGGAATAAACACTAATTCGTATTCCACAAATGTTTTCAATAAATCCATAGTGTCATTCCTATATGCCCTCAGCCTAGGATGTTTTGTTGTGTATTCACCATTCAGTTGTTTAATAATCAGCTCAGAGTCTCCATGCACAGTTATCCTATGGGCTCCTAATTTTCTCAACAGAGTTAAGCCTAGGATCAGATCCTCGTATTCTGCAATATTGTTTGTACATTTGAAGTGCAAGCTGCAGGCATGGCTCTCTGCGTAGTAATTTTCCACGTTTCGTATCCACGCTCCTACCCCAGCGGTTCTCCTTGTGCAGGACCCATCGAAGTTCATTTCCCACAGGGGTTCATTTTCGTTTTTGGTATCCTTCCCCTCCCTACAACTGGGTTTTCAATTATGTGGTGTTATAGGGACTGCACTAGGTCATGTGTTGTCCAGTTCTTCGTTATGGTTGTGGAAGTCAGGGAGGTGATTATTTGGTTGATTGCATTCTATTTCTGGCTCACTTTGAGTTTTTGTCTCAGTGCACTGTCCGAGGTTTTCTATGTCTTCGTTCTATGAGTCTAGGGTAGCCATTATGTTAAATTCCATTGGCTCTATTTTCTCGTTTGATATTTTTTTTGGGACATAGACCCTTCTAAGGAAACATCATTAGAAAGGATGAAGGAGTCAAGGTCTGTATGTACAGAGCATAAAGGAGAGTTTTCAGGCTTTTCGGGGCTACAGACCAGGAATTTCATCTGTGTCTCCCTATACAGTTTTCTAATTTGGATGAAGATGGGAATTGTGGCATATGAGCCATCCATCTGCATTGTACCAAGCAATTTGGCTCGCCATGATCTAGATAATAACATGCCATACTTGGGTGGTACATCTGCCACCACAATATCCATGACCATAAATTTAGCTGGGATTTGAGTTAAACTCACACATAAGTCTTTTATCAGGCCTAGGCATTTTACTCTGCTGGAGTCGAAAGAGTATAAATCTTTGTAGGGTCTGGTTATCTCTAGACCTAGTCTTTCCATAACCACCTTAGGCATTAGGTTGTGAGATGCTCCGGAATCATGCATTGCATTGCGCAGGATCTTGTCATGAATGTTGAGACTAATATAGAAAGTTGGAACTACCCCTACCTGAAACTTTCCCTCTATTTTTGGACCAAACAGAAGGGCAGGCTGGTCATCACTCAGATTTACAGTGTCACTGTTTACACCTAAATTTAATTCTTTCAAAATTTTTCCTTTATATACATCCTGAGTGGCCAGCTCAGAAATTTGGACAGAGATTTTACTTTTTGCAATCTCACTCTCCAAATTGAAAGTGGACTGACTCTTGGGAATGCTCAATTCTGTTTTGTTAGTCACCACCTTAGTGGCTGAATCAGTGTGTTGATTCTTGTTATGTACAGGGTTAGGAACTGTTGTATCAGGATTACTAACTAAAGTGCTAGTACTGCTAGTGGGTTGGCTTCGTTTCCCAGTGTTTCGGTTGTCTTTTTCTTCATTGTTTCCCAAATTATCAGCTGTTGATTTGGTACTTTCAGCAGTCACCTTAGAAGGTTTCTCAGGCCTTTTCTTAATGGTGACCTTAGAAGTTTTGGCTTTGGAATTGTCTTGACTTTTCTTGCTTCTGAGTTCATATTGGTCTCTGACCTGCATCATGGCATTTTCAAACCCTAACCTGTAATCTTCAGTTTTTAACCATTCCTCATCCCGGTATGAAGGCGAGGGTCGATCTTCCTCTGAATCACATTTATGGATTGATTCCTCTGTTTCAAACATGTTTATCGCATTTCCCTCAGACTCCTCTATGATTCCCTCATCCTTGTCAAGAAAGTTTTGGAATGGGGGAATAACTTGTTGATCTGATTCTTTTTGTCTGTTGGGAGTGTTATTGTTCCTTCTAAAGTTTTGATTATGGTTCTGATTTCTATTTCAGTTACTAACTGTGACAACCATTTTTTCCATCATTTGCTGTAACCTTTCCACATTTTTGGACAACTTGTCATAATTTGGGTCAGATGTGGAAGCTACGTTGTCATCCTTATATGTTACCCTCCTCTCAGATCTCAGTCTTGCTCTTTTCTCAATCAGATTTGCCTCTATGTTCACTGCTCCTTTCTGCATGTCCTCCAATGTGTTGTATTCTTTATCCCTAATCTCATAGGCCATGTCAGCATCAAAGCCTTTAGGGTATTTTTCTAGGGCCATGCCTTATGGAGGTTTCATATGTGGAGGGAGAGAATTATAAATGCTGTTGAACCTCATTGTGTAATCGTGGACACTCTCTCCTACATTTCTCTTAAGGGTCATGTACTCTGCCACGAGTTGGCAAGGATTTGCCCTAGCTTCCCATTTGTTTATGAAGGTTTGATATAGGGCTAGGAGATCATTAATGCTACTCGGAGGTAGGCCTTTAAACCATTTCTTCACATCACCCCCTAAGCTTTGGGAAAAGATTCTCATTTTGACTGTGTCATCATCTATTTCCATGTATTCAAAGGAATCTTTCATCTTATCTACATGTTGCTAGGATGTGATGGACTCTTTAGCAGTGAAGAGTGGGATTTTTGACTGATAATCATTTAGAAAGGGTACTAGAGGTTGGGGTAAGACTAGAGGTGCATACTAGGCCACCATGATGATGTTTTGATGAGGTAAAGGGTTAACTTGGGCAGCTGGTATATGGATGACAGGAATATTATGACCAACAGAAGACTGATGAGCAGACCTAGGGTGATTGAGCCCCAAGTTTTGTATGAAATGTATATCAAGGGGTGTAGATGGATGGGTATGTCTATTCCCGAGGTATCTACCACTTTACGGTGGTGAACCAGGAAGCTCAGGGTCTGGCTAGTCTAAGATGTTGAATGACCTAGTTCTAGGTAAACTGTTTTGAGTGCCTAGGTCGAGGAATAGATCTGATAGAGCTGTAACGTTTTCTGGTGCAGATTTAGCTCTATGGATGAGGTTGGAAATAGTTGGCATTTTAGGTGTATGAGCTCCCCTGAGGATGCTCTCAGGATTGTCAAGTATTTTAGGTGGGTCTGGGTTGGGATAAGCTCTTGTATGAATGGTTCTAGAAGCTAGAATGTTGTTTTCTGACCAAGCAGCTTAACCCTACTTGTTACTTCTATTGTGGTTGATGTTGTTATGGAGGCTGATCTTCCAGTGGAGTCTAATGTCAACCAAGATAATCAGCAAGCCTACAGATCACCAGTGGAGTCTTTAAAACGTTAAGGAACTATGGAGTCGCCAGGTGGAAAGCTTCAAGATGTTTAAGAGGGAACACTGTCCACCACAATTCTTATGAGATGTCCCCTTTCAAGGATATCTTCCAAACACAACAAACTCTAACCAGAGATTGACTGGGAGGGTGTTTACCAGATATGTCACCTCCGAAAGAGGATCATCTCTGGAGGCTACCTAGCCCTTTCCATACTCTGTCCAAGAGTATGGGAGAACACACCAAATGGTATAGAGGTTGATGTGTGAATATGAGTTTTTAAAATACCAACCTAACCAGAGATTGTAGATTTTTTGAATGCCTAATAATGTTTAAGGTGAATGCACTCAGATTCCCTAGTGGAGTCGCCATTATGTTGGGGTTCCCATGTTTTGGCCAGGTTGGCAAGACCAAAAGATGAGACAACATAGAACCACTTTCGGACCTCAGGATCTAGCCCTCCTGGGCCCAGAGAAGGATATCTCTATATGAGCAAAGGTTTATATGTCTTTGAGGCTCAAATGTTATGATTTTAGGCTACTTATAAGGTGCAGGGTTTGTTTTTTTTATTGGGTTGCTTTGGTTGTTGGTTATTAGGGAGAAAGAATTCAATGTAAGACCAGGATGGGCAAAGAGGTATAAGGAAGAGGTGAAATATTCCAGGAAGCATTCGAAACCATTGGGCAATGGAGTTAGGAAAGGATTTTCTTGCTACTCAATAGGTAGGCTTTTAATTGGGCTAGTCATCTGAAACATGGGATCTTCAATATCATTGTATGATATGGAAAGTAGAAAGTGGGGAGACAACATAGATTCAGAGCACAAAGTTACAGATGAGCAGGTCACACAAGGATCCTAGTGGACAGGGCTAACTCTAATCCCCAGTGTTCCCAAATCTTCCAACTATCTTCCATAATACAGTTTCTCCTAGAAAATGACCAATTAATTCATACATCAGAGAGTAAGCAATAACATCCACTACGCTGGTTAAACCAACTGAAATCATTTCTTAGATAATACATTTAGAAGAGAAACATAAATGGCAAGGAGAGTAGAAACATAGGGTACCTAACAAGGGTAAATCCTATGCCAATATTCTGATGCAAGCCAGTAGAAACGAAATGAAATGAATGTAAACACAAAGATAGGAAAACATCACTGCTGCTTCAGATCAGGATCCAAAGAAATGTGCTTGTCATATAAAATAGCAATACCAGTCAAGTACAACATGCCAATGGCTGAAAAATCAGTCTGAGAACATTCCCTTTAACCTATATTACACTTTACACAGAGACTTTGTCTCAAAAGAAACTGCTTGCAGTTCTCTGATAACTGATCAAAAAATATTACAATGAGTTCTTCACAAATTTATAGCTCTGGAGGAGCAGAGGAGGTAGGTGGAGAACTAAATGCAGTATTAAACTTCTGAAAAGAAAGAGGGTTGAAGCCCATTCTGTAGAAATCTTGTGCATTAATCTATGATGTACTCTGGGTGAATGAATGATCTACTTCAGACTAAATATAGCTCTAATATGATTCCGAAGTGCTCTAACTGCAGTACCGTGTAGTACTTCTGGCGCATAAAAAAAAGATAAAGAAATATACCATACTGATGGAGTAAATGCTCTGGTAGTACTGGGATTTTTTCAAGGTAGAAAACCTTCTTGAACACCGCATGGATTGGGCACTGCGTGGGTGCTCTGTCCTTTAAGGAGGAAAAAATTCTGCTGATTTGAACCCTGATTTCATTTCTGTCTGTGTGCTGGATCTCCTGTGTGACCCTCGGGATTCTCGATCCAGTACTTTTCCTTTAAACTGCCGCATTAGGTCCCAAAACCCTCAATACAGAGCACTGCAATCCTTGATCATAAGCTGGTTTTTTCCATTGTTTCATGAATGCCTCGTTTCTGCAAAATCTGGGCTTTAATGGCACCGGATAGGGCTTGCAAAGTTTCAAACACCGTCTTTATGGAATTTATATTGCTGCCACCTTTCTTGACATTTCCCTATAGTACCAGCTTCCAGATTTAATTCTATCTGCTCAATGCACCACTTACCATAATTCCTATGAATCATGGTAGTTTTCTAACTTTCTAAGAACCCTGCAAAAAACATGCAACTTGTTAAGAAAAACAACGGAGGTGGTGGACGCAACGGGGGTGGCTAGACTGACCATGCAGACTGGTGAAATGGTGGAAAAATTGCAGAGGAATGATGGAGGTAACCTTCGTGAAGGTTGGTGGAGTACAGAGGAGATTAAAATAAAAACCTTAATAAACCCAAGGTTTTAGCAAATATATGCGACTGATGGCTGATGTATGACGGGTGCACGTGGGGGTGACGTGGCGAGACTGGGCGGTGGCGGGAATAGTCAATGGCGGGCAAACAAATATGGACCGTCCGATCGTGGCGGAGATCAACGGGGGAGGATGTGTCGGAGGACGATGGATGGTGGGCCAGGGGTACAGCGGAGAAGGGTTATCGAACACGCAACTTTGGCGAGCGATGACCGTTGGATGAACGATCAGAGATTTTACGGCTGACAGCGATATCGCTCGGCATCCTGGGTCAAACATTAATGCGCGATGGGATAGCAGTTTTGAAATCGTATAGGAGCCACGCCTCAAGAGGTGTATGGAATCACTGGCCGATGAGGAAATACCGCCAACCACCCGACGACGGTGCGATAGAAACCATCGGGTTTTGAAATAGTGTGCTGCGGGGAGCATCGGCGGGTAAACTCCAGACTGTTGATCTGGTCGTGAATGGACGGCGATGGCACGGTCAGGAATTTGAACGGGTAATCATGGGCGCTGTGGAGTCCACAATCACCATCCGATCAACGAAGATCAACGGTTGATGCTGCACCCGATGAACGAATATGACAAGTGCCCTTTAGGCTGATGGGTGGTTTTGGCGCTAGGTTCGATGGAGAGAAAGGTTGCGGGGCTAGCGGAGAAAGGGTTGAGGCCTATTATATGGTCCAAAGGTGGGTTTTTGGCCATTTTTAATGCATTTTGAGGCTTGAGGAGGGTAACGATAGAGAGACCGAGGGGAATTTTGAGGAAACCAAGGGTAAGGGTAGGATTTCCAAGGGGAAATTGGGGAAAAATTGAGATGGAAATGGGATTTTGTGAAGGGGAAGAGAGGGGCAACATGGAGAGTTCTATAGAGGGAAATTTATCAAAGGCAAAGGCATAGGAGACGTCAAGGATGATGTGTCTTGAGGGAGATGCATTCCTTGAGGGCTCAAAAACAAATTTAGCCCCCTGCTTTGCTTTGTCAAAATTTATAGGGGGCCTAACACAAACCACACCACAAGTTGGAAATAGAACAACCATGAGAAATCAACAAAGTGCTTCTCCAAGCACACCACAGGGAACTGAAACTCCCTCGAGTTCAAATGGAACTCCAAGTACACCAAGAAGATAGAAATTGAGAAATCTAAGTGAGATTTATGAACAAGGAGAGGTAAATGATAATGTTGGTCTGAACACTTTATTTTCTTTGTATTTTTATGTTGATGACCCAATTCATTTTGAATATGTTGTAAAAGAAGAAAAATGGATTAAGGCAATGAAAAAATAGATTGGTTCAATAGAAAATAGTAATACATGGGAGTTAGTGGACCTCCCTAAAGGTAAAGACGTCATTGGAGTAAAATGGGTCTATAAGACCAAGAGCAATGTTGAAGGCATGATTGAAAGGCACAAAGCAAGACTTCTTGTCAAAGTCTAAAAGCAACAATAAGGAAGAGATTGTGAAGAAAATTTTGCATCGGTTGCAAGGATGGAAACAGTCAGAGCAGTGTTGTCCATAGTATCACAACACAAGTGGAAATTTTACCAAATGGATGTGAAATCAGAATTCCTGAATGGATTATTGAAAGAAGAGGTATATGTTTAATAACCTCCAAGCTATGAGATTGAAGGCCAAGAGAAAAAAGTATGCAAGTTGAAGAAATCTCTTTATGGGCTAAAGCAAGCATCGAGAGCATGGTACAGTAGGATAGATTCTTACCTGACTAAAAGTGGATTTGAGAAATGTGATGGAGAACCCACACTCTACATAAAAGAAAATGATGGTCAGATTCTTATCGTTGTTTTATATGTATATGATTTAATCTTTACTGGAAATGAAGTTTCTCTCATTGTTGATTTTAAAGCAGTCATGAAGAGTGAATTTGAAATGACTGATTTGGGGTTTTTGAGATATTCTCTTGGAATAGAAGTAGAGAAAAACGGAAATGGGATTTTTATTTCCCAAGAAAAATTTGTTGAGGAAGTGTTCAAATGATTCGACATGCAGAATAGCAAGGCAGCTATAACTCCAACTTTCATGGGGTTAAAATTGGGCAAAGAAGACAACAGCAAGGATTTTGATCCAAGTTTGTACAAGAGCATAGTTGGTAGCCTTATGTATTTCACTGCAACTAGGCAGGAAATTATGTATCCTGTTGTCGACATATATTGTCTCCCCTAGATACAGTCTAGAGTTGCCATAGACCAGTGCCTAGGACATCTTAGCATAGCAGGGGGCATATAATAAAGCTTGGGTGTCAATCCAAAGGCTCCCCTGCTATCTCTTGTTAAACAAGGAAATTGATTTAAATGGGACCAGAACTTACAGAAACTACCACAGGAAAATTAATGTTGCAGAGACAAGATGCAAGGCTCCAACACAAAATCATCAAACAGTTAAGAGACAATTTACTGTAAAGAGGGCTGATTCAAATAATACGTCACAGAAATCAAGTATCAGAAAGGGTATGCGGTGAAAGAAATATAGGAAGATATTAGTTAACTTTGGTATGATACCCAGATACACAACAGAACCATGTATGGGCTTATCAATCTAAGAATCCACGCATGACAATGGCATTTTAAAAGCACCCTCCCAAAGCAACTAATGTAGTAGAAAAATGGATGAAATGAATATGAAACAATATATCAAGCATGAGCCATATTTAAAGCGCTTGACTGATTTAAGTATGGGCATAAACTAGGATGAAACCTTACCAGACCAGTGAGCCACTCGCATTCCAAAACATGATACATGAAAGTGGATGAAGTGAAATTTTATATTAAACACATAAGAGAAAGTTACATACTGTGAAATACCAAAGACCAGAATCCTCATTACAGATAGAAATCCTCCTCACTGAGACCCTACGGGCTCTGAGCCTTCATACAAAAGCTTTACAAAATTTATACAAAAAAAGCCTTTCACTGCACACTTCTCTAATAAAAATCTGGAACCCTTACAATGTCTTTCTTCCTCCTTTTTATAGAAGAAGGAGAAGAGAAATTAATAAAGAGGTAGGTGAAAAAAATTAACTGTTACATTGAAACAAAATGGCAGAAACATTTCGTGCCCACCCTGCTTGAATTACCATGCTAAGTTGTGTGTACTTTGCTGCTGCTCTATGGAGTAAATGTTGTGGGTGCAGATTTCTCCAGGGATAAGACATGAAAAATAAAATATGTAATATTATGTACCTTCCTGAGAGATAAATCTATTGAAATTAAACCTGGAGCATATGATTTTTGTGCACTTGTACTCTTTCCCTTCTGAATGCTGAATTGTTATTTAAAATCTTCGACTCCAGACGTTGAATTCTTCGCTCTCTGACTAATATTCTTAATCTGCACCATTAATAATTTCATCTACAAGAATTTTCTTCTTGAATGGTTCTTGATGGTTGGACAGATTTGAGTCCCCTTTCTTTTAATGAAAGTCACATCAAAACAACTACCCAGAACCTTCTTCGTGAATTTTTCATTTAAAAACTGGTCCTATGACGCACCCTTGAACTCTGCATTGAGGGCTATAAGTTATGGTTAACCTCCGGCGTTGAAACCCTGCAAAAATCCACAAACCTGTTAGGAAAATCATGCACGGGAATGCAGACAAGGTGGGGATAATGGGGTGGCAACTGTTGCATGGTCGACTGGTGAAAAATGTGGGACTATGGTGGGGAATGCAACGTAGATTAAAATGGGGGGACAGGTGGTACTATGACAGGATGACGGGAACATATGACGTGGAGGGGTACGAGATTAACAGTGTGGCAGGGGAATGATCCCGGCCACACGATCTCAAAACAAGCTCAACGATTGGAAATGCATGGAAAAGAAATGAGTTGGAAAGCCTGGGATGATTTATATAGGGACTAAAATCTGCGCAGCTCCGAAGGATGATAGCCATCGGATGAAGACTTGCAAATTTAATGGCTCACGTCAATTTCGCTGCGCGTCTATGACCGAAGGATAATGCGTGGAATGGAGCAGTTTTGGAATCGTATAGAGGGACACTTGTCACACATTGTGTGGAATCGCTGGCCCAATGGGGAATACTGCCTGCCCAGCAAAGGTTGTGCAGAATAAACAGGTCAGTTTTTGGGGTAAGGCGCCGCGGGGACCACCGGACAGGGACAGGCTACGGACCGTCGATTTATGATTGATCGTGTGGCTGAGAACGCACCCGATGTTGGGTATGTGTTATATTCTTTCCACGATTGGCCCCACGCGCTGTATGTTGCGTCGGGCGTAGCTGGGGGGTCATGAGGGGCGAAGCAGTCCCCACAGTTGGGGTCCGGGGACTCATAGGCAGATCCGCCCATGGTTTTGTGCATGGTTTTGCACATGGTTTTGGGGTTCGATGGCTTTCGGCCCCTGGTATTTTTGTAGATCCGGTCAAGGGAACTACGGTTATGTTCTAATCCAGGGTTAATGGATTGGGGTTTATGTATGCTCCGGCATGTATATATATGTGTTGTAACACTTAAAGGAATATAATGAAAAATCAAGCTGGTCGTCCCGATTTGGGATCCAGGGGAAAATCTCTGTGTTTATCTGTTTTATGTTTTATGCTCTTGCTATTGTTTATTTTCTGTTATAATAATCGTGTGTAGATATTTCTGTTCAGGGTTAAAACCTACAAGTGGTATCAGAGCCATGCCCCGAAGTTAGCGAAGTGGATGAATCCTCGAATGTCGAACGAAGGTGGTGGGCCTCGGTAATATCACGATGGGATGCATGGATGAGCTCGGTTAGACAGGCGGTATGCTCCGGATTCTTCATGGACGTGTCCTGGTCCCAACACGGTGAAGAGGAGTTGACCTGGGATAGAGCAAGCTCTCGAGGCAGGTGGTGCTCCATGTAAGGCGTGTGCTTCCAACGCATTGGAGCAGAGAATCCTAGTTGGTAGAGAGTGGACGGATGGATAATCGTTTGAGGGGAGGCTCGATGTTCCTTTGTTCGAGGGGAGGATTGTTGGGTATACGACCAAAGTCCCACATTGACTAGAAGTGGGGAGGATCATGGGTATATAAGGATGGACAAATATCTCCATTGGTATGAGGCCTTTTGGGGTAAATCCCAAAAGCAAAGCCATGAGAGCTTAGGCCCAAAGTGGACAATATGATACCATTGTGGAGATATGTGGTGTCCAAAATCCTAACAAGTTTCGGCTTCAAGGGGACGCCTTTGTTGTTGAGGGTTTTTTTTTTTGCTCGGGACTGTGGTAGACCTTGTTTAGTGGGAGATCTACGGAATCGATTCTTGCGGTGAAAGAAGATGGCGAGCGGCGGAAAGATAGAGATCGAGAAATTTAATGGTCAGAGTTTTGAGTTGTGGAAACTCAAGATGGAGGATCTGCTGGTGGATAAATATCAGTGGATCGCGGTAGATCAGGTACTAAACCAACGACGATGTCAGATGAAGACTGGAAGAAACTGGATCGGAAGGCTAAGAGCACAATACGGTTGTGTGTCTCAGATTCAGTATTGTTGAATGTATCTGGGGAAGCTACGGCGAAGAACTTGTGGGAAAAGCTAGGGACTTTGTACCAATCTAAGTCTCTAGTGAATAAATTGTTCCTACGGAAAAAGCTGTATAACCTGAGGATGAAGGATGGAGACTCAGTGACAGAGCATCTGAACACCTTCAATACTGTGGTAAGTCAGGTGTCATCTGTTGATATTAAAATCTCAGATGAAGATAAGTGCATCAGTTTGTTGTGTTCTCTACCAGACTCGTGGGACAGTCTGGTTATTGCAATAGGTAGCAATACAACTACCTTGAATTTTGATGACATTGTCTCACCCTTGCTGTCGGAGGAAATGAGACGGAGAAATATGGAGGGTCAGAATGGAGATGCCTTATCTGTACGAGGAAGGTCCCAGAACAGAAACAAGAATAAGGTTTCGAGTGGAAGATCTAAATCTAGAGGGAGATCTAAATCTCCTGGAAAGTTTGTAAAGGTGTGCTGGAAATGCGGAAAGGAAGGGCACTACAAAAAGGAATGCAGATCTAAAGCTCCTGAGAAAGGAAAGGGATCTGATGAAGGTCCTTCTGCAGAGGCAAAAACCACCTCGGATGAAGGTGGGGATGTGTATTTGGCTTCTTCTTCAAATACACATGTAGATCATGAGTCATGGTTGATTGACTCAGGTGCATCCTTTCACATCACTCCCCATAGGGAGTGGTTCTGCGAGTATGAGAAATATGATGGTGGTGATGTCTTCCTAGGGGATGATAGGAGGGCCAGAATCATCGGACGTGGAAAGGTCAAGCTGAAGCTGCAAGGTGGAAGGATTAGAACACTTCCCGGTGTTCTGCATATTCCTGCATTGGCCAGAAATCTGATTTCTGTAAGCAAGATGGATGATGCAGGTGTAAAAACAGTGTTCGAGAAAGATGCTTGCAAGATGGTTTGGGGAGCACTGGTATTAATGCGGGGAGTTCGGACTGGAACTCTGTACAAGCTACAAGGTAGTACTGTTATTGATGGGTGTAACAGTTCTGTGGTTCCTGAAAGTGGGACGGAAAGTCTAGCTGTCTCTGGAGAAAAGACCATGCTATGGCATCAAAGGCTTGGACATATTGGAGAGAAGGGCCTTCGGATACTACATAAAGATGGTATGGTAGAAGGTATGTCTAATTGTTCTCTGGATTTTGATTTCTGTGAGCATTGTGTATATGGGAAGCAGAATCGGGGGAGTTTTCCTTCTGGTGCTAAGAGGGCAAACAAGATATTAGAACTTGTGCACAGTGATGTGTTTGGGCCTGTGTCAGTTCTATCACTGGGAAATTCTGTGTATTATGTTTCATTCATAGATGACTTCTCAAGGAATACATGGATATATTTCTTGAGGAAGAAATCTGGAGTCTTTGACAAATTTAAAGAATTTAAGGCTCTGGTGGAAAACCAGAAAGAGAAGAAGATAAAGGCATTGAGGACAGATAATGGTGGGGAGTTCTGCAAGAAGGAATTTGAAGAGTTCTGTAAGAAGTGTGGTATAGCACGGCATAAGACTACTCCATACACACCTCAGCAAAATGGAGTTGCAGAAAGAATGAACAGAACATTGATGGAAAAGGCAAGAAGCATGCTCAGTGGTACCGGGTTAGGACAAGAATTCTGGGCAGAGGCAGTGGAGACTGCATGTTACTTAGTTAACAGATCACCTTCATCAGCGTTGGAGGATAGGACCCCACATGAGGTATGGACTGGTAAGAAACCCTCTCTTTCACATCTAAGGGTATTTGGATGTGATGCATATGTACATGTTCCAAAGGAGAAAAGGACTAAGTTGGATAATAAATCTGAAAGGTGCATCTTTATTGGGTATAAGGATGGTTTAAAGGGTTACAAGCTTTGGAACCCATAAACAAGGAAGGTTGTGTACAGCCGAGATGTGTTGTTTAGAGAAGTGAAAGATGTTGTTAAACATGAAGTCCTACCAAAGGAACCTGAGAAGATAGAGTTTGAGCTAAAGGAGGATGAATCAGACTCTACAACAGAAGAAGACTCAAAAGATGATGAGCCACAAACTCCAGCTTTAAGAAGATCAGTTCGGGAAAGAAGGCAACCAGAAAGGTATAGTCCATCTGCTTTCTGTTCAGGTTTTGCCTTAACTATAACTGATGATGAACCCAGAACTGTCAGGGAGGCAGTAGATTCAGAGGATGGAAAACTCTGGAAGGAGGCCATGGCCGATGAAATGGCATCCTTGCACAAAAACGATGCATGGGATCTGGTGGAGTTGCCGGCTGGAAGGAAGCCCATTGGGAGCAAATGGGTGTTTAAGAAGAAGATGAATGTAGAAGGCAAGGTGGAGAAATACAAAGCTCGGTTGGTAGCGAAAGGTTATTCCCAGGTGCCGGGAATTGACTTTGGTGATATTTTTTCTCCCGTTGCCAAAGTTACTTCTATCAGATTACTTTTATCTGTTGCTGTTGCATTTGATTTTGAGATAGAACAGATGGATGTGAAAACAACATTTCTTCACGGGGATCTAGAAGAGGAGATCTACATGAAGCAACCTGAAGGCTTTATGGTGAAGGGTAAGAAAGAACTGGTATGCGGGTTGAAGAAGTCTCTGTATGGGTTAAAACAGTCACCAAGGATGTGGTATCAGAAATTTGATACCTATATACAGGGACTTGGCTTCACCAGAAGCAAGGAGGATCACTCTATTTATTTTAAATTAATTGGTGACCGTGTTATTTATTTGGTCTTGTATGTGGATGATATGTTGTTGATTGGAAATGACAAAGAAATTATCCAAGATTTGAAGACCCAACTGTTCTCCAAATTCGACATGAAGGATCTGGGTGCTACAAATTATATTTTGGGCATGGAAATTAAGAGAGACCGGGCAAAGAGGAAGCTCTGGTTAAACCAGAGGAAGTATGTTGAGACTATATTGCAGAGGCTCAATATGCAGGATAGTAAACCAGTGAAGGTTCCTATTCCTGTAGGTGTAAAGATGTCTGCTGAACAGTGTCCCAAGACACAAGAAGAAGAGGAGTATATGTCCCATGTTCCATATGCAAGTGCAGTGGGTAGCTTGATGTATGCAATGGTCTGTACTAGACCAGACATTGCACATGCAGTGGGAGTATTGAGCATGTTTATGTCAAACCCAGGGAAGGAGCATTGGACAGCAGTGAAGCGGGTTTTCAGATATTTACGTGGCACTAGTGATTATGGCTTGTGCTACCAGGGAAGACCAGGATTGGAAAGAATGTTTGACATTCGTGGTTTTGTTGATGCAGACTGGGCTGGAGATCTGGACCAAAGAAGATCTACAAGTGGGTATGTGTTTAGCCTATTTGGAGGCGTAGTCAGTTGGATGAGTAAAAGACAGTTTGTAGTGGCTCTTTCAACTACAGAGGTAGAATACATAGCAGCCACTCATGCAAGCAAGGAAGCAGTTTGGTTGCAGAGATTGTGTTCAAGTATGGGGTTGGTACAGCAAGCTATAAGGATAGACTCTGATAGCCAAAGTGCAATTTTCTTGGCTAAGAACCCTGCTTATCATTCAAAGACAAAGCACATTGATGTTCAATATCACTTTGTTAGAGATATGGTTGAGGCTAAAAGGGTGTTGCCGGTAAAGGTGGACACTTTGAAGAATGTTGCAGATGCATTGACGAAGTCTGTGAGCACTCAGAAGTTCTCTTGGTGTAGAGAAACAATGGGTGTTGAAGAATTGGGCCAATGACTAAGCTCTCCTGTGGCCCCCTGTGGAAAGAAAACAACAAGTGGGAGAATGTTGGGTATGTGTTATATTCTTTCCACGATTGGCCCCATGCGCTGTATGTTGCGTCGGGCGTAGCTGGGGGGTCACGAGGGGCGAAGCAGTCCCCACCGTTGGGGTCCGGGGCAGCGCCCCGGCCAAAATTTGTTTTTTGTGCGGACCCACTCATAAGCGGATCCGCCCATGGTTTTGTGCATGGTTTTGCACATGGTCCTTGGGGTTCGATGGTTTTCGGCCCCTGGTATTTTGTAGATCCGGTCAAGGGAACTACGGTTATGTTCTAATCCAGGGTTAATGGATTGGGGTTTATGTATGCTTCGGCATGTATATATATGTGTTGTAACACTAAAAGGAATATAATGAGAAATCAAGCTGGTCGTCCCGATTTGGGATCCAGGGGAAAATCTCTGTGTTTATCTGTTTTATGTTTTATGCTCTTGCTATTGTTTATTTTCTGTTATAAGAATCGTGTGTAGATATTTCTGTTCAGGGTTAAAACCTACACCCGATAGCTGCATACGGCAAGCGCCTTAGGATTTGGCATTTGGTCTCAGGGCCAGGTCGTGTGGGAGGAATAGGTGCTAGGGATAAGACTAAAGGGTTTGGGCCCGATATCTTTTAAAGTGCGAATTTTTAGCCATTTTCCGGTGTATTTCGAGGGCAAGAATGGTAACGAGAGGTACGATATGAAGTTTTTAGGCCACGAAAGAGGTTCTAAACGGATTTAAATAGGACTACAAGCCAAAAAATTGAATGGAGGGGCTAATGGCCAAAATTTTTGATGGGGGATGACATGGATAACATCGGCTCCAACTGGGGACGACATGTTCATCCCTAGATGTGTCAAGAACCTGCAGACCACCTATTTATCATTTATGTAAACTCTGCTCCTCAACCCTTCTGCGCTTTATTTCATAGTTCATTAGCACATCCTCTTGGATCAAACCAATACCAAAACAAAACTGATATACAATATGGTACATCAGGCTTGCTCTGCCTGAATCAGAATTGGAAGTAGGGCTTGAGAAATTGTCCGTTTACAGGGGCATCCAGCATGTTGCCCTGTAAATTCTCTAATATAAATGTGTTATTACTTCCTTGTTTCACAGTTTTAAATGGAACAAACCAGAGGGGGTCGAATTTTCCATGCTTTCCTTTTTTAGCCCTCCGGACATCCCACCTGAGCACCAGATCGCCAGCCTGCAGCTTCCTGTCTTTTGCATGCTGATCAAAAATATGTTTCATTTTTTCTTGATACTCATATAGCCTTTTGCTCACTTGATCCCGCGTTTCTGCCAATTCTACCAGTTGGTTGATTCTCCTAATCATATCATCCAGTTCTTCTTGACTTTCTTGCATGAAATGTGCCACTGGTAAGGCCAGCTGCACAGGAAACACTGCTGCTCATCCATACACCTGCTCATATGGAGATTTTCCAGTTGCTCTCTTGCTGGTTATTCTATTTTCCCATAGAGAAAACTTCAATTGGGAATCCCAATTCCTCTGATTTTCATTGATAGTCTTATTCAAGGCCCTCACTAGAGTTTTATTAGAAAATTCTGCCAAGCCATTCCCCTGTGGATAGTATGTTGTGGAATGATTAAGGGAAATATTATATTGTTGGCAGAAATTTACAAATTTTGCATATTTGAAGGCCTGTGCATTATCAGTCACTATTGTAGCAGGGCAGCCAAACCTGGATATGATGTTTTCTTCCATGAATTTTATGATGACAGTCTCAGTAGCATTCCTTGCAGGTATGGCTTCCACCCATTTTGTAAAGTAATTTGTGGCTGTTAATATCCATTTATGTTGTCCATTTGATGGGGGATGTATTTCCCCAATAAAATCTATTCCCCATTTTTGAAATGACTCATTCATGTGAACTAGAATCAGGGGCAGAGCTACCAACTTCTGTTTCTCAGCAAATTTCTGACACTTATCACATGCTCTGACCCAAGCGAAAACATCTCCAAATAATTTTGGCCAGTAGAAACCAGCCTTCAGTATTTTATGAGCTGTGGCTCTCTAGATGTAATGGCCTCCACAAATTCCTTCATGAAATTCCATCATTATATTTTCCACTTCATTTTCTGTGAGGCATAATAGTAGTATGCCTGAAGGGTCTCTCCAATATAATTGGCCATTAGCAACTATATACTTCTGTGATTTCAATCTTAAAGCCTTGTATTTTGCTTTATCACAATTGGGGGGATAGATGAGTGTCAAAAGATATTCTACTATTTCTTTGTACTATGGACTGGTGGGATATTTTATATGTGCTTTCTGAGTAGCCATCTCCAGCCCTTGCTGCTCTTTTTCATTTTTAGATTCTTCATTTGAAAGCATAGACAGGTTTATGCCTAGAGCC
Source organism: Pinus albicaulis (assembly GCA_034641835.2). Classification (NCBI taxonomy): domain Eukaryota; kingdom Viridiplantae; phylum Streptophyta; class Pinopsida; order Pinales; family Pinaceae; genus Pinus; species Pinus albicaulis. The sequence continues at coordinate 689,593,976 of CM076573.1, forward strand.
TGGTAGTTTGATGCTGATAAGATCCTTGCTAGCCCTTATCCTTTAATTATCTTAGTAGGTCTGATGTCCAGATCATATTCCTGTATTTTTGCAATCCATCTTCCTATTTTTCCTTCACTATCTCCCTGAATGAGAATATCTTTAACAGCTACAGTAGGGACATATGAAGTAATGTGGGACTGCAAAACATACATTCTGAAGGCTTTAAGGGACTTTACTAGGGTGTATGCCTACTTCTCCAATATATTATATTTCAATTCAGCGTCATGTAGCACCTGGCTGAAAAAGGAAATAGGCTGCTCATATCCATCTTCATTTACTGCAATAACACTCCAGCTACTGTATGAGGTGATGCAAAAGAAAAGATCATAAATGGTCTAATCAGGTGCAGCCAGCATAGAAGCTTCAGAAAATTCCTGTTTTATCCTGGTGAATGCCTCCCTAGATTCCAAAGACCATTTTACATCATTGTTATTTTTGAGCATATCAGTTATATGCCTAACTATCTCAGCATAGTTAGGGATAAATCTTCTCAGAAAATTGATACGTCCCAAAAATACTTGCACTTCTTTCTTATTCCTGGGGAGAGGATTACTATTTATAACCTCCACTCTTTTGGGATCTATCCTTACCCCATCCTTAGTCACAATGTGCCCTAAAAGCTTGCCTTCCTTTAATGCAAATAAAGACTTTTGTGGATTAAGAGAAAGACCATACCTTCTGGATTTTTCAAAATTTATTTGTAAATGCTCAATGTGTTTAGCATCATTCTTTGAGAACCCTGTAATATCATCAAGGTACACCACTAGAAATCTATCTTTCTCCCCGACAAAAGCAATATACATAGCCCTTTGGAAGGTGGCTCCTACATTAATTAACCCAAAAGGCATCCTGGCATACATAAATCTGCCCCATGGTGTAATGAAAGCAGTCTTCTTCTAATCCTCTGGAAACACAACTATGTGATTATAACTAGAAAAACCATCCATCATTGACATTCTAGAGGCTCCCACCACTTTCTGTAGGATGTGGTCCATCTTAGGCAGTGGATAATTATCCTTTAAAGATGCTCTATTTAAATTCCTGAAATCCACATGTAGCCTTATTTCTCCATTCTTCTTTCGAACAGGGACTAGATTTGCCACCCATTCTGAGTACCTCAGCGGCACAATTATTTTGGCCTTTAGCAGCTTCTTGATTTATTTTTCAATGGAGGGAAGTAGCAGAGGATTTATCTATCTGAGCTTCTGCTTGTAAGGTCTTGCATCTTCCCTCAAAGGAATTTTGTGCTGCATTATGCTGACATCAAAAGTTTTCAAGTCCTGATAGGACCATGAAAATACATCTTTATAAGATTGAAATAATTTTAGGTATCTTTCTTTATACTCCTCTGGGACCTTCTTGGATAATTTTACAATTTTATGATCAGCCTCAGTACCCAGATTTAGATCTTCTACCTGATTTTCTTCTACTATTTTTCTAGGCTGCAATGGGATGTCATTCTTGTCAAATAATCTTTCTAGAGGTGCCAGCCCTCTAGGTATAATGTTTCCCTTCAACTGCAGCACTTTAATACCTGCCATTTTATCTTCCCACTTATTTTCTGAAAAATCTCCAACCTCATCTTCTTCACAATCATCAATCTCCATATTGTAGAATTCTCCCACTGTCTCCAGGAATTTCTTCATATGTTCATCATATTCAACTACCTTCCAGTGCTTAATATTATCTGGGATTGATGGTCTATAACGTAACTCAATTTCATACCTCAAGAGAGGGTTCTGAGGAGGACGAAATGTACTAGAAGCCACAGCAAGGGAGTGTGCCATTCTGTTCTGTTCCCGGGGCATGAACTGGATATTAAATGCTGAGAAGAAATTCTCCACCATGTCCCATACTTCATTTCTATATGCCCTCAGTCGAGGATGCTTGGTTTGACACTGATTTCTGATCTGTCTGACCACCAGCTCAGAGTCTCCCAGAGCTTTTAAGCTTTGTATACCCATGCTCCTAGTTGTCTGCAATCCTAGCAACAGTGCTTCATATTCAGCCACATTATTAGTAGCTTCGTATTCCAATTTAAAAGACAGTGGCATCCATTTTCCTGTAGGAGAAATTAATAATACTCCAGCCCCATTACCTTCTCTTGAATTTGATCCGTCAAAATGTAGAGTCCATACTCTTGCTTCACAGTTTTCTAAAGGCTGCTCAGTCTTGATTTGACAGAACGAAGGTTCATGAACATAATTTTGATCTTCTTCTAACATCAAACATGAAAAATCTCCTTCTTTGCTGTAGACTGGTGAATTCTCTGAGCTGTCAGCCTTGGTCACCATTTTGACAAACCTGGTTTCTCTGTATAATCTCCTCTCCTGGCCACCAAAAACAGGGATAGTGGCATAGGTTAAATCTAATTTGAGTGACCCACCAATTTTTGTTCTCCAAGACCTTGACAACAGCATGCCAAAGCCAGCTGGGATATCAGCCACCACAATGTCCATTACTACGCTTTTTGCTGGAATTTGGGCCAGATTGACCACTAAATCTTTAATCATTCCCAAGAATTTAACTCTTTTGGAATCAAATTTATATAGGTCTTTATATGGACGTGTGATTTGTAGTACTAGTTGTTCCATGACAGAGAGAGGCATCAAATTATGGGAAGCCCCAGAATCTAACATACAATTGTGTAACAACAGGTCATGAATAACTAGAGACACATAGAAAGGGGGAGTAGAAGGGTCTATATTTTTGACATGTGGGCCAAAAACTACCATGGGTATTTCTTATTGAAGATTAAGACTATCTGGAATTATTGGTGCTTTAGGAGGGAGCAATAAAGAAGTGACTTGAGATTGATATGCAGGTTGTTTCAGCAGTTCATTCAAAGGGACTGGGATTTTGACTTTCTCAAGTTCTTTTTGCAAATTGAAAGTAGGAGGGGGATTTTCTATTAAAACTTCTTTTGACTCTTTATTTTCAACTGAAGGTTTAACTTCTTTTGATACATACTTGACATTAGGAGGAGTGGCTACTTTTGAAGAGGAAGGATCTTGATCATTGGAATGCAAAGGATTTTTTAGAGGACTCTTACCTTTATTTGTGACTTTCTTCATTGTTGACTCCTTTTGAGTAGGTGATTCCTTCTGGGGAGGCTCTTCTTCATGTTCTTGAGTCCGAGTTCTCTTTCTGGAGGATATGAGATCATATATCCTATTTAAATGTGCTTGCATGAAATCATTAAACTGTTTGCAGTAGTGATCAATTTATGCATCTTCTATGTCTCTGATCTCTTCTTCTTCTTCTTGCAATGGGAATTCTATTTCATCATTGTTTGAAAAGGAAAGATTTGCATATTGCAGCTCATAGGCAGCATCATTAGTGGAGTCATCTACTGGGCCTTCCAGGTACAATGGGTGTGGTACCTGATCCTATTGCTCTTTTTCTTCCCTTGGCAGTATTTGCAAGGGTGGCGTTCTATGCTGAGGATTGTAACCCCTTTTTTGAGCATTCTGAAAGTTCTTGGAAGCTAAGTTCTTGGTCTCCAATTCAAGCTTGACCAGTTTATTAGAAAGATTCCTAATCATTTTGATCATTTCTTCAATTTTATCTGAATCCTTATCCTGATTAGAGGTAGATACTTCTTCTTTTCTTCTTCTTCTAGTGTCCTGTTCAACTTTCCCTCTTAATTTTCTAGTGGAAGCAAAGTTTTCTTCTAATTCAAGAGAATCTAACTGAGCATGATCTAGAGTGGAAGGCTTTCTTTCCCTGAGAGAGAAACCAAAATCTGAGTCAAAGGCTGCTATGAAAACAACTATGGCAGCATTCTGATGAGGCTTCATATTTGCAGGGAGGATTAGATATAAATTATTAAATCTCTTGATAAATTCTGACACCCCTTCATTATGTTTCTTCTTGATTTTATTGAACTCAGTAAGACACTGTCCATGATCTTTCTTTTCTCCCCATTTTCTGAGAAAAGTATTTTCCATATCATCCCAAGCGGTTATTGAACGGTTTCCCAATGTCTTGAACCATTTTCTGGCTTCACCGTCCAAATATTGCACAAATAGTCTTAAGACTACATCTAGATGTTCAACATTAAAGTTCTCTGCAAAAGAGCAGAAAGTCTCAAGATTTTTCTGAGCATCAATTTCATTTTCTCCAATGAATCTGGGCAATATCTTCAAATAATCCTGTGGAATATCATTTAGCACTTGAGGTAATTCCAGGGGAGCATATTTGTTCAACAAAAAGGCAGGGACATAAGCCATTGGAGGAGGTGTAGGTTGTGCAACAATCTGGTGTACAAATGGAGGAAGAGGAGGAGGCAGAAGTGGAGTATGAATAACAATAGGAATATACTGTACAACAGCCTGAGGTGTAGATGAGAAAAATTCACGGTTGACAGCAGCTACTTCGGTGACCTCTTTAACCTCTTCGTCCTCAGGAGTAGGGTGAATATTAGCTTTAATCCTAGCACTTCCCATGGGTGGGCTATCTGAATAATATTCTGTATCTCCAACAGTGGAGTCGAGAATTTCTGCTAGGACTTCTTGAGAAGAAGAAGATAGACAATCCTCTTCGAAAAACTCAGGGATTTTAGCGCGGGCTGATTTCTTTTCTTTCCAACTTCTTTTATGAATAATATTCTCTGGGTCAGACACTGAAGGTATCCTTGAATGTGATGTATCTGACCTTAAATGTGGCTTACGAGGAGCCAGGACTACCAATAGATTTATCAAGTAAATAACAGTGGAGTCGCCAAGGTGAGAGATATGCGACTCTTCAACTCTCTATGCTCACCTGATTAGAGAGTGAATAGGATTTGTCGAGGCCTAGAGAAACCGATATTCTTAAATTCATCCCCGATAATGGCACCATAAATATTTTTTCGACATATATTGTCTCCCCTAGAGACAGTCTAGACTTGCCATAGACCAGTGCCTAGGACATCTTAGCATAGCAGGGGGCATATAATAAAGCTTGGGTGTCAATCCAAAGGTTCCCCTGTTATCTCTTGTTAAACAAGGAAATTGATTTAAATGGGACCAGAACTTACAGAAACTGCCACAGGGAAAGTAATGTTGCAGAGACAAGATGCAAGGCTCCAACACAAAAACATCAGACAGTTAAGAGACAATTTACTGTAAAGAGGGTCAATTCAAATAATACGTCACAGAAATCAAGTATCAGAAAGGGTATGCGGTGAAAGAAATATAGGAAGATATTAGTAAACTTTGGTCTGATACCCAGATACACAACAGAACCATGTATGGGCTTATCAATCTAAGAATCCATACATGACAATGGCGTTTTAAAAGCACCCTCCCAAAGCAACTAATATAGCAGAAAAATGGATGAAATGAATATGAAACAGTATATCATGCATGAGCCATATTTAAAGCGCTTGACTGATTTAAGTATGGGCACCAACTAGGATGAATCCTTACCAAACCAGTGAGCCTCTCGCATTCCAAAACATGATACAAGAAAGTGGATGAAATGAAATGTTATATTAAACACATAAGAGAAAGTTACATACTGTGAAATACCAAAGACTAGAATCCTCATTACAGATAGAACTCCTCCTCACTGAGACCCTACGGGCTCTGAGCCTTCATACAAAAGCTTTACAAAATGTATACAAAAAAAGCCTTTCACTGCACACTTCTCTGATAAAAATCTGGAACCCTTACAATGTCTTTCTTCCTCCTTTTTATAGAAGAAGGAGAAGAGAAATTAATAAAGAGGTAGGTGAAAACAATTAACTGTTACATTGAAACAAAATGGCAGAAAAATTTCGCGCCCACCTTGCTTGAATGACCATGCTGAGTTGTGTGTACTCTGTTGCTGCTCTATGGAGTAAATACTGTGGGTGCAAATTTGTCCAGGGATAAGACATGAAAAATAAAATATGTAATATTCTGTACCTTCCTGAGAGATAAATCTATTGAAGTTAAACCTGGATGATATGATTTTTGTGCACTTGAACTCTTTTCTTTCTGAATGCTGAATTTTTATTTAAAATCTTCGGCTCCAGATGTTGAATTCTTCGCTCTTTGACTGATATTCTTAATCTGCACCATTAATAATTCAATCTACAAGAATATGCCTCTTGAATGGTTCTTGATGGTTGGACAGATCTGAGTCTCATTTCTTTTAATGAAAGTCGCATCGAAACAACTACCCAGGACCTTCTTCATGAATTTTGCATTTAAAAACTGGTCCTATGATGCACCCTTGACCTCTGCAATGAGGGCTGTAAGTTATGGTTAACCTCTGGCGTTGAAACCCTACAAAAATCTGCAAACCTGTTAGGAAAATCATGCATGGGAATGCAGACACGGTGGGGATAATGGGGTGGAAACTGCTGCATGGTCAACTGGTGAAAAATGTGGGACTATGGTGGGGAATGCAATGTAGAGTAAAATGGAGGGACAGGTGGTACTGTGACAGGATGACGGGAACAGATGACGTGGAGGGGTACGGGATTAACAGCGTGGCAGGGCAATGATCCGGGCCACACGATCTCAAAACAAGATCAACGGTTGGAAATGCATGGAAAAGAAATGAGTTGGCGGGCCTAGGATGATTTATATAGGGACTAAACTCTGTGCAGATCCGAAGGATGATAGCCATCGGATGAAGACTCGCAAATCTAACGGCTCACGTCAATTTTGCTGCACGTCTAAGACCGAAGGATAACGCGTGAAATGGAGCAGTTTTGGAATCGTACAGAGGGACACTTGTCACGCAGCGTGTGGAATCGCTGGCCCAATGGGGAATACCACCTGCCCAGCAAAGGTGGTGCGGAATAAACAGGCGGGTTTTCAGGGTAAGGCGCGACGGGGACCACCGAACAGGGACAGGTTTTGGACAATAGATTTATGACTGATCGTGTCGCTGAGAACGCGCCCAATAGCTGCATACAGCAAGGCCTTAGGATTTGGCGTTTGGTCTCAGGGCCATGTCGTGTGGGAGGAATAGGTGCTGGGGCTAAGACTAAAGGGGCTGGGCCCGATATCTTTTAAAGTGCAGATTTTTAGCCTTTTTCCGGTGTATTTCGTGGGCGAGAATGGTAACGAGAGGTAGGATATGAAGTTTTTAGGCCACGAAAGAGGTTCTAAATGGATTTAAATGGGACTACAAGCCAAAAAATTGAATTGTGGGGCTAATGGCCAAACATTTTGATGGGGACTGACATGGATAACATATCCTGTAAGTTTAATTTATAGATTCATGGAAACACCAAAAGAGACTCATTGGTAGGCAGCCAAGAGGATTCTAAGGTATGTGAATGGAACGAACATGTATGGTATTTTATACTCTCATCTAAAAATTTTAAATTGATTGGTTACACTGACATTGATTGGGCTCGAAGTGTAGATGACAGGAAGAGCACATCTTGATATGTGTTTCATTTGGGATTGAGAGCCATTTCATGGGCTTCCAAGAAGCAACCAATTGTTGCTTTATCAACAACAGAGGCAGAATCTGTGGTAGCAACAGTAGCAACATGCCAAGTAGTATGGATGCGAAGAATGCTCAGAGATTTATGTCATGAACAGGATAAAGGAAAAAAAAATTATTATTATAACATCTCGGCGATAGCTTTATCAAAGAATTTTGTCTTCCATAAGAGAAAAAAGCATATTGATGAAAAATTTCATTTTATAAGAGAACTAGTTAATAATGGTGAGATTTTTTTGCAACACTACAGGATAGAGAAACAGTTTGCTGATATCCTCACAAAGCCATTAACGTAGAAGAGTTTTAACTATCTTAGGAAATTCCTGGGTATGCAAGAAAGAAGTAGTTGTAATTAAGGGGGAGTGTTGGAATATTAAATCCAACTGCCCGCACATAACAAAAGGACGATGAGAATTTATTTGATGGGATTGAAAGATAGCAAACAACAAAAAAATTAAGCCTGATATGAATTTCGGACAGGACAACAATGGCGATGGAAATCTCCAGTTCAGATCTTCACGCAACCATGTATCACTTATCAACAACACCTACCAGCTTTCAATTCTCCACCAAACATATCAAATGCATAGCCATCAAGCAACATTCCAGGGGGGTAGCAAGCATGAGATGCAAGGGGGAAGGCAACCCCCCCGAAGGAGGTGACATAATCCTCCTCTTGACCAATGGTAGGAGTTCTATGGGGGAAATGAGAAGAGTCCATGCATTATACCAAAACCCCACGGAATGAAAATTTTATTTAAATGTTTTGGTTTAATTTTTTATTTTTCCGCATTATGTTTTAATATTTTAACTTTGAGTTAATTTACTTTTACCACGGTACATTTTTTTTAACTTTGGTTATATATTTTGATATATATTATAAATATGATATATATATATATATTACATATGCCGTGAGCATTGTAGAAGACTGTGTACTGTTTTGAGAGAGCCCGAAGGCTAAAAAAATTAGAGAGACAAAGAAGAAAAAATTGTAGCGCTACATGTGTAGCAGCTAGATAGATTTTTTTGTGAATCCAGAACTTCGTTCTGAGGAAATAATTTTACTTTTGTAACAAAGTTTTTCCTTTTAATGAATAACAATGTTATACCTCATCTCTATGTGTTCGCAATTAATTTTATTTTATCTCTGTGTTGTGGAAGAGGAATTTTATTTTCCTCTGTGTGTTCAGAATTGTTCAAAAATTCCAACATGATCAATGGAATTTTTACTCTAAACTATATGCTATATGCATGATTTTGTAAACATCTTTTTATGTAATAGAAAATTGTTGTTTTTTTCTTCTGAACAAAAAAAAGTATCAACAAAACCTAATCTCTCACTAGATAAAATGTTGTGTAACCAGCTCCAAAAATAAAATAAAAGAGATATCAATGCCTTATAAATAAGCCACTTTGAGCGGGCAACCTCCAATACATTACATAAATGAAAAATTCTTGGATGATATAATTTACAAAACCTCCTTTCTATATATAGGAGTCCATGGGGCCATAATGTAATCCTGGTGGGGCCACAATGTAATCCTAGCTGACCTAACAATAATAATTTAAGGGCACAATAATAAAAATATGGGAGTTACAAGGGTACAATAATAACAATAAGGGGGTTACACTAACAACAATAAGGGACTATACTAGTAATATAGGGACCTAACATGCCCCTCTCCTTCAAAAAATGTCTTCCCTTCAATGCTTGAGAAGCTCTAGGTGCTTCTGTATAAAATTCGCATCCTCCCATGTAGAATCTTCAGTGGGTGAGTTCTTCCACTTGATCGATTACGTAGTTGTTGAGTTCTTGTTTCCGTGACCGCTTCAGGTTCCAATATGATTTTTCCTTCCTCATAAAGTTCTAGAAATATTGTTTGAACTGGAAGATTTTCACCTATAACCTTCTTTAAGCATGAAACATGGAAAACTGGATGCACTCGCGAAGAAGCAGGGAGCTCCAATTTGTTTGCCATAGTACCAATCTTTTACAACACCTTGTAAGGACCATAGTACTTTGGTGTTAATTTATTATCCTTCTTAGCTTTCTTGAGGGACATTTGTTTGTATGGTTGTAGCCGTAAAAATACCCAAACTCCCACATCAAAACTTCTCTCGCTATGATGTTGATCTGCCTGTTGTTTCATTTGATTTTGTGCCAAATTCAGGGTATCCTTTAAGAGTTGGAGAACTTCTTGTTGATGCTCGATGTTATATTCCACTGCTTAAACCTTCGAATTTTCCCTTAAAGATGATGTGATGAATGGTGGATGATAACCATAAAGTGCCATTAATGGGGTCATTTTTGCTGCAGTATGGAAGGAAGTGTTATACCACCATTCAGCGAGAGGTAACCACTTGACCCATTGTGTTTGTTTATCAGATACAAAAAAACGAAGATATCCTTCCAAAAATTTATTTACTATCTCATTTTGACCATCATGTTGAGGATGATAAGATGAGCTATGAGCTAATTGAATACCCAAACAAGAAAATAGCTCTGTCCAAAAATTTCCAGTAAAAATGGGATCTCTGTCACTCACAATAACCCTTGGGCTTCCATGTATCTTTTGAATTGTGTCCATAAATGTTGTAGCAACTGTACTTGATTTAAATGGATGAGATAATGCTCAAAAGTGTGCATACTTGGTAAGTCTATCAACTACCACCATGATGACACTTTTTCCTTCGGACTTAGGTGAACCTATGATAAAATCCATTGAAATCTCCTCCCAACGTTGACTTCGAATGCATAAAGTTTGTAGAAGTCTCGTGGTCTTAAATGTCTCAACTTTATTCTGCTGGCAAACATAACATTCTACCACAAACTTTTGAATATCAGATTTAAGGCCATCCCAAAAAAATTCTTTCTTCACCCTGTGGTAAGTTTTTAAAAATCCTGAGTGTCCTCCTAAAGGAAAAGTGTGCAATTCCAGAAGAATATTTTGTTTTAGTTGGGAATTCTTACAAAGATATAAGCGATCTTTGTACCATAAGGAATCATTTTTCCAACTAAATGTATCATATGTAATAGGATCTTGCTGCAACTTTTGAATGAGTGTCCATACATCTTTGTCCTTCTTCCATTCATCTCTTGCTTCAGTTATCCAATCTGGTTGGATAATAGAAATAGCACAAAGTAATGCTTCCACCTCTTCATTCTTTCTTGAGAGTGCATCTGCAACAACATTAAGCTTTCCTTTTTTGTAGATTATTTCAAAGTCATAACCCAACATCTTTGTGACCCATTTTTGCTGCTCTTCTGAAGATAGTCTTTGTTCCAAAAAGTGGTTAAGACTATCATGATCAGTTTTTACCTTGAATTTTCTTCCCATTAGGTAAGTTCTCCATTTCTTTAGTGCATGCAGTATTGCTAACATTTCCTTCTCATAAATAGGTTTATGTAAATACTTTCCTTTGATTGGACGACTTTCAAAAGCAATGGGTCTTCCTTCCTGCATTAAAACAGCACCAATTCCATTTCCTGAGGCATCACATTCCACGATAAAGGTTTTTGTGAAGTCTGGTGTAGCTAAGACCGGTGTTAGGCACATTGCCTCTTTAAGATGTTCAAAGGCCTTAGTTGCTTCAGGAGTCCATGAAAATGCATCTTTCTTCGATAATGTTGTTAGAGGTGCTGCTATTCTCCCATAATTCTTAACAAACTTGCGATAATACCCTGTTAACCCGAGAAATCCTCGCAATTGCTTTATGGTTGTGGGGACTTTCCATTCCTTAATTGCTTTAATTTTGTTAGGGTCTACCTTAACACCCTCGTGAGATACAATATGACCCAGATATTCCACCTGTTGTACTCCAAAGAAACATTTGGATGTTTTTGCATATAATTGTTTCTCCTCCAATAGTTTCAGCACCCTGTCAACATGTTCAACATGGTCCTTCCAAGACCTGCTATAGATTAGTATATCATCAAAAAATACTAGCACAAATTTTCTAAGGGAGGGTTTGAAAATGGAATAAATCAACCCTTGAAATGTAGAAGGTGCATTGGTAAGGCCAAAAGGCATGACCAAAAATTCATAATGACCCTCATGAGTTCAAAATGTTGTTTTTGGAATATCTTCAGTCATCATTCTAATTTGATGATATCCTGAACAAAGATCCAACTTGGTAAAATAAATTTCTCCATGTAATTCATGCAATAATTCATCAATCACACGAATGGGAAATTTATATTTAATGGTGAGATTATTGAGCTCCCTATAATCCAGACACATTCGCCATGATCCATCTTTCTTGTGTACCAATACTACAGGAGCAGAGAAAGAACTTTGACTAGGTTGAATTATACCCGCCTCTAACATTTCTGCAATCATACGTTCAATTTCTCTCTTTTGGACATAAGGATATCGATAAGGCCTGATGTTTGGAGGAACACTTCTTGGAATCAAATGAATAGCATGATCATGATCACTAATAGGTGGGAGTATTTTGGGAGTTTTAAACACCTTGGAATGATTGTCCGAGACTTGTTGGAGATTTGCAGAAATAAATGATTTTGATGTTGGAACTTCTAGTGAGCATAATTGTGAAATCGTGCCTCATTGTTCTTTCTTTAGAAGATTTTTCATCACATTAGAGCTTATTATATTTCCTGGCTTCCCAGCAATACCCCATAATTTGACTTCCTTTCCTTCTGAAAAAAATTCAAGAAAAGTTGAAAATTAAAAGCTACCGTCCCCAAAGATTGTAACCATTGTACTCCCAGTACAACATCAACACCTCCCATAGGAATGAAAAGCATTGGACTAGTCAATATATATTCCCCCATGGTTAGCTTGATATTATGGCATTTTCCAGAGCAATTTATAGTTCCTCCATTTGCAACAATCACTTGACATTCTGGTGCTGGGTATAGGAAACAATTTAATTCCTTGGCTACCTTACAATGAATAAAATTATTGGTGCTACCTGAATCAATCAACACTACTACCTTTTTCTTCTTGATATGTCCTTCTATCTTGAGAGTTTGAGGAGTGGTAATTCCTGTCTGTCCATTACACGATATGGTCAGATTCATTTCTTCCTCTTCTAGGGCTAGTTCCTGGTTTCTTGTTCATTTTCTTCTTCCTCTTCACAATCTATGTAAAATAATTTCTTCTCAGCACACTTATGACCTTTAGTGTATTTGCTATGATAACTGTAGCAAAGCCCTTTTTATCTTTTTTCTTCCAATTGTTGTGGTGTCAACATTGTAGGCTATGGAAATCTAGGCATAACAACACTTCCTTCTTTATAGAAGTGAGTGGTAGGCTTCCTTGTCGCCATAATTTTAAATTCAATTTTTCTTACCAACCTGAACGCCTTCTCCAATGAATCAGGTTTCAAAACACGAACTTCATGTTGGGTGTTATCCTTTAAAGTGCCTATGAAGAGATCAATCCTGTATTATTCTGGAATATTAGTTACCCTTATATTCAATTTTTGGATGTCCTCAATGTGTTGCCCCACTAAACCCTTTTGTTTGATATTTATCAATTTGCTAAAGAAGGTGTTTCTCTTTGTATCCTCATAATGTGCTATCATTTCCTTCATAAAAATTGACCAAGTGACAATTTTTTTACGAGAACAAAGCCATCGATACCATACAAATGTATTTTGTTCTAAATGTAAAGTTGCAACGCATACCTTTTATGTGTTTTTCATGTTATGGAGATCAAAATATTGCTCCATCTTTAGTATCCATGTTACAGGATCCTTTCCATCAAACTTCCTCATATCCATTTTTGGAATATGGTGGTTCCTCTCACCAACATTAGAGTTTATGAAATCACGATTAACATTTATTTTGTTCCCAAAATGAGTTTCTTCTACTATATTTTCACCATTAGGAAACATTTCTTGTATCAACTTTGTCAAACTTTCCATGTCTACTTCTAGATCATTCTTCATGTTTTCCATGTTGTCTTTCATGTCATCCATCTTAGCTTCCATGCCATCCATCTTAGCTTCCACACCTTTCTTCAAACCATCCATCTTCGCTTCCACACCTTTCTTCAAAACTTCCATTTCATTTTTTGTTGCTCTTTGCGAGAGCGAAATTTGGTGCGCTTGCTCTTGTAATTTTGATAGATCATGTTGCAATTCTTCATCTTCTTGAGTCATAGTAGAGCCTTCTAAAGGCTTAATGGGTGTTGAATTATTTTTACAGGGCATCTTTTAGAACCCAATACTGATATCTATTCTACAATATGCCCTTGGAATCAATTCAAATTGATTCTTCAAACAAGACTTATGTAATTCGGAAAAAAAAAATACACACCTTTTTCTTGCTTTTGAGGAGCTCTATATTGAAATTGGATTATCTCTGTTATTTCAGCACTTCAATATTTGAATTTCAGTACCGACGTAGCCCTCTGAATTCTCTTTTGAATGCCATAGGTTTGACCTGATTTGGATTCTCCAAGACAAATTTGTGTCCAATCTCCCACAATGACCTAATTATGGACTAGTTCAGTAGAGCGAACTTGTACGACTTGTCACGTATCATTGTTTCGTCCGTCAGCTCTGAAATTGATAGAAAAGAAACTACAGTCCGTGTACTTGCGACCATTGTTTATGGCACTCCAATCAGATGCTCAGAGAGAGAGTTATGAATATTTTCCCACGATCACCTCTTTGAGATGAAATTCGGGAGCCTAAAAAAGCACTACCTTCCACAGATCATATCTCCGAAAATATTGCGAACCAAGCTCTAAATTTTTTTGAAAAGTTTCCTCAAGATTTTGGCTTCGCATCCTAACAATTTTAGATTCTGAACCCTTGTAGAAAAAAAATTCTAGTGAAAATTCCACGATGACCTGTTTAGAGCAGCAAAACCCTAGAATCCAAAGCTCTGATACCAAATGTTTTGTAACCAGCTGCAAAAATAGAAGAAAAGAGATATCAACGCCTTAGAAATAAGCCACTTCAAGGGGGAAACCTCCAATACATTACATAAATGAAAAATTCTTGGATGATACAATTTATAAAACCTCCTTTCTATATATAGGAGTCCATGGGGCCATAATGTAATCCTAGTGGGGCCACAATGTAATCCTATCCGACCTAACAGTAATAATTTAAGGGCACAATAATAACAATATGGAGATTACAAGGGTACAATAATAACAATAAGGGGGTTACACTAACAACAATAAGGGACTATACTAGTAATATAGGGACCTAACATAAAAACATATAAATAGTAAGTTAGTATATAATTATAACTTTACCAAAAGTAAAATATGATGAAGGAATCATGAGGGAAGAATTTATCTTAAAATTTCCTCGAAACAAGTGGACGCCGCACTAAACAAAAAAATTATTAACATTAGTAGAAAGTTGTGGTTGAATGGCTATATATTTAAGCAGAAGAGGGTTCCTTTTGAATACAAAAGGAAGTGAACGTCCATTACCTTGAAGCTAGACCACAAATAATTTAAACCCTTGATTGACAGAAATAAACCCCAATCCAACTAAGAACACCAATCCAATGGAGATGCATCTTGAGGAGAGAAAAAAAATTACAAAAAAACCTGAATAAACAAAATTAAATTTGATAGGTGAGCCAAAAAATATATTGTAGAAGTTGTGGTACTCACAGATTGTGAGCCAAGCAACTGCAAGCATAGCTCAAGAGCTGAGTTCACATAGGGTTTGCAACACCCATCACATAGCTCACACTGAAAAGAACAAGTTGCAATTGAGCCAATGTCATGGCGGAGGGAACTTGGTGGTTCCACTTAACCTTACTACCTACATCAAAGCGTAATGTAAAGGGGTTAAGGTTTAATAAACCTTCTTTCTAACTAAATTATAATTGACTAACTTATGATTGAATGGCTAAACATTTTTGGATCCCTTAAAATATAATTCAAAGATGCAAAGTGATAGAGAGGGAAGTTATTTTCAAAAAGAAGCACTTTATGTCTTAAATATTTAAATGTATCATACAAATGTTAAAGGAATAAACAATAACATCTTTAATTTGATAGCTAATCAAATTAAACATAAATAAATTAAATTATTTTTAAAAAATAATAAATTTTACTTTTCAATGTTAATCTATAGAAATGTTACATTAATTTTTGATGAAAGCCAAACTAATATTATTTGACAAAAAACCAATGCAATATAGATTGCAACTAAAATTAATAATGTATTATAATTTTCATATACCATATGAGATGAAGATGGTATTTGACTTTCAGCTTTCGCAAATCACTCTCAAGCATCTATCTTTTTAAAATTTTCTATCTTAAGATTAAATCATTATAATATTTAATTACAGGATAATATTAAAATTTTTAAAAATAACTTATACCATTGTCATAAATGATAATTTAGAAATAGAATTTTATTATTATATGGTTGAAATGAAATCATTATGATATTTCTCTAAACGATAATCTTTAAATTAAATGGTAATAGGGTTGATTTGTTAATCTTTAAATTAAATGGTAATAGCGTTGATTTGTTAATTGAGCCACCAATCTGTTAACTTCGCCCATCCAAAGAATTAAATTATACGTCCAGTTTTCATGCATTCTTTGACTAGTCCTCTCTAACTGAATCACTACGGCATCCCTTTAGGACCGACCTCAATACTCTGTCCCCGTAAACCTTAAATTTTCAAACTTCAGAGAAAAGGTAACAGAGAAACATACAAGTTTCATCTCGAGCACAAATAATTTGTCGTCGCAAACCTTACATTTCAAACTTCAAACAAAAAGTAACGTGGAAACATATAAATTTTAGCTCGAGAAAAATTAATTTAATTATTAACATATATGATGTTGAACTTTGTAACTACGGTTATAATTTTTTAGCCTTTTCCATGCGATCAAATTTAATGGAGAAATTTTAATCGTTTTCTGAGTATTATCAGTTTGGTAGTTTTTCATTGAATTTGGTCAAATAATTGTAAGTTAACTTGTGTTATGGTGTTGTTTAAAATGTGTTGGGGCATTTAGATTGTTGAGAATTGGCAACTCAAATTTATAATTTCAATAAATTTTTGTGCTAGAAAATATGCTTTAAATTCCAAATGATATTACATTTAAATTATGATCAAATTTGATAATTGATTTTTTTTTCTTTAAACATTCAGCCAATCCAATATAAGTAATTTTAATAATATCTATCATAAGGTATACACTAGTTCCAATTTCAAGAAAAAAGATTCAAAATGGAAATTGTTTTGAGGAAATTAAATTATCACAAAGAACGTTTACACTTAACCTAGCCTTGCACAATATTGTTACAATACCATTGTAAGTTTATAATTCTTCTTCACTCCAATAAATAAACTAACCACAATCTAAAACTAGCCTAGTAAAGAAAAATAACAATATGTAACATGCATAACTACAAAAAAAAAAAAAAAAAAAAAATAAAAATAAAATAAAATGTATTAACTACTATGCAGACATAAAAAAAATAGATAATATCTTTATTGTGCCTATGAAATATTGGGGACCAACTATCACATAGATTATATCATTAATGAGTTATAATGACAAACTTAACCAATTAAATTTTTTGGTTTAGTCCAACAGTGAGGGATTATCTACTGCCGTAACATGCGTAACTACTCAAAACAAAAAAAAATTGTATTAACTACCATGCACGCATAAAAAATAGATTATATCTTTATTGTGCCCATGAAATATTGGGGACCAACTATCAGATAGATTATATCATTAATGAGTTATAATGACAAACGTAACCAATTAAATTTTTTGGTTTAGTCGAACAGTGAGGGATTATCTACTGCTGGAACAGTGCAGGATTATCTACAGGTCGTGTGCAAACCCGTTGCATAAGGGTTAATCCTATGGCACATTCAATTATTAACTCACCTAAGCGTTGAACCCTGTATAGGTTATATGTGTAATTAATGTGTTATGTACAATGCCCTTGAATGTGCCACCTACCATGGAGACGCGTGGAACCATACCTACCATACATGTGTAGAAGGTTTGATCTAACGATAGAATAATTGAGGGTTTGGTTGAGGTAACCTTCTCCTTCCCCGGTTGCGAGGGTAATGCTCATTCGCTCATTTCCTGTTAGACTTCATGGACAAGGAGGAACTTGTCCATGGTGTCTCTTCCCGGTTACAGGTATACATCTCCTATACAAGCTTGGTGAGCTCTCTTTTGTCTGCCATTTTGGTTCTTCCAGCATCATTTATTTACTTATTCCTATTTGTTTCCTCACATGTTTTCACACTCTGTATTTGTCTTTATTTAAGAGAAAATAGAACGAGATTGGTAGTAGTTATTTGGTTAATTACAACGTAGGCTGAGGAGAGAGGCACCCGAACCTGCTCTTTCTCATGATGTAATATTCAGGCTTAAGTGTATTATTCTAATTGTTACGAGTTGAAACCCTGACTCACAACAACTCTTTGCTTTGTTTGCGAGTTAAATTTTGTTCCAACATATTCCATTTCTGTAGAGTTATTGGCCACAACTGCGAACAATTACTTACCGGTCCTATCTCTCTTTCTAGGTTCTAAATAGTCACCAATCTTGTATGGGTTTTAATTCTATGGTTTATTAAATAGGTTAGGGTTTTGAGTTCAATTCTCTTACGGAGAGGACCTCGGTCGTTCTACAACTGATGAAGATCCATCCTAGATTGTTGCTCCCCTACCAATTACTGATTTAGTATATCATTATCATTAAGACTTGTTTATATGATTTCTAGTGGCTCGACTTCCATTAAATCAGTCGTAGCCAAAAGTCCGACTTAATTTTCCTCCATGACATAGTGGCCAAATTTTCAATTCTAGGTTTTCTCCTTTACACAAATTACCGTGGTAATTTGATGATACAATGGCACAACTAGGACACACAAGTTTTCTCACTATGGGTTTTAAATTGTTTTCTTTTAAGTAATTAATTTCTCTCCGAGTCTAGAATGAATATTTACTGGGTTTCTGCTCCATTTCTGTTTTTAAGCTGTGCCAGAGAATTTGTAAGAAATTTTTTTATTTAAACACACGGAGATGAATGAACTTCTTACTTTTTCTAAGTATGTGTCAATAATTTATGATGCCATAACTCTTGTTTATTATCTTTCAACTGTATTGTTATGATTATGCCGGTTTTTGTACGAGGCATTTGGTACTGTGAAAGACTGGAAATGTTTCTTTAGTGAACCGTATTAAATTTCCTTTTCTTATATTCAACATTACTAGTTTTAATTTCTTTTATTTTTTTTGTTCTTACTATGTCGACAATGAGCATGTTTACTTAAGTCCTATTCCAATGTTCTAGATTTCTCAGAGAATTAGATTGGGATTCAAGCTCAACAAGAAAATTTTCTAACTCTCAGTCAATAACTAAATTGTTATTCTACTTGCTTGTCTAATTTACTTTTTCGTACATTACTATTCGATGCCTGTTCATCTCCAGATTATCCACTATTTTTCACACATCAGTTTATTAATAAATCCTGCATTCGTTCTCGGTATGGTTGGACTACTTCGTCCTTACGACTATCACCAATAATAATTGATTAGAAATCGCGAAGCGTATCACTTTTTTACAAATGGACTCTTTTAAATATATAGAATACTTCCATTCCATAATTTAGGAAAAATATTCAGTTGTTTGTAACAGATTTAAATTTTGTAAAAGAACTGTAATTCCCAATGAATCACAAGTTTATCATCCAATAGCAAGAAAATAACGTGTTATAAAGAAATTGTATATCATGTATATCTCACCACCCAACGGTTCCAGCTCAAGACCAGCTTAGTATGGCATCGTCCTTCCAACCTTCACAACGTCGTGTGCAAACCCTCAAGGATGTCTCCAAGGGTTCCAGCTCAAGACCACCTTAGTATGGCATCCTCCTTCCAACCTTCACAACGACGTGTGCAAGGTAGTATTTCTTATTTTCTCTCGACCCTCCAACCTTCACATACTATCCTTAGACTTTTTTCTTCCCATTGATATGGAGCTTTCTTAGACCTTTTTCTTCCCATTGAGATGGAGCTTTCTTAACTCCTCTCTAGGGAAACAGAGAAACCCATAAATGTCCTTAACTATTTTAAGGCTTTTGTTTTTTTTTTCAAATTCATTTCTACAAATTAATTTCCTTCAATCTACTTATCTTTTAAATGTAATATCTCATTAAGCCTTTTCACTGAGCCACTAGTGATTGAGTATGTAAGGTAAGGTAGAAATTAAAAAGAAAAAGAAAAAGAAACAATTAAATTAAAGTATTCATAGGGGTGGTACATCTCCCCTTTCTTGTGTGAAACACAGTCCTCGGTGTTCAACTCAATGTGCTGGAACAAATCAGGTTAAGTCTTTCACATTAAGTCTTGATCCTCACAGGTGGCCTCTTCCAAGGCAAAGTGTTCCCATTGCACTTTAAACTTGGTGATAGCTCGCTATAACGTGTTTCTATCTGTTCTAGAAGACGTAGAGGATCTACAAGGAAATATTCGTGTAGTTGTAGTTCGACCTGCACATACCCATAACTAGCCATTAGCTCATGCTAGTTATATGCTCATACAATTGAAACTATAAGATTAAATTTTACCTATACATTTTTCCAAACAGTCACATGCCTAGGATGATACACATATTTCTTCACAATGAAAAATGAAATAAATTATGGACCCGGATATGACGAGGTAATCGAAGATTGTATGCCACCAATTTGATTCTTTCCATAATCTCTAAAGGTATGTAATATCGAGATGTTAATTTAGCACAAGAACCCCAACAAAAGGTTAACTTGTCGATCCAAATGATCTCCTACATGGGATTCCCTATAGGTCCTTTTTTTATCTGCATAATATTTTTGCCTATCCTGGGTGGCTTTCAAATTTTAACAAAATTTCTTTACTTCATGTTCCATGTGAGCTAGGATATCTGGTCCTAACACTAGTTTGTCTTCAGGGTTGTTCTGGTCAATGGGTATTTTGCATTTCCTTCCATACAACACTTTGAATGGACTCATTTTCAATGATCCATGGTGGCTATTATGACTTCAACTAAGTGGAGATACTCCTCCCATTTGGTTGGACGTTCCATTACAAACATTCTTAGCATGCCCTCTAATACCTGGTTTACTCGCTTACCTTTCCCATTTGTTCGGGGGTGGTATGTCATGCAAAACTAAATTTGTGTGCCCAATACTATGAAAATGGATTTCCAAAATTCAGAGCTAAAATTTACCTCCCTATTGAAAATAATTATCTTAGGTATACCATGTAACCAAAATATTTATTTCATAAATATATAATCAATTTCAACTATTTGGTACTTAGATTTAAATGGTATAAAATGAGTTGTTTTACACAATTTATCCACTACTACCATGATGGAATCATTCTTCTTTTTGGATTTAGGTAGACCTGTAAGAAAATCTAAATTAACCATATCCCATTTCCATTTAGGGATAGGTAGTGGATGGAGAAACCGAGGAGGGTTCCAGTGTTCCTTATTTACTTACTAGCACTCCAAGAATTTAGTCAAATAATGAGTGATGTATTTTCTCACACTTGGCTAGACATAATATTTTTTTATTGAAAAAAATAAATTTTTGTATTATTGATTTCTATGAAAATAATCTAACATAAAATGATTAATAGATATATAGTTAGGGACATATATCTCACCTTTAAAAGTCAATAAATTGTCACTATTTAGGACATAATCAGATTTTTTCGCAGATTTCTATGTCTCACTAGTTTTCTACGACAAGAATTCATATTCGAGACTTTTATGGGGAGCTTTGTTAATATTTTCACAAAAAAAAATGATTTTTCTTGGCTATAATGCATTTTGTACACACAATGTATTTTTCTGCTTAATGCATGTGCAACCTAATTCTCTTTCCCTTTGAGGTGCCTTATGTCAAAATTGAATTCATTTAGAAAAGGTATCCACCTAGCTTGGTAGAAATTCAAGTTAGGTTGTTTAAAGAAACTCGTGAAGCTACTATGATCGCTCCTTAATTGTAATTTTTTTCCCAATAAATAAAGTCGCCGTACCTTTAGGGGGTAGACTACTGTAGTTAACTCCAAGTCATTTGAAAAGTACCAATGTTGGCGATCCTTCAATTTGTGTTATTTTTATGCTATGAATCTACCTTCGTGCATCAAAACCTTCCTTGCACACATCAGTGCAAACAAAAAAATATTTCTCTCGAGCTACCACCTTCAAAACAAGGGTTGTGGTAAGAAACTGTTTTAAATGTTCAAAAATCTCTTGACATCCTAGCATCCACTTAAAATCCTTCCTTTGTTTTTCAAAGAAGTTATATGGTATGCAATTTTATAAAAACCTTCTATGAATCGAAGGTAGTATTGAGCTAACCCCATGAAGGACTGGATGGCTGCAACATTTTTGAGGAAAGTCATTCTATGATAGTTTTGATCTTCTTGGGATCCACAACTATGCCTTCCAAGGAAATTATGTTTCCCAAATGTTGGATTTTGTTCTTGTATAAATCAAACTTACTGTATTTAACACATAATTAGTTATCTCGCAATATTTGTACTATTCTAAAAAAAAATCGTGCTCTTCTAAGTTCTTAGAGTAAATTAGAATATCATCAATGAAAATAAAAAAAAAATTGTCTAGATAAGGTTGAAATATACCATTCATTAAACTCATGAATGTTTTACGAGCATTGGTGAGCCTAAAGGGAAACACCACGAACTCATAATGGCCATAATGAGTTCATAATGTTTTCTTGGAAATGTCTTCATCCTTAATTCATATTTGATGGTATCCTAATCGTAGATCAATTTTTTAGAAAACATTGGCCCCTCTAACTTGATCAAATAGATAATAAATCCTTGGTAGAGGTTATTTATTTTTTATGGTAAACTTATTTAGCTGCCTATAATCAATAAATAATCACAGAGTACCATAATTTTTTCTTACAAATAATACAGGGTCTCCCTAAGGCGATACACTTGGGCGAATATAGTCTTTGTCAAGGATTTCCTGAATTTGCATTTTAGGTTCTGTTAATTTAGGTATGAACATGCAATACGAAATTATCGATATAGGGGTCTCCCATGGAAATAATTCTATGGTAAAATCAATATCTCGCTTAGGTGGCAGCTTGGTACTTCTTCTTGAAATATGTCAATAAACTCTTGAATGACTCCCAATTTTTTCAAGGATGTTATATTATCCTTAGAGTTAGTATAATCCACTTGCACTAAATTTAACATCATTTTCAAATTAATTTTACTAATTAGTTAGAAGTAATAGGTCGTAGTTTAATAGATGTTTTAACACCCCGAATTTACCATCTAACACCTTCCTGAGAAAGGAATCTAACAATTGTATCCTTGCAATCCACTAGGGACCAATGATTATGTAACCAATCCATTCCAATCAACACACCATAGGATTCTAAGGGTAAAATATTTAAGTTGAAGTAAATTTCTTGTCTTGTTATTTCAATGGGACAATTATTTGTTTTGGTAGTCACCCTTCTCTTGGCTCTAGTAGCAAATTACACTAACCAAGGGTTCTTGAATTTAAGAAATTGAAAATCACACAATTATACAATCTTAGGGCTGACATAGCTCAAACTTGAACTTAGTTCAATTAAAATATAAACAAAGTGATAATAAATTATACCTTCAAATTCCATCATTTTAGGCTGATATTCAGTGTGATTATCATCCAAGGTTGCATTGATTTTGGGTATATTCTTTTCCACGTCGCCAACTATAGAGGCTTCTTGTATATTGGAAGCTTTTTCTATTCATACACAATGTTCGAATTTATTATAATAATGAGGCTCGCCACATCCCCAACATTGAAAAGTAGGTTTTTTCTATTCGTCGACTCATGGTTTACTTGTTACTTCTGTATGTCTCATCTCACTTTGTGCTACAACTGTTGATTCCTTCCTTGAAACTTGTTCTGCTGCCTTTGGTACACATTTTTCTACCAATAGCTTTTGAATTTTTACTATTGAGAAAACACTTTAATCCCTTCTTAACAAATTCTCCCCTTTTCTTCATTTGTTGATAACAAATTCGTGCCTTCCGTATGGCCTCATCCATTATTTTCAGACTATCAAACTCTAGCTTGTTCTTCATAAAGGTAGGTAAACTACAATTAAAACACTGTAGTTTATCCTTTTCCTCCGAAATATATGGAAAATATCGTAGTAAGGACATAAAATTAGTTATAAACTCATACATAGTCAGCGAGATGAGTCCTTAATCATGAAAATCTTTAAACTTTTCATCGTAACACTTTTCAGTCAGGTATTTATCAATAAAATATTTTTGAAATTCATTCCAAGTTATCTCTTATTCTTTAATTCCTTGAAGTCTCTTGAGTTCCTCCAACCACAAGGTGGCTTTACCTTGCAATTACTAAATTTCCAACCTAGATTTTAAATTATTAACATATTCATAGATTTGAAATTACTTATTCATGCTAATCAACCAAGCCTCAGTTTTATCTTTGCCCTCACCATGAAATTTCAAGGGTTTTATATCTTTTAACTGTCCTTGAAGTTATTTTTTTTTATCTCTTGTCCACTTTGTCACCAGAATCATTATTATACCTTTCTTCCTCATTTTGCCCTCATCCCTCAGAAAATTCATTATCCTCCATTTGACAAATACTACTGTTATGTTTTCATTACCAACATTTGGGTTTGTCTTGTGTTGATTATTTCTATATTAAAATCTCTTCAAACTTCTCTCTTATTCTTTCCTCAACCTTTCCTTATTATCTCTTATATTAGTCAATTCTGCTCACAACTACTAAACTATCTCCAACACTGTTTCATTAGCTTGATGAGACTCCTCTCTTGATTGCACCCAATTCTGAGGATTATTTTCTATATATGGTGCATATGTTCCTGTCGGTAGTCATGTTGCTCTTCACAAATTTTCTCTTACCCTATGTACATTAACATATTGGCTACTCTTAGTTTCCCAATTAGTCACATTGTTGAAACTTAAGCTTTGATACCACTTGTAGCATGCTTAATGACTCGAAAAAAATTATTTATTAACTAACATGGACACATAAAACATAGATTATATCTTTACTCCACCCATGAAATATTAAGGACCAACGATCACATATATTATATCATTAATAGGTTATAGTGCCAAATTTACCCATTTAATTTTATTTGTTTAGTAAAAAAGTGTGGGATTATCTACAGGTCATGTGAAAACATGTTGAATAAGGCTTAATCCTATGTCACATTTAATTATTAAATCACCAAAGAGTTCAACCATGTATAGTTTATATGTGGCATTAATTTTTTATGTACCATACCTTTGAATGTGTCTCATGCTATTGGAATCCTTCAAACAATACTCACCTTCCATTTTTCTAAGGCTTGATCTAACAATAGAATAAACGAGGGTTTGGTTGAGGTAACCAACTGCTACCCGGTATCTGAGGCCAATGCTCATTCAGCCATTTCTTGTTAGGGTTTTAAAGCTCTGCAACTATAATTCATAGAAAAGGAGGAAATTTTCCATGGTGTGGCCTCCCACCTACAGGTATCCATTTCTTATACTAGCTAAGTGAGCTGTCTTTTGTCTACCATTTTGGTTCTCCCAGCATCATTTATTTAATTATTCCCAATTTTTTTCCTCAAAGGTTATAACTCGTATTACAGGTACCCGTATGCTAGTAAGAAAGAGGGGCAAAGATGAGGGACAAGTCTCGAGGTATTAAAAATGGGAAATTTATTTTACATAAATTGCACACTTTGTATGCTAGTAAGGAGGAGGGGCGAAGATGAGGGACAACTCTCTAGGTATTAAAAATGGGAAATTTCTTTTACATAAATTGCACACTTTGTATTTTTCTTTATTTAAGAGAAAATAGAATGAGATTCATAGTAATTATTTGATTAATGAAAACAAAATATCAAGAGTGAGGCACGAGGACTTGATCTATCTCAAGAGGTAATGGTCAAGCTAATGCATTTAATTACGCTAATAGCTGCCCCCCCGTTGGAATTCACCACTTTAATGATTTTTCTAGTTAATTTTTTTGATCTTACAGTCTAAATTGAAATATGCTACTATATTCTCGTCGTCACTACTATATAAATGAATGAAAATCAAAATAATAACTTCCTTGCATATCTAAATCATATGTTTAAACCTTGATTAAAATATTTTTTTAGCAAATCATGATTAAAATTTTACTATGCCTTTTATGTATCACCATGTATGAGGATTAGAAAAAAATAAAGATAAATATCAAACTAAAAATAAAAATACATTGAAACTTGACTTTTGTTAACTAAAACGTGTCCCATAACCTAAAGTATGCATTAGTCTCATGGTGGCTAGAGCTAACGCATTACTTTCGAGGTGGCGAGATCTAGTGTAACGCTTTTGATTTAAATTTAACTTTTAGGGAGGTTTTATTTATATTAAACATTGAAATTAAAAATATATTGAATTGTGCCTATGTTCATCTTAATTTAGGTATGTGTTACAAGTTGAAACAATTGTGGGGGGTTTTCTTTATATTTAACATTTTATATTAAAGAGTTAAATTAAAAATACATTGGATATTTAAATATTAGCATGTCCAATAAAACATGGTCTAGAGGCTGACCTTTGAAATATTGCAGCCCTCTCCATTTACATTTTAATGTAACCATAATAGCATTTTTTTAATATTTTGGTATGTAGTTTGTTTTTTTTAGTTATTAAGTTTTAATATAATATGATAAATTTTATGATTAAATTTGTATTTAGGTATTTAATTTTTTTATTGGATTTAGACTATTATTATTATTATTATTAGTAAGTTTTGATTTATGTAGTAAAAATATTTTTTTTTATAATAGTATAATGTTTTATTAAGAGTTTTATAATATTAATAATAAATTTATTAAGTTTATAAGAATATTATTTTTTCATATTTTTTTAACCATAAGTTACTTTTAGAATTTCTTTAATTTTATACTAAAATAGTAATAGTAATATCTTTTTTTTCAGAGTAATGCTAAATCTATTAATATGTAACATAAAAGTACAAAACTGTCGCTACCTCAGCTGATAAAGCCCGAGTGCAAGGCTTGAAAACCATGAAAAACAAGAGTTTGGACTGCCCATAGAGGGGAAACCAGTCCCTGAAAGTTAAGATTTGCCGCCCTCATAGGGGAAACCGGCCTTTGAGACAGATAGTTTGCCAAAAATACAAGTAAAAAGACAGACCACTCTGCCAGCTGAGGGTAGTTAAACAGAAAAGAAAAAATTAGCCTAGGAAACCTGGGCATAAGAAAATAAAAACCTCTGAGGGTCTTCCAGGCTACTGATCATTGGCTGGAGAAGGCGGTTCCTCCATGATTCTGCATATGTACTCATCGATGCTTCTGCCTTCATTAGTAGAGGGAGTCGCCTTGTCTTTGTCCTTGTCATCCTTTGTCTGAACTTGAATAGAAATGTCACGGGAAATGTTCAACTGTGCCAAGGAAACCTTGGCATTTTTTGCAGACGCAGGGTCGAGAGAAGCACAAGTCCCAGGGAATACGACAGAGGGACCAGGGACATCGACCGAGGGGGGTGCAGGGAGAGCTGTCTCCTCTCGAATGGTAACCATGACATAGGCAGTGATAACTGGCTTGTCGAACAAATAATCAAATCGAAACTCTGTTCCTTGACAATATTTCCGCAGGGGAATGGAGGCAGACAGAGGGGGGGCGAGAGGGGCACCAGTCTGGAGGGCTTGAGGCACTAAAGAGAGTACATAGGGAGGGGGAGAACAGGGAGCGGGGTGAGCATGCTCACTAGAGTGAGGTCGACCTCTGCGGCTCCGCATTTCTAGAATGTGGTCGTAGGAGAAATCCTCGGAGGAGGAATATGAACTAGGGGAGGACCGAGAATGAATGACATGGCCATGGCTGGTCTCGTGATGACAAGACATTCTATGGTGCAGTCTTGGCATGGTGAAAGGAAAATGCTGGTGGAATGGGCAGAGGACAAATGGAATAGGGGAGCTGGAAGAAATGGACAGGGAATTCGAGTGATAGAAGTTGCTATGCGAGATATGAAACTCTGGGATAGTTTGTAAGCTGCACAAGAGCACACAACGCCTACCAGTCTGCGTTCGAGCACTTGGCTCGGCGCAGGCGGGTGGGCAAGAGCTTCGTCACGGGGCAATAGGATTGCAAACTGAGCATTCACCATACAACAAACGGAACTCCATATCCAAAACCATAATGAACCAGGTGAGGTGCACTCAACATCAACGTTTCGAGAGAGCTGTGTTAATGGCTCGCAGGGTGGCGTATTGAATGCTCTCTTTAATGCCTTTGTGGGAGGCCACATGGTCACCCCACATCAACGTCCTTGGGATGTAGCGTGAGACGAGCGTCCCATCATGCCCGGGTGTCATCCGCATCGAGAGAATAGTAATAGTACTATTAATAACATTAATAACTAATATTTTAATATTAATATTATTATTTTTAATTGATTAACATTAATAAATAATTAATCAATATTAATTAATATTAATATTAATATTAATAATAGTATTAATATTAATCAATAGTATTATCTTTATTAATATTCATTATTTATTTGTAATATTATTAATATTGATAATGTATTAATAGTGATTAATTATCTATTAATATTATTAATATAGATAGTGTATTAGGGTAAAAGTATATTTTAACCAACTATGTTTTATTTTTTTTAATATTTTAATTTTAGGTTATTTTATGATTTTATATATTTATACTTTATAGCATTAAATTTTTCTAAATTTTAATTTTCATATTTTTATAATATTATGTTTTCTAATTTAGAACCCCAATATTATAAACTCAATATTAAAAACCTTACAATAATAAAAATGACATTAATAACATTAATATTTTAATTTACACTCAAAATAATATTAATAATTAGTATTTAAATAATAAAAATGACATTAATAACATTAATATTTTAATATACACTCAAAATAATATTAATAATTAGTATTTAAATAATGATAATTATGTGTAACACCCCCAATTTGTGTGTTGAATCTTTTTAAAGTTAGACATTTGAACTTTAATCCTAAGGGGGTGGACCCCAAGGGATGAATATGGTGTGAATGTATTTGCATATTTTATTTGAGGAAATAAATAAAATGATTGTGCAATTTGACCAAAAAGAGAATTAGAGATCACTTTCCAAATCCATGAGGATGGATAAGGCAACAAATCCCCAAAAATCTTTCAGAAATCCTTGAAAGAAATTATTTAGATTTGAGGAGGAATCTAAAATTCCCCAATGAAGAGGAGTAGTTGGGAAGAGGTGAGAAAAAGTTGGAAAAGCTGAGGAAAAGCTTAAAGCAGCTTTAAAGAATCCCAAGATGGGAAGCCTAGGCTAAACAGGAAAGAAAGCATCCTGATATTCTAGACGCAGAATTAGAAACATGCTTTGGGGAATTATGAGCTTAAATAAGCTGATCCTAGGCTGATCAGAGGTTGATCAGTGCTAGTAGGTGATCTCAGCTCGGGGGTGAATCCTGGGAGATAAAGAGGATTCTTAGGTTGGGAGGTTGGTCATTTGCAGATTTTGGTATGTTCTAAAATTCTGGTTTCCATGTCTTATTACAGTATGAATTGGCTACATATAGAATTTAATTTTATGACAACTAGAAATTTTGGTACTACATTTAACAGAATCCATCTTAAGGTAATCACCTCTTAGATTCTGTCTAGTTGTAGACCAGCAACCATAGAGTAGAAACCCCAGAATCTCTAAACCAAGGACGGTTTAAATCTGAAGTTTCTTGGCCTCTATAGATGATTAAATTGTGTTATGTTCCTGTAGAAAAAAAAATATGACATGCTTAGATGTGTGCTAGAGAAACCTTATAGTATTTTCTGAAAGATGTATACATGGTATGTAGCAGAAAGAAATAAAGCAAGATATTAGAGTATAAATTGCAAATATGAGCCTTCAAACACTTACAACATTTATAGACTACATACATGAGCATTCAACCAATGATAAGGGTGTGGATTTCATATCTAAAATATATTTTTACTCCTTGACAAACTGTGACATAGACAAATAATTATCATAATAAAGGAGGGAATTGAGAACAAAAGTCCTCTAGCCAAGCATTATTTAATATATAAAGGTTACTTCAAAAGAACTAGAAACTAAGAGCGAGTACTTTGGAAGATGTATTTATGGTAAACCAAAGAACAAAACTGTAATACAGTAAGGTTAACCCACTTCTAGCCATTATAGAGTGTATTGAAAGTTAAAAAATTTCCCCTCTAATCCTTAAGAGCAACGTTAGGATTATGGAGTAGATCTATGAGTGATAAACTTTATTCATTTACACTATTGAACATATGCATATACATTTTAAAACAAAGACATTACACTATTGAACATTTGCATATACATTTTAAAACAAAGACATTTTCATATATATATATCCTATTCGATTCTATATATATAGGTATGCTAACAAGGGTGGATGCTTAGAGCCACGAGGTTAAAGTGGACTCGACTTTATATAAAAGAAATATATGAAAAGCAAATTTTAGTTATTAAACATATATATGCAATCATGCCGAAAGCGGAATTCGACTTTATATAAAAGAAATATTTGAAAAGAAAATTTTGGTTATCAAACATATATATGCAATCATGCCGAAAGCTTGAGTAATCATATATGTGAACAGCATAAAACCAATGCGCTGAAATCATTATGGAATAGCTGCAAGCGCGCCGAGAGTTATAGAAATCATATATGTTAGTGACATAAAATAAATGCGCCGTGGAGAGACATACTTTGGAACCGAACTATACAACAGCATGAAATAATTGCAGAGGTCAACCATACGACATCATTATGGTAAGTTGCATTGCTCTGAACGGGATTTGCGCTCATAGCGCTTAACTCTATCTTCAGACTTGGAACGCAAACGACTACTGTAGAAATAAACAGAAAGTAGGTGGATATATCAATCTAAAACTATGACGTGTGTATTCATAAACGCACCACGAAAATTTAATAGGCGTCAATATGTTTCAACCCTGCGCTATTAGACATACACAGAAAGACGAATTTTGTTGTGTCTATATTTCTGCCGTTGTTATTACACCACCATGAATTAGTGGAGCGCCGAGACAAGGCCTTACCCTACTGGGCGAATAGCTGGGTCGTAACTACCGAACCCTGTGGTAAATGGAAGTTCGATTTAACACCATCTCGGATGGTCGAACAAACAAAAAACCACAGAAATCACGACCCTACGCGTCTAAAGGAGGTACACGGCTATCGCTACGATTGACATGAAATTTGTGGATAAATATCTCCAATGAGTTAACATAGATATAACCCGAAAATCATCGCTCTAGGAAACCATGCGACCAGCAGAGTAATGAGCTCGGATGATAGAACATCCTATAGCAGACCATCAGTAAACATCATCGTGACTGCTATTCCAGTCACTGGTAGACTAACCCTATACACCAGAACAATCGAAATAAAAAGTTGCAGCTAGCTAATTAAACTGAAAAAAACAAATGGCGAGACCGAGACTTATACCCAGAAGGGATCTGATGATAAGAACTACATCCCAATAAAACCTGAGAGGGTTCTGAGACAGAAGACGCACTCTGTAGTTCAAAAACGATCCCTGAAACAAACAAGAAATTGGTAACCTCGCAAAGTTGAGAAGAGAAACTTAGGGTCTTAGGCGACAAAGAATGCTTAAATAAAACCCTAGAAACTAAGCTCCAACCGTACTCACTCTGCAGCCGCATCTTACGAAATCTCAGGATTGATTAGGAGATGCAACTCGAGCTGTAGCTAGTATACCCTACTGTCAACTTAATAATATTTAAAAATGGGATCGACGTACCTCACCGCCGAACTTTTCATGGGAGCTCATAAAATAGATCACTACCGAAATGACATCTTCTGGTTCAGAGGGCGATGAGTCAGGTTGCTTGCGTCGGAGGGAAGTACAATTTGAGAGTGAGCCGTCTCGGTCCAGAGTCCGGAAGTCAGTTCAGGTGGCACACGTAAAGCTGTGCGAAACAGGGATGAACGCGTGTAGACTGGCCAGATCAACAGACTGATCTCAGTTGTATCAAGTACTCCTCCTTCCTGCACGCAACCCTGTCACAATAACGAAACCGTCATTTACCAGTGCAAAATCAATGTTAGTCTCGGTAACAACACGAAAACCAGTGGTAAAATTTCGAGCGGGTTAGGGTTTGATAACCGACGCCATTAAACGAAAAAAAACATTATAAATGATACACCCCGTAACCGAGAGGGCAAACGCCGCGATCGTGGCTGCATGACTGGAATACATAATACCTAACTCCATAGTAAGAAAATGTAAATCGCGCTATTGCTCTGGTAAGTCCATTTAATATGTATATACGTATAATAACCTCCCTTTGACCGCGGCCTGGGGTTTGAAATTTGGATACCCACATCATTATCGTATTCTAACGTTCCAAGTGGAATAGTAAAGAGCTATTTATGAGGGTTAGGTAAGAGTATATATATAAATATAGGTTGTTAAGGTTGAATATGTATATAAGTCAATGTAGGTATTTGGACTATGCGTAGTGGCGCTTACCCATTTCCCTATGCTCAAAGTTGGACCTATATATATATTTTATATATACATAAATATAGGTACCATATTCACATAGGCTTATTAATTTAATAAGTGGCCAAAGGCCATATACATACAATTAATATAGGTGATAGAGATATATATATGATTTATATATATATGTGTAGTAAGGGTATTAACTCCACATAGAGATGGATACATAGATACATAAGAAATTCAAAAACATACCAATAAAGGTATAAAGTTAGAGGAGGTTATTGAAAAAGGTAGAGGTACCACATCTCTTAATAGTATAGATGGTAATGTAAATGGTTACATATACATGTAGCTAGATATATATATGTAACTATATATATATATATATATATATATATATATATATATGATGGAAAGGAATATATGGGAAGTGTTCAATGATTCTAAAAATGGAAATGCGAGATGGACAAGGGGAGTTAGATTAAACTGGAAGTAAAGTTTAAAAAAAAAAAAAAAAACCTCTGAACTTCTTAATCCAATAAAAGTGAATAGTGTATTCGAAAAGGAAAAAAAAAATTGGTTTAAAAAATAGGAGGTGTTACAAATGGTATCAGAGCACTGGTTACAACAAATTGGGCTGTCGTTTTGTGCTCACTGCTTATTACATATTTTGTTTTTCTGAAGTTTATAAACTTTGCTAATCTGTGTTGTAAGTGTGTACAGTTGAAATGGCTGAAGGTGAAGGGATTTATGTGGATCTGCGGGATGAGTTTGCTACTCCAGATCCCAATGCCCCGGTACTGGCTATGTTGCATCGGATGCAATGAGAGTTGGCGGAATTAAAAAGCCAAAATGACATGTTTTCATCAGCCAATAAGGAGCAGGAAAAGCTCATCAGAGAGCTAACTTCCCGGAACAACCAGGAAGGCGAAGGTTCTGGAAAAAGGAAGATGTATGAATCAGAGGATGAGGATGCAGCTAGAAATCAACATAAGCAGAAAAGAGAGTTGCAGGGAGAATTTAGAAAGATCAAACCTCCCTCCTATGATGGGGAGAAGGAGGAGGATGCTGAAGCTTGGTTGCTGAACATGATCAAGTATTTTCAAGTCTATGAATATGAGAGCAATCTGAAGGCTAGATTAGCTGTGTACCAGCTACAAGGAAAAGCTACACTCTGGTGGGAAGAGACAAAAATGGTGCATGCCATTGATGAAAAGACAGTTACTTGGGAAGATTTTCAGATTAAGTTCAAAATTCGTTATTTCAATGAACGTTATTATGACGATAAAGCAAAATAATTCTATGAACTTAGGCTAGGATAGCTCACTATTGATGAGTTTGTCACTAAGTTTACTAATTTACTGAGGTATGTCCCTTACATTAGAGAAGAAAAGGCAAAGGTGCAAAGATTTTTAAATTGTTTGCCTACTGTTTATAAAGAGAAAATTGAATTTGACAATCCAAAGACAATGGATGAGGCTGTTAGAAAAGCAATATTATGCTATCAGCAGTTTAAAAGTAAAACAGAACAAGGGAAGAGCTGGCTGAACAAGGGTGAGTTCAAGGGCAAAAGACCAAAACCAGCATATTTAAGAAATTTTGGCAGAGATCATCAGTGGAAAAAATTCAGTAAACCAAAAGAAAGCCAAACTGCTCAGTCTCAAGTGGTTTCAAAACCAGTAGAAGGGAACAATAAAAAGGAAGGGACAGTCAGAATGAAGGAACCTTTGAAATGCTGGGGCTGTGGAGAACCCCATATGATGAGGGACTGTCCCCATCGAAATATACACATGATCAGCAGAGAGAGAGAGGCAACAACCGTCAATGACATAGCCAGAAACATACCAACCATCAGTGCAGCCCTGGAAAATCGACAGGCAAAACATCAAGCAACCATGGTGGAAATGGAGGGTAAGATTTCTGACTTACCTGTTACTGTTTTGATTGATCCAGGTGCTTCTTTAAGTTACGTTAGTCCTGGAATTGTAGAAAAATGTAAATTTAAACCTGAAAAATTTCAGCAGTCATGGTTGGTACAGTTGGCCACTGGAACTAAGAGAAAAGTTACACATAAATTGCCCAAAACATCACTACAATTAAATGGCTTTACAACAGAAGTGAACTTGAACATATTGCCATTAGGATCCTATGACTTGCTAATAGGAATGGATTGGCTGGAAAAGAAGAAAGCTCTGATGAACTGCTGGGATAAAACCCTGCATTGTGTAGATGAGGAAGGGAAACCTTTTACACTAAAAGGGAAAACAAAACCTATTGTAGTAAGACAAATATCAGCCTTACAATTGAAAAGAACAGCTAGAAAAGGATACCAAGTCTATGCGGTGCATGTAGAAGAAATAGAACAGAAAACTGAGGAAGAGTTACTGGATGATATACCAGTCATCAAGGAGTTTAGTGAAGTCTTTCCCAAGGAAATCCCTAATCTTCCCCCCAAAAGAGAGATTGATTTTTCTATAGATCTGATGCCAGGAGCTACACCTGTTTCTCGAGCCCCTTATCGGATGAGTCCGCCAGAACTGATAGAGTTGAAAATGCAGTTGCAAGAATTATTGGATAAGGGTTACATTAGACCAAGTGTATCTCCATGGGGAGCAACTGTTTTATTTGTAAAAAAGAAGGATGGGACTTTTAGGATGTGCATTGATTATCGTCAACTGAACAAGTTGACCATTAAGAATAGATATCCACTTCCTAGAATTGATGATCTTTTTGATCAAGTGAGAGGAGCCTCAGTCTTCTCCAAGATAGACCTAAGGACTGGGTATCACCAGCTAAGAATTAAAGAAGAAGACATTAGCAAAACAACATTTCGAACCAAGTATGGGCATTACGAATTTGTAGTCCTACCTTTTGGTTTGACAAATGCCCCTGCCACATTTATGTGTTTGATGAATAGTGTGTTGAATAAGTATTTGGACAAATTTTTTCTTGTGTTCATAGATGATATCTTAGTTTACTCCAAAAATGAGGAAGAACATAAAGAACACTTGAGAATAGTGTTGCAAACTTTGAAAGAAAATCAGCTATATGCCAAGTTCAGTAAATGTGAATTTTATAAAGATAAAAATCAATATTTGGGTCATATTATTTCTGAAAAAGGGCTTGCAGTTGACCCTGAAAAGATAAAAGAAATTAAGGAATGGCCAGCCCCAACTGATGTTTCAGCAGTAAGGTCATTCATGGGGATGGCAGGCTATTATCGAAGATTTGTAGAAAGATTTTCTACCATAGCATATCCCATCACTTCATTGCAAAGAAAGGGTGTCAAGTTTGTGTGGTCTGAGAAATGTCAAAACAGTTTCGAACAATTGAAACAAAAACTTATTTCAGCCCCTATATTAAAAATTGTTGATCCTGATAAAGAGTTTGTGGTATGTACAGATGCATGTAGAGAAGGGCTGGGAGGAGTCCTGTTACAGGAAAATTTAGTCATTGCCTATGAATCTAGGAAACTGAAAGTACATGAACAGAATTATAGTGCATATGATTTGGAATTTGCAGCTGTTATTCATGCTTTAAAAATGTGGAGGCACTATCTTTTGGGGAAAAAGTTCACATTGATGACTGATCATATTAGCCTCAAATACTTCTTTTCCCAAACTGACTTGAATGCAAGACAAGCTAGATGGCTGTCTTTCCTAAGTGAATTTGATATGGACATAAAACATATCAAAGGAAAAGAAAATAAAGTTGCTGATGCATTAAGTAGAAATGCGTGTCAAACTCTACACAGCATGGGGAGTAGTGCCCGCATGGATGTAGAGGAATTGGTGGGAAAGCCAGCAACACAAGATCCTAACTATGAAGCACTCTTGATGAAATTACATACAAGGGATAAAACAGATTACACTAAAAACCCACAAGGGCTGCTCTATTACAAAAACAGGTTGTATATTCCAAATATAGAGTCATTGAAAAGAGAAATTCTAGATGAATATCATAAACAGCCCTATGCAGGACATCCCGGATATCAAAATATGTTAACAGCCTTAAAGAAGAAGTTGTTCTGGCCAGGAATGAAGAGAGAAGTGGCAGAGTATCTAAGTAGGTGTATGGAATGTCAACTGGTCAAAGTTGAGCATCAACACCCAGCAGGGCTTTTAAATCCTCTGCCAATTGCAGAATGGAAATGGGACACAGTTTCCATGGATTTTATAACAGGATTACCCAAGACTAAATATCAACATGATTCGGTGATGGTAGTAGTAGACACTCTTACAAAAGCTGCTCACTTTATACCAGTGAAATCTACTTTCGGAACAGCTCAAGTAGCCAATGTTTTCCTGAAGGAGATAGTAAGACTTCATGGAGTTCCCAAAGTAATTGTCTCAGATCGAGATGCTAAGTTTACAGCAGCATTTTGGAAGGGATTGTTTGGAGGGATGGGTACTAAGCTGAATTTTAGTACTGCCTATCACCCTCAAACAGATGGGCAGACAGAAAGGATGAATAAAGTCTTGGAGGATATGCTGCGAATGTATGTGATGGATAGACCATCAAAGTGGGAAGAGTATCTGCATCTAGCGGAGTTTGCTTATAATAATAGCTACCAATCTTCTATTAAGATGAGTCC
The DNA here is from genome assembly GCA_034641835.2 of Pinus albicaulis. Lineage (NCBI taxonomy): Eukaryota > Viridiplantae > Streptophyta > Pinopsida > Pinales > Pinaceae > Pinus > Pinus albicaulis. The sequence continues at coordinate 689,630,640 of CM076573.1, forward strand.
ATTTGAGGCACTTTATGGGAGGAAGTGCCGTACTCCCTTGAGCTGGAGTCAACCAGAGGATAAACTGGTGTTGGGACCAGATGCAGTACAAGAAATGGAAAGAATTGTTAAACAAATACAGAGAAATATAAAGACAGCACAAGACCGACAGAAGAGCTATGCTGATAAGAAAAGGGTGCACCGAGAATTCAAAGTGGGGGATCATGTGTATTTGCGCATCCAACCCAAAAAGAGCACACTTTATGCAGGAAGTTGTGCAAAACTGGCTCCTAGATATTGTGGGCCTTTTGAGGTGTTAGAAAGGGTGGGACCAGTGGCTTACAAGCTGGCCTTACCACCTCATGTTAAAGTGCATAATGTATTTCATGTTTCATTATTAAAAAGATATCTGCATGATGCTTCTCACATAGTTGATTGGAATGTTGTACAGGTGGAACCAGAAGGGGAGTTTCTGCCAGAACCGCTTCAAATATTGGAGCGGGAAGAAATTGAATTGAGAAACAGAACAGTGGCCAGAGTAAAAGTGCAGTGGAAGCACTTTACTGCTGAAGAAGCCACCTGGGAAAGGGAAGCTGAAATGATGGAGCAATACCCATTTTTGTTTAAATGAACTCTAGGAGTTGAATAAGAACACCGAGGACAGTGTTTATTTTCAGAGGGGGAATATGTAACACCCCCAATTTGTGTGTTGAATTTTTTTAAAGTTAGACATTTGAACTTTAATCCTAAGGGGGTGGACCCCAAGGGATGAATATGGTGTGAATGTATTTGCATATTTTATTTGAGGAAATAAATAAAATGATTGTGCAATTTGACCAAAAGGAGAATTAGAGATCACTTGCCAAATCCATGAGGATGGATAAGGCAACAAATCCCCAAAAATCTTTCAGAAATCCTTGAAAGAAATTTATTTAGATTTGAGGAGGAATCTAAAATTTCCCCAATGAAGAGGAGTAGTTGGGAAGAGGTGAGAAAAAAGCTGGAAAAGCTGAGGAAAAGCTTAAAGAAGCTTTAAAGAATCCCAAGATGGGAAGCCTAGGCTAAACAGGAAAGAAAGCATCCTGATATTCTGGACGCAGAATTAGAAACATGCTTTGGGGAATTATGAGCTTAAATAAGCTGCTCCTAGGCTGATCAGAGGTTGATCAGTGCTAGGCAGTGATCTCAGCTCGGGGGTGAATCCTGGGAGATAAAGAGGATTCTAAGGTTGGGAGGTTGGTCATTTGCAGACTGTGGTATGTTCTGAAATTGTGGTTTCTATATCTTATTACAGTATGAATTGGCTACATATAAAATTTAATTTTATGGCAAGGAGAAATTTTGGTACTACATTTAACAGATTCCATCTTAAGGTAAGCACCTCTTAGATTCTGTCTAGTTGTAGACAGCTACCATAGAGTAGAAACCCCAGAATCTCTAAACCAAGGACGGTTTAAATCTGAAGTTTCTTGGACTCTATAGATGATTAAACTTTGTTATGTTCCTGTAGAAAAAAAAATATGACATGCTTAGATGTATGCTAGAGGAACCTAATAGTATTTCTGAAAAATATATATATGGTATGTAGCAGAAAGAAATCAAGCAAGATAGTAGAGTATAAATTGCAAATATGAGCATTCAAACTCTTACAACATTTATCGACTACATACATGAGCATTCAACCAATGATAAGGTGTGGATTTCATAGCTAAATTATATTCTTACTCCTTGACAACTGTGACATATACAAATAATTATCATAATAAAAGATGGAATTGAGAACGAAAGTCTTCTAGCCAGGCATTATTTAATACATAAAGTTGTACTTCAAAAGAACTAGAAATTAAGAACGAGTACTTTGGAAGAGGTATCTATGTTAAACCAAAGAACAAAACTTTAAATACAGTAAGGTTAACCCACTTCTAGCCATTATATAGTGCATTGAAAGTTAAAATTTCCCACTAATCCTTAAGAGCAATGTTAGGATTTTGAGTAAATATATGAGTGATAATATTTATTTATTCATACTATTGAACATATGCATATACATTTAAAACAAAGACATTTTCATATATATATATATATCCTAACCGATTCTATATATATGTATGCTAACAAGGGTGAAGGCTTAGAGCCACGAGGATCACGTGGACTCGACTTTATATAAAAGAAATATATGAAAAGCAAATTTTGGTTATTAAACATATATATGCAATCATGCCGAAAGCTGGAGTAATCATATATATGAACAACATAAAACCAATGCGCCAAAATCATTATGGAATATCTGCAAGCGCGCCGAGAGTTATAGAAATCATATATGTTAATGTCATAAAACAAATGAGCCGTGGAGAGACATATTGTGGAACCGAACTATACAACCGTATAACATAAGTGCAGAGGTCAACCATACCAAGTCATGATGGTAAATGGAATTTTTGGAATGCGATTTGCGCTCATAGCGCTTAACTCTCTTTTCAGACTTGAAACGCAAACAACTATTGTAGATTAAACAGACAGAAGGGTGGATATATAAATCTAAAACTATGACGTGTGTATTCATAAACGCACAATGAAAATTTAGGAGGCGTCAATATGTTTCAACCCTGCACTATTAGTCATACACAGAAAGACAAATTATGTTGTTTCTATAATTCTGCCGTTACGATCACACCACTATGAATTAGTGGAGCGACGAGACAAGGCCTTACACTACTGGGCGAATAGCCGGATCGTAACTACCGAACCCTGTGGTAAATCAAAGTTCTATTCAACACCATCTCGGATGGTCGAATAAAAAAAAACCACAGAAATTCCGACTCTACGAATCTGAAGGAGGTACACGGCTATCGCTATGATTGACATGAAATTTGTGGATAAATATCTCCAATGATTTAACATAGATATAACCAGAAAATCATTGCTCTAGGAAACCATGCGACTAGCAGAGTAAGGAGCTCGGATGATAGAACATCCTATAGCAGACCCTCAGTAAACGTCATCGTGACTGCTATTCCAGTCACTGGTAGACTAATCGGTGTACCAGAACCCTATACACCAGAACAATTGAAATAAAAAGTGCAGCTAGATAATTAAGGAAAAAAAAATGACGAGAACGAGACTTATAACCAGAAGGGAATTTGCAGATAAGAACTACGTCCCAATAAAACCCGAGAGGGTTCTTAGACAGCAGACGCACTCTGTAGTTCAAAGACGATCCCTGAAACAAACAAGCAATTGGTAACCTCGCAGAGTTTGAGAAAAGAAACTTAGGGTCTCAGGCGACAAAGAATACTTAAATAAAAACCTAGAAACTAAGCTCCAACCGTACCCACTCTGCAGCCGCATCTTACGAAATCTCAGAATTGATTTGGAGATGCAACTCGAGCTGTAGCTAGTATACCCTACTGTAAATTTAATAATATTTAAACCTTGGATCGACGTACCTAACCGCCGAACTTTTCTTGAGAACTCATAAATAGATCACCACCGAAATGACATTTTGTGGTTCAGAGGGCGATGAGTCCGGTTGCTTGCTTCGGAGGGAAGTACAGTTTGAGAGCGAGTCGTCTCGGTCCAGAGTTTGGAAGCCAGTTAAGAGGGAACACGCAACGCTGTGCGAAACAGGGATGAAGCGTGTAGACGGGCCAGATCAAAAGACCGATCTCAGTTGTACCGAGTACTCCTCCTTCCTCCACGCAACCCTGTCACAATAAGAAAACCGTCATTTACCAGTGCAATATCAATGTCAGTCTCGGTAACAACACAAAAACCAGTGGTAAGATTTCAAGCGAGTTAGGGTTTGATAACCAACACCGTTAAATGATAAAAAAAAACATTATAAATAATACACCTCGTAGCCGAGAGGGCAAACGCTGCGATCATGGCTGCCAGACGGGACTACGTAATACCTAGCTCCATAGTAAGAAAATGTAACTCGCGCTATTGCTGTAGTAAGTCCATATGATATGTATATACGTATGATAACCTCCCTTTGACCGCGGCCTAGGGTTCAAAAATTGGATACCCGCAGCATTATCGTATTCCAACGTCCCAAGTGGAATATTAAAAAGCTATTTATGAGAGTAGGTAAGAGTATATATATAAATATAGGTTGTTAGGTTGAATATGTATATAGATCAATGTAGGTATTTGGACTATGCGTGATGACTTACCCATTTCTTGTAACCAAAGTTGGACCTATATCATATATTTTATATACATAAATATAGGTACCATATTCACATAGAAGCATTAATTTAATAAGTGGCCAAGGCCATATACATACAAGTAATATAAGGTGATAGAGATATATATATGATTTATATATATGTGTAGTAATTATTAACTCCACATAGAGATGGATACATAGATACATAAATTCAAAAACATACCAATAAGGTATAAAGTTAGAGGAGGTTATTGAAAAGATTGAGGTACCACATCTCTTAATAGTATAGATGGTAATGTAAATGGTTACATATACATGTAGCTAGATATATATATGTAACTATATATATATATATATATATATATATATATATATATGATGGAAAGGAATATATGGGAAGTGTTCAATGATTCTAAAAATGGAAATGCGAGATGGACAAGGGGAGTTAGATTAAACTGGAAGTAAAGTTAAAAAAAAAAAAAAAAAAAACTCTGAACTTCTTAATCCAATAAAAGTGAATAGTGTATTCGAAAAGGAAAAAAAAAATTGGTTTAAAAAACGGGAGGTGTTACATTATGATTTATACTAAAACCTATAATAATAATAATGAAAATGACATTTTAATTATTATTAAACAATATTATTAGTAACAACAACAATAATAATAATATTGTTAAAAACATCATTAATACAATATTCACGATGTTTATTTAAAATTAATGTTCATAATTGTATTAATAATAATAAGTTTCAAACATGATTAAGGTTTATTAAAATTATTAATAACATTTAAATTACAAAAATAACATTAACTACATTTTATTAATAATATTAATTACATTAATTCCATTAATATTGTTAATATAAATCTTATTAACATTAATATTGATAAATAATATTAATAATGTTTTCGTTATAATAATAAATATGTTTTTTATTAATATTTTTTTTTAATTGTATTCACTCTAAAATATGTTGATTAATATTATGAATGATATTACTATTGATACCAAAATTAGCACTATTAATATAAATAGTATTAAGATCATTAGTGACAAATAAAATTATTGAGACTAAAATTTACACTATTAATATAAATAATATTAATATTAATAGTGATAAATAACAATATTAAGATTTTCATTGTAATCATTCTAATCAAACATGGTAAAACAAACTCAACCATGTCTTTACATGGTCAAATATTGCCATCATATTTAATCATTGTCACGCATACTTGAAAATACACAACCATACTTAGCCATATTCAACCATAGTAGCCTATGGTCAAACATGGTCAACCATAGTAGTCTATTTTCAACCTTTCTCAGCCATAGTAACCTATTTCCATCCTTGGTCAACCATTGTAATCATTCTAATAAAACATGCTAAAAAAACCTCAACCATGGTCATACATGGTCAAACCTTTCCAACATAGTTAATCATTATTACTCATTTTCGGAATACACAACATTACTTAACCATATTTAATCATGGCTATTCTTTATAATGCTAACCCTAGGGTTTAATATTATTCCATTGGGTTTATAATGTTAGGGTTTAATAAACCCTTGGATTTATTAATATTATGGGTTTATACTATTAATCCAAAGGATTTATAATGTAAATCCCTTGTGTTTATAATATTAATCCTAGGGTTTTTAATACTTTGATTAATAATACTAATACGAGGGTTAATAATATTCCATTTCTTTTATAATGTTAGGGTTTAATAAACTCTTGGGTGTATTAACCTTTTGAGTTTATAATATTAATCTCAAGCATTTATAATATGTATCCCACATATGGATTGTTTTCATATGTTTGCTTTCTAATATTAATCCCTTTAGTTTATTAATTATTTTAGTTTATAATATTGATAATCCTTTACGTTTATTGATCTCCTTGGTTTATAATATCAATTTCTTAGATTTATAATATTAATAAAGCTGATCGTTTATTAATCCCTTTAGTTTCTAATATCAATAAACCCTTGGGTTAATTAGTATTTTGGGTTTATAATATTAATATCAAGGATTTATAATACTAATCCCATGGGTTTATAATATCCAAATCCCACGGTTTATAATACTAACCCTAGGGTTTAATATTATTCCCTTGAGTTTATAATGTTAAGGTTTAATAACCCTTAGGTTTTTTAATATTTTAGATTTATAATATTAGACCGAAGGATTTATAATGTTTTTTCTTTCTTTTTTTCTCGTTTAGACTAATCCTAATTTTTTCCATTTTTTCTCCTCCCATGCCACCCACGGGTTTCGAACCGGTGACCTTACAGAACGGAGTGCCTTAACAGTGCACCCCATCACCGACTATTCTACACCACGTGGGCGAAGGATTTATAATGTTAATCTAGTGTGTTTATAATATTAATCTTATGGTTTATAATACTTTGGTTTATAATATTAACCCTAGGGTTCATAACACTTTGGTTTATAATACTAACCCTAACCTTTAATATTATGCAATTGGGTTTATAATGTTAGAGTTTAATAAACTATTGGGATTGTTAATATATTGGGTTTATAATAGTTTTCCCAAGGATTTATAATGTTAGTCCTTTCGGTTGATAATTTGATTGAATGTGGTCTACCATTGTCAAAATGTGGAGCCATAATCTATCATAGAAAATGCTTTCGTTTATTAGTTCTTTTGGTTTATAATATTAATAATACCTTAGGTTTATTAATCTCTTCATTTTGAAATATTGATTAGATTATGGTATATTAATTTTTTAGGGTTTTTTTTTAAATATTAATTCTTAGGGTTTATTAATCTCTTGTGTTTTTAGTATTAACCCTTGGTTTTATTAGTTTTTTGGTTTATAATATTAATAATCCCTTTGGTTTATTAATCTCTTGAGTTTAAAATATTGATTAGATTATAGCATATTAATTCTTAGGGTTTATTAATCTCTTGTGTTTTTAATATTAAATCCTTGGCCTTATTGATCCTTTAGATTTTTAATATCAATCCCTTGGGTTCACCAATTCCTTTAGTTTATAATATTAAACCTTTTGATTTATTAGTTCTTTTGGTTTATAATATTAATAATTATTTTGGGTTTATTAATCTCTTCAATTTAAAATATTGATTAGATTATGGTATATTAATATTTTAGGCTTTGTGTTTAAAAACTTTATTCTTGGGGCTTGTTACTTTCTTGTGTTTTTAATATTAAACCGTTGGCCTTATTGATCCCTTAGGTTTTTAATATTTATCCCTTGAGTTTGCCAATTCCTTTAGTTTATAATATTAAACCCTTGGGTTTATTAGTTTTTCTTGCTTATAATATTTATAATCCCTTTGGTTTATTAATCTCTTGAGTTTAAATTATTAATTATTAGGGTTTATTAGCTTCTTAGGCTTTTGAGTTTTAAAATATTAATTCTTAGGGTTCATTAATATTTGATTTTTCTAAATCTTTGTGTTGGTAATATTACACATTAAATATTAGTAGTACACTTTAATATTAATGCATGGTCAAATGTCATATTATGAAAATCATTGTCTCAATATGAAAACAACCATGGGAGACCATTTTTAATCATTGTTAGTCGTGTTTGATCAAGGTCTTCCATGGCCGAATGTCACATTGTGACAAAGATTGTCTCAATATGAAAATCAACCATGGCCAACCATCGTCATTCTTCGCCGAACGTCACATTGTGACAAAATTGTTTGAAGGTTTAAATCAAGCATGCTGAGTCATGTTTATTTTACGGTTTATAGTATTTATCTAAAGTTTTTTATATACTTAAGGTTAATAATATTAGTTTCTTAGCTTTAATATTATTCCATTGAGTTTATAATATTAATAATCATGTGAGTTTATCAATCCTTTCTGTTTAAGTTATTAATCTGTAGGCTTTGTTAATCTCTTTTGTTTTTAATATTGATCCCTTCACCTTATTGATTCTTGAGGTTTTTAATATTTATCCCTTGGGTTTGAAATATAAAACCCTTGGGTTTATTAGTTATTTTGGTTTATAATATTAATAATCTGTTTGGTTTTAAAATCTCTTGAGTTAAAAATATTAATTCTTAGGGTTTATTAATTTTTAGGTTTTTGTGTTTAAAATATTAATCCTTAGGGTTTATTAATCTCTTGTGCTCTTAATATTGATCCCTTGGCCTTATTTATCTCTTATGTCTTTAATATTTATCCCTTGGGTTCACTAAGTCCTTTGGTTTGTAATATTAAATCCTTAGTTTTATTAGTTCTTTTGGTTTATAATATTAATAACTCCTTGGGTTTATTAATCTCTTGAGTTTATAATAGTAATTCTTATGTCTTATTAATCTCTTGAGTTTAAAATATTAATTCTTAGTGTTTATTAATTTCTTGCTTTATAATATTAATATTTATCCCTTGGGTTCACCAATTCCTTTAGCTTATAATACTAAACCCCTCACTTTATTAGTTTTTTTGGCCTATAATATTAATGATCCCTTGGGTTTATTAATCTCTTGAGTTTAAAATATTGATTAGATTATGGTATATTAATTTTTTAGATTTTTATGTTTAAAACATTAATTATTAGGGTTTATTAATCTCTTTTTTTTTAATATTAAACCCTTGGCCTTATTGATCCCTTAGGTTTTTAATAGTCCCTTGGGTTCACCAATTCCTTTAGTTTATAATATTAAACCCTTTGGTTTATTAGTTATTTTGTTTTATAATATTAATAATTCCTTGGGTTTATTAATCTCTTGAGTTTAAGATATTGATTAGATTATGGTATATTATCTTTTTAGGTTTTTGTGTTTAAAATATTAATTCTTAGGGTTTATTAATCTCTTGTGTTTTTAATATTAAACTCTTTGTTTTATTGATACCTTAAGTTTTTAATATTTATACCTTGGGTTCACCAATTCCTTTCGTTTATAATATTAAACCCTTGGGTTTATTATTTTTTTCGTTTATAATATTTATAATCTCTTTGATTTATTAACCTCTTGAGACTAAATTATTAATTATTAAGGTTTATTATTTTCTTAGCCTTTTGAGTTTAAAATATTAATTATTAGGTTTTAATAATCTTAGAGGTTTCTAAATATTTGGGTTGCTAATATTAGGTGTTAAATATTAGTCATACACTTTAATATTAATGCATCGTCCAATCTCATATTATGAAAAACATTGTGTGAATATAAAAGCAAACCATGGGAGACCATTGCTAATCATCGTTATTTGTATTTGATTAAGGACTTCCATGGTCAAATGTCATATTATGACAAAGATGGTCTCAATATGAAAATCAAACATGGTCGTCTATCTTCATTCTTTGTCCAACATCACATTGTTACAAGAGTTGTCTCAATGTTTAAATTAAGCATGGTCAAGCATGTTTTTTTTAGGGTTTATAGTATTTATCTAAAGGTTTTTATATACTTGAGGTTTATAATATTAATCTCTTAGCTTTAATATTATTCTCTTGAGTTTATAATATTAATAATCATGTGATTTTATCAATCCTTTCTGTTTAAGATATTAATTTGTAGGCTTTGTTAATCTCTTTTGTTTTTAATATTGATCCCTTCCACTTATTGATCCCTTAAGCTTTTAATATTTATCCCTTTGGTTCACCAATTCCTTGGGTTTGAAATATAAAACCTTTGGGTTTGAAATATAGAACCCTTGGGTTTATTAGTTATTTTTCTTTATAATATGAATATGAATATTAATAATTCCTTTGGTTTATAATATTAATAATTCTTTGGGTTTATTAGTCTATTTTGTTTAAGATATTTATTAGATTATATTATATCAAATTTTTAGGTTTTTGTGTTTAAAATATTAATTCTTAGAGTTTATTAATCACTTGTTTTTTAATATTATAACCTTGGCCTTATTGATCCCTTAGGTTTTTAATATTTATCCCTTGGGTTCACCAATTCCTTTAGTTTATAATATTAAACCCTTGAGTTTATTAGTTTGGTTTATAATATTTATAATATATTTGGTTTATTAACGTCTTGAGCTTAAATTATTAATTATTAGGGTTTATTAACTTCTCATGCTTTTGAGTTTAAAATATTAACTCTTAGGGTTTAATAATCTTTGAATTTTCTAAATATTTGGGTTCATAATATTAGGCGTTAAATATTAGTCATACGCTTTAATATTAATGAATGGTCCAATGTCATATTATGAACAACATTGTGTGAATATAAAAACCAAGCATGGGAAACCATTTTTAATCATCATTATTCCTGTTTGATCAAGGTCATACATGGTGGAATGTCACATTGTGACAAATATTGTCTCAATATGAAAATCAACCATGGGCAACCATCTTCATTCTTCATCCAACGTCGCATTGTGACAAAATTGTTTGAAGGTTTAAATCAAGCATGCTCAATCATGTTTATTTTACGCTTTATAGTATTTATCTAAAGGTTTTTATATACTTGAGGTTTATAATATTAATCTATTAGCTTTAATAGTATTCCCTTGAGTATATAATATTAATAATCATGTGATTTTGTCAATCCTTCTTGTTTAAGATATTAATTTGTAGGATTTGTTAATCTCTTTTTTATATATATATTTATCCCTTGGGTTCACCAATTCCTTGGGTTTGAAATATAAAACTTTTGGGTTTATTAGTTATTTTGGTGTATAATATTAATAATCCATTTGGTTTTAAAATCTCTTGTGTTAAAAATATTAATTCTTAGTGTTTATTAATTTTTTAGGTTTTTGTGTTTAAAATATTAATTCTTAGGGTTTACTAATCTCTTGCATTCTTAATATTGATCTCTTGGCCTTCTTTATCCCTTAGGTATTTAATATTTATCCCTTGGGTTCACCAATTCCTTTGGTTTGTAATATTAAACCCTTGGTTTTATTAGTTCTTTTGGTTTATAATAATAATAACTTCTTGGGTTTATTAATCTCTTGAGTTTAAAATATTAATTCTTATACTTTATTAATATTTTGAGTTTAAAATATTGATTTTTAGAGTTTATTAATTTCTTGGTTTACAATATTAATATTTTTCCCTTGGGTTCACTAATTTCTTTGGTTTATAATATTAAACCATTGGGTTTATTTCTTTTTAAATGGTTTATAATATTAATAATCTCTTGGGTTTATTTATATCTTAAATTTAAAATATCAATTATTATTAGGGTTTATTAATTTCTCATATTTTTTACTTTGAAATATTTATTCTTAAGGTTTATTAATATCTTATGTTTTTAATATTGATCTCTTATCCTTATTGATCATGTGAGTTTATCATTCATTTGTATTTAAAATATTAATTTTTAGACTTTATTAATCTCTTATCTTTTTAATATGGATCTCTAGGGCTTCTTGATCTCTTAGGTTTTTAATATTTTCCCTTGCGTTCACCAATTCCTTGGTTTTATTAGTTATTTTGACTTATAATATTAATAATCCCTTGGGATATTGGTAAGAGATATTTATTATAAATAGTAATAAAATACTATTATTAAGTTATATTTAAATTTTAGTATAGTTTGAATTATAACTATTAATGTATTGAAAAAATTTAATAATATTTTACTATCAAAGAGAATATATATATATATATATTAAGAAGATATAAAAAATATATTGGTAATTATATTGATAAATATATAATGATTATTTTAGTAAAATACATATGGTGGATGGTGAATATAGAATGTGGTTGTAAATCTATTTAATATAGGCCTATCCTCCTATATCAAATTATGCCAGCATTCTAATGGTTACCCGTTAAAACCCTTATTAACAACAACTCTTTGCTTTGTTTGTACGTTAAATACTCTTACAACTATTCCATTTCTATAGAGTTATTGGCCATGACTGCATAAAATTACTTACTGGTCCTCTGGCTCTTTCCAAGTTATTAATCGTCCCCAATTTTTTATGAGTTTTGATTTCAGGGTCTCTTTCATAGAATAAGGCTTTTAGTTCAACTGTCTTAGATAGAAAACCTAGGTCATTCTGTAATGGACGAGGACACCTACCATATTATTTATCCCCTACCAGTTACTCATATAGTATATCATTATCATTCAGACTTGTTTATATGTTTTCTGGTGGCTCGAATTCCATTAAATTAGCCATTGCCAAAACTACGGTTTTCTTTTCCTTCAAGACATAGTGGTCGGATTTTCAATTCTGAGTTTTCTCCTTTACACATATTATCGTTGTATTTTGATGATACGGTGGAACAACTTTGACAACTATGTATTCTCATTATGTATATTAAATTGTTTTCTTTTAAGTAATTTTATTGTCTGAGTCTAGAATTAATATTTACTTGGGTTTTTCTCCATTTCTGTTTTATAAGTTGTGGCAGATAATTTGTAATAAATTATATTATTCAAACATACAAAGATAAGTGAACTACTTTCTTTTTGTAAGTATGTGTCAATATTTTGTGCCGTCATAATTTTTTTGATTAGTAGCTTTCAATTGTATGCTTATGATTATGTTGGTTTATGTACGAGGGTTTTAGCTCCGAGGAACAAGTTATTTCTCATGGTATTGTGTAAGACTGGAAATGTTTCTTCGATGAACCATATTAAAATTCATTTTCATGTATTCAACAATACTAGGTTTAGTTTCCTTCATTTTTATTTTGGGTCTTACTATGCCGACAGTCAGCTGGACCTCACATCACCTGGCCTTGCATTGCCAACCTCAATATCTTTACTCAAGTCCTATTCCAAAGTTCTAGACTACTTAGAGACTTAGATTTGGGTTCAATCTTAAGCAAAAAAAAATTCCAAGTCTCAGTCCAGAACTAAACCATTATTCTACCTGGTTTCCTAATTTACTTTTCCATGCATCTTTATTCGATGCCAGATCACCTTTATTTTCTTCACACATCTTCTTATTAATACATCCTTCATCTGTTCTCAGTATGGTTTGCCTACTTCGTTCTTATGCATATAACAAATAATAATTGATTATAAATCAAAACGCTTGTCGTTTTTTTGAGAGTCTAACTCTTATAACTTTACAGAATATTTCCATTCCAGAATTTAGGAAAAGTATTCAGTTGTTTGTAACGGATATATATTTTTTAAAACAACTATAATTCTCAATGAAGAACAATATTATCATCGAATAGAAAGAAAATAATGTGTTATAAATCACTTATCTTTTTTCATTTTATCTATCAGAAGAAATCTATCAAGAAGATCTTACCACCTAACCGTGAAATAGAGAATGATGTTCAGTCCCCCAAGCTTTTTCCTTTCCAGACAGTTTAGGAATTCAACCCTAATTTTGGAAATTTTGAGCATCAATACCACACTTGTGTAGTTCAGAGCTCAACACTCATGGATGTGTCCAAGGGTTCCACTGGTTCTAAGTCCATCTCAAGAGAAAACGTTAGTATGGAATAACCTTACCCACCTTCACAACTTCATGTACAAGGGTATCAGTTCATGTTTTTCTCTCGACCCTCCAGCCTTAACCTGCTATCCTTGGGTCTTTTTCTTTCCTTCTCTCTAGGGAAAGAAAGAAACCAATAAGCGTACTTAACTACTAGGTTTTATTTTTTTAATCATTTCTTGAAATTAAATTTAATTATATTTTAAACACAAGACCTCATTAGGAATTTTTACCAAGGAACGATTCATTAAGTATGTAAAGTAAAAGTTGAAAATAAAAATAAAAAGTAACAAAATTAAATTAGTAAAATATTCACACGGATGTTACATAATGATAACTTTTCCTGAAAACAAATAGTTAATGAAAATTTACTTATCCCCTAGAAACTCTTAATTTAATGAAAATTTAGTTACCCTAATATAATCACAGTTTTATCGACTTAAATGTTCTTCAAAATTCTAAGACACGGATGAGCCAAAAAAATATATTTTTACCCTCATTTTTTCTTTGCTAATCTTTTTCAAATTTATGAAACTTGAACAACCAATGTCTCTGTATTGTAAAAAAAATTCTTTAGCTTTCTCTCATTTAGGGCTCAACAGGAAAACAAGCTCAGCTCATTAGTTTATATTTCTTTAGGTTATGAACTGTCAACATAACCAGGGGAGTTTTATCTCCGAGGCGTGTAATACAAGTAGGAATTAGATAATATACATAAATTTTTAATAATATAAATTAACAGCAACACAATTTATAAACTACTTTACACAGTGGAAAATATAAAGTAGTAAATCACATATGCACAAGTCTAGAAATTTTTTAACAAATATTGTACAATAATGTACAACCCAATATTTGTTATATTAAACCAATATGAATAACAAATTATTCTATGTTATACAATATATAATGACAAACCTGACGTAGTATCTTGTCCTATGGGTCCCCTTTTCTTTCGTACTGCTCACTAGTCGCGCTTTAGTCCTTCAAAGGACAACACATCGAGACTCAATGGGGCTTGGCACCTAAAACTGCTACAAGTCACTTATGTAGAATGTAAACTAGTTGATCCATTGGATCTCTAGGTAGGAATAATTCCTGAGCTCTAAACATCGACGCTAGTAGCCTCCATTGTGCATCAAGGTGTTGCACTTTGGCACCAAACTTCACTCAACCTTCAGGTTCTCTTTGTCACGTCAAGATAGTTTTTTTAGGGCTACTTTGGGTAGCTAACACACTTCCCTCCACCATATCAATGGTACCCAATACTACATTGTGGAATATTGCCATAGGATGAAATATTCACCACCACGGAAGATCCTCCAAATGGCATCCACAAGCTGCTCCAATTCTTATCCAAATCCATTCAACTCCTATGACCCAATGCACCTCCAAATGATGCCCCAAATATTTCTATACATTATTGCTCTTGAGTGTTCTAGTTTGGGCACTAGGGCACAATATTTCAGCCTTAAACTCCTCCAACAATCCTTCAAAAAACCTCTAGAAAGCTATCAAACACACTTAGAACACCCCTCCTTTGATATGCTACTCTCTAAGGTCAATATTAGCCCCTAATATACCCTTCTGCACACCTTAATGTGGTGCTATGTCCTACAGCCTAGCACGCGGTAATCTTGTAGCTTTCGGTCCATAAAAAAGTTCCCTAAATATTCAATGTTTAGCCATTAAGGGTTTGGCAAAGCAGGAAACATACTTGACCTCCAACAAAACAAACTCAAACCCTGTAATAAACCTTAAGACATTCCTCCTTATCTCATTGTTCTCCCCTATCTAGCTATGACCTTATCCTCCTCAACGATTTTCTCCTCTTAAGTATGTGTTCCACTTTATAGATGCCAAAATGATGTGAATTCACCCTCTATTTATACACTAATAGGGGGATTGCTCCAACGTTACACTAGGTCTTTTATAGCTTGTCAGATGTCAACTTTACACCAAGCCGACCTTGACACACATGTCTAAACTCCATAATTTAACTTCAAAAATTCATATCTACACGTTTATAATGCAGAATTCGATGGTTCTTGAAGTGTTGGATTCTCCTTTTTGTATTCTATTGTCTCATTCCATCACATGTACAATTTTTCTCCCATAAATGCCTAAAACAAAATTTGGTGCAAAACATCATACTTGGGTTTGAAGCCCACAAGTGACCCTTATGGCACTTTTCCCTCCAACCCATGAACCCTAGGGCTTGGAGTACCTCCCAAGGTACTCGAAAAATTAACACTCCCTTTTAGCAAGGGAGGTGCATCCAAGACTATGAAGTAACTCGTCATCATCACCACTCCTCGCAACACTTTCCCAAATCCTAGTGCTCACAATCACATTAATACATGTTCTGTGAACTACGCCCTTCTCTGAAGTGTCACTATTACTAGAATTATCATGCTTCTTCTTCTTATCCTAAATCATTTTCCAGTCCCTCCCTCATTCCTTCTTGACATATGTTGAAGCACTCTTGCTCCCTACTTCCCACACACTCTTCTTGGGATGCAAAGTCCCACTCTAAACCTACAAGATCCCTCTCGAGCTTGAATATCCCTAAATCTTTGGAACCTGGGCATTCTTTGGAAAGTGTATCTTCTTCTCGAGAATCTATACTTGCTCCTCTGAAGCTTGCAACTACACCTGCACCTTCTCGTGCTTCTCTCAAACCTGCGCCTGCTCAACCTGCTTCTTTCCATGATCCATAGGCTTGCTCGTTAACCTATAAAGACCATGATCTCTAACTATGAGTCCAATCCAATCGAGCTTAGAGCCTTTAGGCTTGAGTCTTACCTTTCCATCCTAGAATAAGACCTCAAACCCCTTCCTGTTGATCATGGATATGGAAATACATTATATCTAGCTCTTGGTACAAACAACACATTCTCGGCACACATCATATGTCATGTCTCCATTATGAATGGCACAACACCCTATCCTCGAACCTCCAACTAAATTTTTTCACCCAAAAACATGTGCCAATTTGAGTCCCATTCGTTTATAGTCTCAAAAACCACTTGTGACCCTGTCATATGCTTTGTCGCACCACTTTCCAGGTACCATCCACCCTCCTTGATAGTACCCTGTGAGAAATGAGAAATCATAGAAAATTCCTCCTCTTCCAATCTCTCAGAGAGATCATCCATCTTAGCTGAACTGGAAAAATTGACGACCTACTCTCCTTTTGTCTTCTCCTAATATCCCTTCTTCATCACACATCTCGATGGAAAATGACCCATCTCACCACAACTGGAACACTTTAGTTACTCAATTCCTTCTTCAACCTACCCTTCATTCCTTCTGCAAGTGCCATTTCTTCATGTGCCTTATTTGATGGATGACGATCCTTGTCTTGCAACTCTTCTTTAATGAAGTCATCCCAAAGTCTAGGGAAAATTTTAAGGATGGGAAATTATTTTGAAGTTTAAAACATTAGTGAATCTCACTAGTCCCTAGTATGAAAAATATTAAATGTTTATTGATATATTTGTAAAATTATTTAAATTTATAATGATTTTATATATACTCTGTATATAATGTTGGAGATTTTTAAATAAAATAATTTTATATTGTAAAATTTGGTCGAATAATTTTTATAAAAAATGGAAATTGGTGAAGTTTTTTTTCAAAAAAACATCGAAAATTAGCTCACCTACCAATATTAGCCCCTAAAATTTTCCATGCCATAGTCTATTTCTGTCTAGAAATTTCTCACTATAAATAATTTCTTTGATGTAGGGCTTCCATTCCTTTGTCAAACCTTTCAATGAAATCCTCACCATATCTCCATATGAAATTATGACACCAGCGACAATAAGCTTATCTTTGACCTGATATGGCCTCGTGAGATATGAAGTCACTCCTTCATGCTTTATCGTGTTGGTGGGCCTCAACTTATCCTCCAACACTAGTACCTTATTCTCATTCTTATTCTAGAAAAAATTCTGAAGAGCTATGCACATGCCATGTGTGTTTCTCTTCCTTGAAAAATGAGGTATTAAGGAATCCTTCACACCATCAAGGATGATTAATATTGCCATCATATACAAATATTCCCATATGTCCAGCTCCTTAGGGCTAGCT
Source organism: Pinus albicaulis (assembly GCA_034641835.2). Taxonomy (NCBI): domain Eukaryota; kingdom Viridiplantae; phylum Streptophyta; class Pinopsida; order Pinales; family Pinaceae; genus Pinus; species Pinus albicaulis. The sequence continues at coordinate 689,648,270 of CM076573.1, forward strand.
AGCTTATTGATCTCTTTCTCAGAAAAATACCAAATCATGTTGAGTTGCAAGACCAACTTGATCCTCTCTTTCCAAGGAGTATAGTTGGAAAACCCTTCCAACCTGTCCTCATACTGAGGACCTTCCTGCAACTTTCGCATTCTCCTAAGCTCTTTACTTACAATGTTACAAACTCCATCTCATGTTGTAATTTTGTGAGCAAAACTTTGATTTGCTGACTTTTAAAGTAGCTCAAAGATGCTCTAACATCATATTTAATTTCCACGATCTTGGGTCTAAGTTAGGATTCTATAATCAATGACGCTACAACACCAGGAATATTAGTAAGAACTACTTTGTATAGTGGAAAATATAAAGCAGTAAATCACACATGCACAAGTATAGAGAATTTAAAAACAAATGTACAATAATGTACAACACAATTTCATTATATTAAGCCAATTTGAATAATAAAGAAATCTATGGTATACAATATATAATGACAAACTTGGTGTCATATCTTGTCATGTTTGTCCTTCACTTACATACTGCTCACTAATCGCCCCTTAGTCCTTTAAAGGACAACAAATTGGCACTCTAGGAGGGCTGCCACCTAACACTGCTACAAGTCACTTTTGTAGAGAGTACACAAGCTAATCTAATATTCTCTCTAAGTAGGACTAATTCCTAAGATCAAAACGTCCAGGCTATCATCCACCTTTTTCCATCAAGGTGTTTCACTTTAGCACCAAACTTCACCCAACCTTGAACTCCTCTTTGTCATGTCAAGATAGCTCGTCTAGGACCACTTTGGGTAGCCAACACACTACCCTCCACTAGATCAATGCTACCCAATACTACATTGTGGAATCCTCTCCTAGGATGAAATATTCCCACAATAGAATATCCTCTCCGATCAGCTCCTTTAACCCAACACACCTTCAAACGCTTCTACAAATATGGTTGTACACCATTTCTCTTGATTGTTCTGGTTAGGGCATTAGGGCACACTGTTGCAGCCCTAAAATCCTCCAAGAGTCCCTAAAAAACCCTCTAGAAAACTTTCGAACACCCTCGGAAGACCCCTCCTTTGCTAATCTGTTGTTTAGGGTCAATATTAGCCCTTAATTTCCCCCTTTGAACACCTTATTGTGGTGCCATGGCCTATGGCCTAGCACATAGTAATATTGTAGCTTTTGGACCCTAAAACAGTGCCCCAAAAACCAGTGTTTAGACCTTAAGGGCTCATCCTAGAATCCCTCATATTTGGCCTCCAACACAACAAACTCATACCCTATAATAACCATTAATATAGTCCTCCTTATCTCAATGGTCTTCCCTCTCTAGATATGGCCTTTTCCTCTTCAACGAGTTTCTCCTCTTGAGTATGGGTTACACTTAATGGATGCCAAAATTAGATGAATTCACCCTCTATTTCTACACCAATAAAGGGATGTACTCAAACGTTACACAAGGTCTTCTATAACTTGTCAGATGTAAACTTTATAACAAGCTTACCTTGACACACATGTGTAAACTCCATGATTAACTTCCAAAAATTCATATCTCCACTTATACAACTCGAAATTCGACAATTATAAAATATTTGGACTCTCCTTCCCACCCTTTATCATCTCATTCCATCACATGTAGAAATGTGCTCCTGGAAATGCCCAAAAAATATTTTGGTGAGAAACCCCATACTTGAGTTCCAAGCCCACAAGTGACCCTTGTGGCACTTTTCCCTTCGAACCTTGAACCCTACGGCTTCGATTACCTCCCATGATACTCAAAAAATCAACAAGATATATCTTGACTCTTGATCTATCACATAACATAATAGGACAAGACATTGCAACATCTTTTTCATAATATGCTACTAAGATAGAGAGTACTTCTCTGAACAATAATTGAGTAGAGAGGCTCATTACATAGCCAAGTATGAAGGCCATGTATAATTATGTCCATGCTCAGAGTGCAGTTGGAATGTGTCCCTCTTAAAATAGAAATAAAATATTCTCTAAATAGAAAATAAATGTCCCCTATAATTATATAAAAAAAAATGAACATGCTATGCATATTTAGTTAGTTTCCCATATGATGTAATATAATTTCATGTATTTTAATTATAAGTAAAAAAAAATGTTAAAATAAAATATTTTAATGTTGTATATAATAAAAATATTCAATGTGGGTTATCGATAAAATATTTTGGAGGCATCGACTAAGCAAAGAGTGTCGGTCCTCATTTCTCAATGCATCCCGAATGTCCCCTCTAGCTCCTCTTGCTCGGGGTCTCAGAAAAGAATGCATAAATCCACCATGATGCCTTACTTCCTCCAGTAGCATGGGAAATATGTGGCTCTACCCACAAAATCTAAGACAAATTCCTCGGGCAATGACAATGGTAGCAGTTCAGCTGAGGATGACAACACAACATATTTGTGTGTGTGCTTAGCCTCCATGCCAGAACCGACTCCAGAGCTACCCAAGAAGGATGATAACCTCTCAGTAGACTATGGATGCCTCATTGTGGAAGAGCCACCTCTTGATGATGTTCGGAATGAAAAGCCATAGAAGGATTAACGCCATTGTGCCTCTCTCTTTTGTTAGTCACAACTCTATAGTTGCTTTTTTACTTAACTATTCTCTGCACAGTATGCTTAAATTTTGGATGATTATGTCATGTGTTGGTTTCCCCATCTCGTGCAACACTCCTCCTGAGACTTGGTCTAATTTCTGGGCTAATTTCCCCAATAGGGGCAATTTTTGTTTTGTTTTTTGAACATTTTTCTTGTCGGAATTGGCTAGTACAACAATTATGGTGGGAATGTGGGCGTGTATGTTCTTGGAAGGCCGAGCTCTGGTTTTATTCAATTTTTATATACATTTTTTTTGTGTTGAATGTAAGTGGGTTTTATATTGTTGGTTCACATACCTTGATAGAGTAATTGGTGTTATTAAAATTTGCATTCGGACGCATATGTATTATTGCAGAGTTCATTTTGAATCTCTTGTTTACAGTCCATAGAACTCATTCGTATAATTCATTTTGGACATCTTAAATGTTGAGTTGTAGTAAAGTATCAATTTTTTCATCGATTCAATTTTTTCTTACTTATACCTTCTCGTCGTGACTAAGGGAAGCATTTCGATTCATCTTGAATCAACCTTCCCATCGTCGGCTTTACATATAAATTCTATTCACGGACGTGCACAAAGGTAATTTCCTCTCTGGTTTGCATTTTGATATGTATACCTTTTCCTAATAATAATAATCCCTCGGAGTTTAATGTCGAATCATGAAATTTTATTTTATCAGGCCCCTGGTTATGTTGGCGTTTGCATTCAGTCCCACCAGGTAACTATCTCTCATTTCTCTCAAGTGTATCAAGTCATTTCCCTTGGAAGTTGTTATAACACATAGTTAAGTTTTGTCGTGTTTTGACTTGTACAGGTATCGTCACATTTTTCCTCTGTTCACGAACTCATTTATACAACTATTTGAGTTTTTCAAGTAGGTGGTTTGATTTAGTCTTTTCCCTGGTATATCAGGACCTCGAACTTCCTTCGAAGTCTCATGAGGGTTTCGACATTTACTCCTCATATTTAGATCTGACCTATGTATTATTTGAAATTAGCAAGTTTTCCATAGCATTGTTTTTATGACTGATGTGCTCATTTTTATGAGGACTTGTGGAATTTGTTATGACATTAAACATATATTTTATTTCATATTGTTATTTGTTTTGACATACAAATTCTGTTCAGATTCGATTTACAATGGGGAAGAGTTTTTCACTGGTTTCTATACCAGGAGTATTCATCTCTAGTGGCTATATATTTTTTTATAATAAGTTAAACTGTGGTTATATATCTCCTTGTAACTTCAGAAATGGTTTCATTGTCTACACATATTGTATCTATATGCTAGATGTTTATTTTATGTGATTACACAGTTCCTTCTCTTCGATTTTCAATAATGCTCTGCAAGATCTGAATACCTAATTTCATAGGCTAATATAAATAACTCTTCTCCTTTTTCCATATATAATATGAATATTAAGTTAAGACCTTGGCATCTTGTAACAATTTTTAGTTACCGCAGTTAATTGATCTTGTACATGTATCAGAGACTACTTTCAGTTTACATAACTACTTTTAAATCCTATTTTTCCCTTCCTATTTAATCTATACCATGTTCATGCACTGTCCAAAATACAACACAGGTATTTAAAATACATCTATAGGTTAATGTGGGTCTCTACATATGTTCAGGCATATGCATACTTTATTGAAATTCTGGAAGGGGTTATTATCACTGAAGTACATAGGTCTACTTAAGGTTTTTCCCTTATTTTTTCTAGCAAAATCTTTCATATTATTTTGCCATAAGTTAATGTTAAGCATAGACTATAATAGAATGAGTATCTGGTTTAGAACTTCTAATTTTTTTTTTATACACTGTACATATATAAAATTTCACTTGTTAAGTTTCCTTTTATTTTTTCATTCTATAACACATGGTTTTAGTCTAATAACTAGCAGTATCTAAATGGAACTTACTTTCTAAACTTCAAAGTACTTAGGATGAATGTTCATATCAGCTAGACTGGAGCATTTGTCAATTATCTTTCTTTCGGTCTGTTGTCCATAGTGCAGATATAAAATATATCTAATCACAATCAGCTTTAGCTTGCAGCCTTTTGTTAAATACATATATTTACATGCAGATTTCTAAAGGAAATTTAACCGCTTTAACACTGTGCAGTTTGCTTTCATGGCATGTTCATATCACTATAACCTTTATTTACCTCATCATTGTTATTTAAGTAATTCCTGTATACTGTAGTCAATTATACTTTCACTTGTAAAATTTTATGTCTATAATACATAATATTATTTGATTATATCATTACCTAGATGAAACAGGTTAAAAGGATGTCTAGTTTCAGTTATATCTGTTACCTGTAAGGGTATCCTGCTTTCTTTTCCTATATGCAACGGTTATTTTATTAATCCAAAAGCATATTAAATTTAGACAACTAAATCATCTTTGGGGTAAGATGTATCATCTGATTTAAACCAACATTGGTTTAGAGACTCTGCTGGATTCTCCCCATAGACTTTATTCCTACAACTATACAGAGGTGAGAGGATTAATTTATTCTACACACTTCTATTAAATGTAGGGAATAACAACTTCAAGATTTTAATCTATAACTATTAACCATATTGCACAATAACAAATACTTTAACCAGTCATAAAATTATGAACATACCACTTCTACAATTGACCAAACTCCCAACCTTAGACTTCTTCTGTCCTCCGGAACTCACCCTCAACCTGAGATCATCTCCTAGAACAAAACTAACCCCAATCTGTTCTGGAGTAGCTAATTTAAGCTTATGCTCCCCAAAGCCTGTTTCTAATTCTACATCCAGAATTACAGGATGCTTTTCTTCCTGTTTGCCTAGGATTCGCTTATTTAGGGACTTTTAAAGCTGCTTTCTGCTTTTCTAGCTTTTTACCTCTTCCCAACTGCTCTCCATCTCATTGGGGAAATCTATATTTTTCCTCAAAAATCTAAATTAGAAATAAATTATTTCAAGGATTTTTGAAATATTTTTGGGAAAATTCTTAGCCTCTTTCCATACCTCATGGATTTGGAAAGTGATCTCAAAATTCTCATTTGGTCAATATGCACAGAATTATTTTATTTATTTTTCATAATTAAATAATTAATTACATTCACACAATACTTATCCATTGGGGTCCACTCCCCTTTGGATTGAAGTTCAAATGTCTAACTTGAAAGAAAAACATAAAACTAGGGGTGTTACATAATCCCCCTCTTAAAACAAACATCGTCCTTGGTGTTGACAACTAACTACTAGAGTTCATTTTGAAAATAGATATGGATATTTTTCCATCATCTCAACTTCTCTTTCCCATGTAGCTTCTTCAGCAGTAAAGTGCTTCCACTGCACCTTTACTCCTGCTATTTTTCGGTTCCTCAATTCAATTTCTTCCCACTCCAATATTTGAAGTGGCTCTGGAAGGAACTCCCCTTCTGGTTCCACCTATATGACATTCTAATCAACAATGTGAGAAGCATCATGCACATATATTTTTAATAACGAAACATGAAACATATCATGCACTTTAACATGGGGCAGTAAAGCCAACTTATAAGCCATCAGTCCCACCCTTTCTAACACTTCAAAAGGCCCACAATATCTAGGAGCCAATTTTGCACAACTTCTAGCATAAAGTGTGCTCTTTTTTGGTTTAATACGTAGGTACACATGATCACCCACTTTGAACTCTTGGTGCACCCTCTTTTTATCAACATATTTTTCTGTCGATCTTGTGTTGTCTTGATATTTATTTGTATTTGTTTGACAATCCTTTCCATTTCTTGTAAAGTATCTGGCCCCAACACTAGCTTATCTTCATCTTGGCTCCAACTTAAATGAGTACAACACTTCCTTCCATAGAGTGCTTCAAATGAACTCATTTTGATGGAGGATTTATAGCTATTGTTGTAGGAAAATTCAGCTAAATGAAAGTAGTCTTCCCATTTCTATTGCCTATCCATCACATACATTCTCAGCATATCCTCCAGAATCTGATTTGTTCTCTCTGTTCGACCATTTGTCTAAGGGTGATAGGCAGTACTAAAATTCAGTTTAGTGCCCATGCCCTCAAACAGACCTTTCCAAAAAGCTAATGTGAACTTAGGATCTCTATCTGAAACAATTATCTTTGGGACCCCGGGTAGCCTTACTATTTCTTTTAGGAACACATCTGCTACATGGGTTGTCCCAAAAGTAGATTTTACAGGTATGAAGTGTGCAACATTTGTTAAAGTGTCTATCACTACCATCACTGGGTCATGCTGGTACTTTGTTCTGGGTAACCCAATTATGAAATCTATAGAAACAATGTTCGATTTCCATTCTGCAATTGTCAAGAGATTTAGAAGACCAGCTCGATGCTGATGCTCTACTTTAACTAGCTGACATTCCATTCATCTAGCTAAATATTCTACTACATCTTTTCTCCTTCCTGGCCAAAACAATTTCTTTTTCAAAACTTTTAGCATTTTCTGATATTCAGGATGTCCTGAATATGGTTGTTTATGATATTCATCTAGGATCTCTTTTTTCAAGGACTCTACATTGGGGATATACAATCTATTTTTATAGTAGATCAGCCCTTTCTAGTTTTCGATGTACTCATCCATTTTTTTTTCTGCATTTTTAATTGCAGATTTTCATAATTGGGATCTTGATCTGCTACCTTTTTAATCAGCACTTCTAAGTCAAGGCTCGCACTACTCCCAATGTTGCTTATGTTTTGGCAAGCATTTCTACTTAGTGCATCGACAATTTTGTTTTCCTGCCCTTTGATATGTTTTCTATCCATATCAAATTCACTTAGAAAAGACAACCATCTGGCTTGTCGAGAATTCAAATCTGTTTGAGAAAAGAAATATTTGAGACTAATATGATCTATTATCAATGTAAATTTTTTTCCAACAAGATAGTGTCGCCACATTTTCAAGGCATGAATTACAGTAGCCAATTCCAGATCATATACACTGTAATTCTGTTCATGTTTCTTAAGTTTTCTAGATTCGTATGCAATAACAAAATTGTCTTGCAACAAAACTCCTCCAATCCCTCTCTACATGCATCAGTACACACAACAAACTCTTTGTCAGGATATGCAATCTTCAATATAGGGGCTATAGTGAGTTTTAATTTTAGTTGTTCAAAACTATTTTAGCATTTCTCAGTCCACTCAAATTTGGTGCCTTTCCTCTGTAGTGAAGTTATGGGATATGCTATTGCAGAAAATATTTCCACAAATCTTCGATAATAACTTGCAATTCCCATAAATGATCTCATTGTTGAAACATCAGTTGGCACTAGCCATTCTCTAATAGCCTTTATTTTCTTAGGGTCAACAGCCAATACTTGTTCAGAAATAATATGCCCCAAGTACTGAATCTTATCTTTATAAAATTCACATTTACTAAATTTGGCATTATTGAAGCCTAGAAAATCTTTGCTTCAAACATTGGGGAAAACCACCCAGTCGAGACCTTAAGACAACTCCTTTTCCATTTGGTATGGTGGCTCCGACTAGATTTAAAGGACCAGTTTCCTTATAACTAAATGGATTGGTTTGGATGAGTGGAAATGGGACTAAATTAACTGAAATAAAACTATCTAATTTAAACTAAATACTGATAAAGAAATTCTAACACTAACCCGGGTAATTATATGTGAATACAACTTAAAATTGTTCCAATTTAACAATAACCATAAAAATGTATTATTATTTAAATTGAAATGTGCAGAAACAAATAAAGATAACTCTGTTTAAGAAATTAAATAGAGTTGTATTAGTATATTGCATTCATCATTGTATACCATCTATATATACTTATGAAAGATAACATTTCAATTATACTCAGAAATGATATAAAAAAGAATCGTTGTGAAAACAAATATATATAAATGATAGCAAATTTTAAAGCGAATATCATAAGACAAAAGAAATCAACAATGAACAGATAGAAATACCTTATTCATCTTGAAGACTTTCAAATGAAATCTGATACTCTAACCCAGTAACTATGATGCAAAATCAAATTCCAAGGTACAGAAATGCAACACTTCAAAGATAATTCCGCATTTTAATCACTGTATGATCCTTTTTTAAAAATATATAAGACAATGAGCATGTAAAATGTAACTTCCAAGTCAAAAAAATATGATCTGGTGACTTTCAAATGCATGTGAAGGGTTTAAATACTACTTAGCTAAATCTAAAAATAGTCTATTACAAAAATTAAGGATTCGGTTCAATGACCGTCCTTTTCCTAGGCTAAAATATAGTAAAATTAAAACTAAATCTAAATATCTATGAACTTGATCTTTAAACTTGCAGGCATATAGCATAGTTTTGAGAAGATGTGGTTTAACGACTTCAGCATTCAACTGTCATGAAAAGATAGAGTCGGCAAGCGTAGGCGCAATATTCTCTGTAGCATTGATGATACAATTAAGCGCACTGTGCTGACTGTGTGGTTTCACCAAGTACGTCCAGTATGAGTCCCAATTTAATCTTGTCAGCCCTTGGATTGATTTTGTTCTTTCTTCTACCTTTTGCCTCCATTCTGTTTGCAGTTGATGTGCTTGTGGGAGATATCCTGGAACAGTTTCTGAAATTAAATTTGCTTTGTGTAAATTATAATTTACACAATCCGTAAGAATGTTTGCCGCTGTAGCCGCCTCCTCTGCTGTCTTCTCTTTCTGCATTTTCCTTTATTGGAGCTTTTCGCTCTGTTATTAATTTTGCAATTTCATCTCGATTTTTCTTCGCCATTTTCTCATATCATACTTCAGCCAAAGTAGTTTCTTTTTTTATAGATTTGACCTTTCGCAGTAGTTTTTCTGTGTGCCGAACACGCTCCACATATTTTTCCTTGCTCAGCATTAAGTGCCTTGAATTTGGTCAATGTTTCCTCATTTTTCCTTACAGTTATTTCAAGTCTCTTCAACTCCCGACTTTTCTCAAGAAGAGCTTTATGTTTCCCTGAGAACTCTTGACCTCCAACAGCTTCTTCAGTAACTTCTAAAAGCTCTATAGAGGATAATTTTGGCAAACTTACATACCTTATATTGTGGTAGAAACTGTGTCAAATTGCCCACTTGGATATTTGAACTTGTGAACAGCGTCTAAAACATACTTTTTTGGTACTGTCCACCCGTGTTTGTTTTTCTTCAATGGTTCATCTCTTTTGGTCCATTCCTGTATGCATTCTGACAAATTCGCATGTTCCTTGGAAAATTCTTCCATAAATTTCTTATTATAAGGTGCATGAGGTTCCGACAACTTATACATCAGCCTCACGTCTTCCGTGGTGAATGACCTGATTAGCTCCTGAGATGGAGTTCTAAATTGCCTGTTTGAAATATCTGTGTTATCCAACACCCATTTCACCATGTCCATATATGGGAGAATCCTTGGCCTTGCCACTATCCTATGCAGAAATGAACAGGCTAGTTCTTTGAGGGTTGCTTCAGACGTATTACTAGAACCTGCTATCGCTGTAACTTTTAATACCACAGGGTTTTCTTCCTCCAGCAAGTTATACATTCCTTCCCAAGTGGATATACCAGCATGCTTATTGCAAGCGGTGTCTACATATAGTGAAGCCATTTCTCTTTTTTCAGAATTCGAGCTCTTCTCCTTCTTACCCATAATGTTCTGTGAAAGCTTTGTATAGACGTTTGGTCCTTCGCGCCTGCGTTTTACGAGTTAAATGAGAGTAATGGCATGAGAAAGGTGATGAGACTATTTTAAATGCAAAGGCGGATGAAATATATTATTTTAACGTGAAATGACTATCAATCAAAACAAAATCTCATTTACCATTAATTGCCAATCCAATCATTTAATCAAATCATTAAAGCGCATAACATATATTGATATACGGGAAGATTGCCTTTGAACAACGCGCCTACATGAATCTGTGATTTGCTGCGCAATATCGCAATATCGCAATGTCGCAATATCGCAATATTGCAAAATGAAACCATCGCAGTTATGTAAAATAGCGCAAAAGCAGAAATTGCGCAATTGCGCAAAAGCGCACATCGCAAATCTCGCAAAAGCATAAAATAGTAAAATAGCGCAAAATATATTTGTTTAACATTTCTGTTTTTTGCGCTATGTGATCTACGACCAATATGTTTATTGTATTGGTTTTTTGGGATCGCATTATCGCAAAATCGCATTTTCAGTTTTATAAAAGATATATATCATTTTGTGATGGATGTGCTATTTTGTTTAAAGAACAATTTTATTGTAATCTATCATAAACTTAAGTGTTTCTTAATGTTCTTTCTAAGGGATTTCTCTAAGTTTATGATAGAAAGTTTTATTTGAAAAGGAAAACAAATCCTAATTGATTTTTTAGATTTTTTAACTAAGGGTCCCCATTTATTTAGTATTATTACTAATATTAAATAAAAGGGGGGTTGTTGCTGGTCACAACAATTGGCGATTCACTGAAAGAAACAGTTATCTCTAACAAAATAAAATGAACACTATATCTTTAGTAAGTAAAGATTTTTAAAGATAATGAAACTACCTTAGGATAATTCAAATAAAATGTAACTATGAAAAAAATATAAAAAATCATTCACAATTTCTTTCTAATTCCTTAAGAATAAAAACATTTTTGGGTTATCTCAAGCTTTGATTGGTGTTAATAATGAAGTAAGTGGATTTCTCCAAGTTTTGGTTTTATAATATACTCTATTGCCATAGGTATTGCCTCTGCTGCCAGCAAACATTCATAGTCTCGACATGGTTACCTTTAAACCATTAACCATTCATTGTCCCATCCAACTAAAATTATGACTTTTTAAAAGATAAATTCATAAGATCTATTATCTCATGTTTTTGTCTTTTACTTATTTTTTATTTTAAGAGCCATTGTTCTGGTTTGGTAGCCAGTTAATAACAATGCCATTCACTAGTTATAATTAAACTGAACAAGTTGGCTCGTGATGAGACCCCTTGTCTTATATTTATAAGCCATTACCCTGTTTTGGTATGCAGTATTGGTAATGTCAGTTATATTACTCCTTATGAACATGGTAAGACGGCTCGCAATGAGACCTCTTATCTCTTAAAATTTTCGTATAATTTCTTAGAATTACATTCTAAAAAATCACAATTTAAATGGATGGGGTGAAATAGTTTTATCCTTAAGAATCAATGGATGACAATTTTTAGAGTTTTTTGAGTTCCAAAACTTTCAAAAAAAATCTTTACTTTGATAGATAACCTTTCTCTGCTTAATAAACTTATAATGATTTACATTCTTCTCAAGTTTTCAAAAGATCATACAAATGATTGGAATAATCTTTCAAAGTTTAATATCTTATTTTAAACTATTCAAAAACTGTGATCATTACTTTTAAAAATTCTTATTTACACAAAATAAATATTTATAATATTTTTCCGAAGAAATTTTCTTAAATAGTAAACAGTCAATCAGAGACTCATAAACAACCTTTATTTGCAAAAGCAAAAACAATCAAAAACTTTGCAGAAAGAAATATGTACAGTTTAAGAAGGGGTTACCTCCTTATGAAAAGAATTTCTTCAAGATAAGCCCATTTACAGGAAGAGATTCTCTCTTACCTGTTAGATCTTGGAGTATGAATGTATTTGAGCTTATCTTCTCAACGATATGAAATGGTCCAAGCCACATTTTCTGAAATTTGGAATGTTTACCCTTTTCTTCGTGTGCTTTATCCCATTTCAAAATGAGATCACCAATTGACAAAATTTTTGAGCCGGTAGAACTTGCATCAAAAGAAGATTTTACAAGCTGTTGATGTTTTTCATGAGTAATTTTTTCTTTATCTCTATCTTCTTCTAGTTTAAGGATTTGATCATATCTCAATTGAATGGATGAAGAAGGATTTTATTCAATAAATTGCATGAGGGCTAATGATGGAAGAGTTAAATTTGATGGTATCACAGCTTCTTTTCCATAAACTAAATTGAAAGGTGAAGTCCCTATTGAAGCTTTTTCAGTGATACAATCAGCCCATAATGCAAAGATTAAAGACTTGTGCCAATTCTTTTGATTTTGATCAATGGTCCTTTTAATGATTTTGATAAGGTTTTTGTTAGTGGATTCAGCCAAAACATTACCTTGTGGATAATAATTTGCTGAATATTTTAATTTAAAACCTCTTTTGACTGCAAATTCTATTAAACTATTTCTAGAGAAGTAAGATGCATTATCAAAGACTAGAGCGTTAGGTACACCAAACCTGGTTATGATGAATTGATCTATGAAATCAATAATTGCATCAGAATTGGCTACCTTCAACAGGATTGCTTCTACCCATTTTGTAAAGTAATCAGTTGCAGTAAGGATGTACTTGTGCTGTTTGGAAGAATGAGGTACTATCTCACCAATAATGTCAAGCCCCCATTGTTCGAATGGTTGTTCAATAGTCACTGGTTGCAAAGGAAAAGATAGTTTCCTTTGTCTTCCACTTGTAGTTTGACAAATTCTGCACTTCCTTACGTAAGCATGTGTATCTTTAAAAAGGGTAGGCCAGTAATAACCAGCACGAATTATTTTGTGAGCTGTGGTATCACCTCCAAAATGACCTCCTGCTGGTCCATCATGCAACTCACCATAGCTTCTTTTAAAACTTGATCCTTTTCAAAAATCTTAATATAGTCAGATGTAATTTTCCTAATAACACATATCAATGATCTCATCATTAATATATTCAACATCGCGCGTTTACTCTATAGCGAGATTAGAAGGAGCATACCCATTTTTCAAGTAATAGATAAGATCAGCATACTGAGATTCAGAATCTGTAACACTTATCTGACTTACTTGAATATCTTGATTTGGATCTTGATTTTCTGGTATGTTATGAGCTCCTGCCAATAATCTACAAAAAACTTGTCCTCTAACGATCTTAGCTGGTTTAATATCATCACATATTCTTGTAAGGTCGTTACCCAGTTAGCTCTCTTTTCTCCTACTTCTTTTTGAATTAATAATTTCCTCACTGCAGAGAATGGGACAATGATTTTTGTATGTGTTTTCAAGAGAAAAGGTCTGAAATGTTTGATTGATTTAAACACATCAAAGGCTTGTTTTTCAACATCGGAATAATTAAGCTTAGCTCCTTGCAGATTTGAGCTAAAGAAAGAAATTGGTGCTTCGATTTCTTGATCATTGAGTTGTGTTAAAACAACTGCATAGGATGTTTCGGTGGCCAGAGTATACAAAGTAAAATCTTTAGAAAAATATGGGGTATTCAATGCTGGTGCATTGATGATCGCTTGTTTGATTGCCTCAAAGGCTTCTTTCTCTTTATGCCCCCATTTGAATACTGAATTATTCTTGATCATATTTTGCATAGGTAAAACAATAAAAGAAAAATCAGGAATGAATATTTTAACAAAATTGATCTGTCCAAGAAATGATTGCATGGATTTTTTATTATGAGGTAAAGAAATATCAGAAATTTCTTTCACTCTATCTGGATCAATATATATACCATCTTTTGACACAACAAATCCCAAGATTTTTCCTTCACCCAAAGCAAAGAAAGATTTCTTTGGATTTAAGGAAAAACCAAACCTTCTACATCTTTTAAATATTTGCTTTAGATCATGTAGATGATTGGTTCTCTTTTTTGAAAATACTGTTATGTCATCAAGATAGACAACAACTAATTTATTGATCAGACCTTTAAATGCTATGTCCATGGCTCTTTGAAAAGTTTCTCCTGCATTTATTACACCAAAAGGAATTTTTTGATAAGCATAAGTTCCCCATTTTGTTCTGAAAGTTGTTTTCAATCTGTCATCTGGATGAACTAAAACTTGATTATAGCCTGAAAATCCATCGAGAAAGGACATAAATTCAGAACCAGCTACCTTTTGAAGTATCTTTTCCATGGTTGGCAATGGGAAATTGTCTTTTAAACATGTCTTGTTTAAATTTTTGAAATCAATACAAATTCTTATATCACCATTCTTCTTCCTTACAGGTACCACATTGGAAACCCAATTGGAGTGCCTGACTGGAAAAATTATTTTGGCTTTTAAAAGTTTATTAAGTTCTGATTTGATTTGACTTTCAAGATTTCGATGAATCTTTCTCAACTTCTGTTGAACAGGTTTAATATCAGGAAGCATTGGAATTGTGTGTTGAATAACTGAAGTATCATACATTTTTGAATCATCATAATTCCAAGCAAAAACGTTTTTATACTTGTTCAAAAGTTTAATGAATGCATTCCTTTCCTCTAGTGTTAAATTGAGTCCTAAGTTAACGTTTTGAGGTTTAGAATCAGAACCAAGATTTACTAATTCAAACTTCAAAGTGGAACTTTGAAGTTTAGCATTAGTGACTTTCTTGAATCTATCTTTAATGTCATATAAATCCTCTAATTTAACAACAGATTTTGGAATGGGATTTTCATTACCTTTTGAAGCAATTTGTAAATCATGATCATTCTCATCAATAATTTGCTCATCATATGATTTCTCTGAAGTCATGAAATTTAAAATATCTTGATCTTGATAGAATACTCTCCAATTTGTAACATTGTCTGGGACAGATGGACGAAAAATAAATTCTACAGAAAACCTATCAGGACTGCAATCTTCAGCAGGTAGGAGTTTAGATGCAACATTAGCTAACAAATCAGCTGATGTATTCTGATTCCTAGGAATAGGAGAAATATTGAATGCTGAAAATTGAGTGGTGAGATCTTGTACTAGGGTTTGATAGTGTTTAAGATGTCCTAAAAGGCAATGAATAGTATTCCTAACTTGTTTTATGACAATTTAGGAATCACCAAAGACTTTCAAGTATTTAACATCTAACCCCATAGCTTTATAAAGTCCTTGAACCAAGGCTTCATATTCTGCGGTATTGTTTGTACACTCAAATTCTAACCTACATGACAGCATGGTTTTCTCTCCATCTAGATCAATTAAGATGCATCTAGCTCCAGCTCCATCACTAGACTTTGATCCATCAAAATATAACGATCAAAATAAAGATTTATCTATTGGCTTATCTACAATTACATCAGAAATATTTACAATTCTGGAAGAATCAGATTGTGAAAAAATTTCTGTTTGAGAAGCGAAAGTATTTACAGAAAAAGGTGATTGAGGTGCTTCGAAGTTTCCCAGAGATGATTCAGCAGAATAACCTCCAAGAATATTGTTTTTGAATGCCACAGGCTCATTAGGTTGTTCGAATTCAGTGACAGTGTGCATCATATGTTTTTCTCGTTCAATTTTGATTTGATTTGGTTTCCCTTTGTATGGAAGCCACATATGTGAATAATCAGTTGAGATATAACCATTAAGTTTCGCAGACCAATCCCTGCTTAATATTAATCCATAGAATTTAGGAATATCAGCAATCAAAATATCAATTCTTTGGACAATCCTAGGATCAGAAGCTAATCTGATAGTAACTAAGTTGATTTCTCCTACAACTTGAACTTTAGAGCGATCCAATTGAATGATATGAACTGTTGATTTCTGTGGTTCGATATTCAATTTGGCACAGACAAAAGGCATTATATTGGAGGAGGCTCCATAATCAATCAAACAATTGTGCAGATTTTTATTTTACATCTCATAAGTTAAAATAAAAGGAGGAGTTTGAGAATTTGACTTTTCTCCAATGAGCACAGTATCAGTAGCAGCTACCTTATCTGGTGGCTTACCAACTCCCCTAGCTACTTTTGCAACTACACCACTTTGTAAAGGAGCAATTGGTGTAGCGTTTAATTCTTTCAATAACAAATTTTGCTGGTGTTTTAGTTTGTTGAGTTCATGTAAGGAAATGTTGGCTTTAATATTTTTCATGTCTTCAAAAATGTTGTATTCCATAGGATCTGACACCACTAAAGTCTTTGTCGTTGATGTCGGAGGATTAGAAGAAGATGGCTGATTTTGAGTAGGTAATGGAGAAGTTTTCTTTACAGGGGATTTGTCTTTGGTACTTGGAGTTGTAATTTTATTTTTAGGAACTGTTTGCACTGGTTCCGATATAGATTTACTCCTAGTACTTACAGGCATAGCTTCTTCACTATCAGAATTAGGGAGAATAAAATCCCACATTCCATTCAATTCAGCTATTTCTTCATTCTCATTTTCCTCATCTGATACTAGAGATGTATCTTCTTCTTCTTCCTCTTCTTCTGATTCTGCATTAGAGATTGCATTAGGAGGTTTAGATTCAACTTGGTTTCTTCTGAAATTTAGGAATGGTTTCTTGGTAGAAGTTTCAGCTACTTGTTTTTTAATTTCAACCATTTCATTTGACATGGTTTTAAGAACTTTCTGTAAACCTTCCATGTCGTATGGGTCTTTGGCCTTTTTCTTTGAATCATCTTTGAAGCTGACTTTCTTTGATTTCCTTTCCTCAATAGAATTTTTCTTTTCTAGAGAAATAATTCGTTTTTCTACTGCAATAGCCTCTTTCATATTCTCGGCTAATGTAGGTTTTGCAGCTCTATCTACAAAAATTGCTATGTTTGAGGGTAAGGCAGTTATGTACCATTCAATTCTGACTTGTTCACTAGGCCTTGAATCCGTGTGAATTTTGTTCAAGAGTTTGTTGAATCTAGCGTTGAATTCTTTAATGGGTTCCTTGGGTTCTGCTTTCAAATTTGAGAGATCGTTGATTAAAGTAGCTATTGATCTATCATCTCCAAATTTGGTTAAAAAATGATCTGCAAAAATGGCCCAACTTGTTATGGATCCCGAAGGTAAAGAAAAGTACCATGATCCTGCTGCTCCTTGAAGAGTATAAGGGAATAGTCTAACTACAACATCTTCATGTGTGACTTCATTCAAATTAATAGCCAGCATAAAGTTATTGATATGTTCTTCAGCTTGAATGTTAAGATCTGGGCTAAACTTTGGAAGCCAATTTCCAGGATTGTCTGGTAAATCATCTAAAGGTGCAGCCATGTTGACTGCCCCTGGAGTAGCCCATGGTCTAGCCATTATTGGAACAACTATTGGAGGAGTAGTAGAAACTAGTGGTGTTTGAATAGAAGTTGTTGGAATATATGATGTTGAGATTAATGATCACTGAGGAGATGATGTGGAAACAACTGTACTTTGTTGAGTTGGAATTTCGGAAATAGATATTTGAATATTAGATGTTGAACTTATATCACTTACTGATTCCGATTGAGTTTTTCTTGTCTTGACTCTACTAGGTAAAGGGAATTCTTTCGGAGAAATACCAAGTTTTTCACTTTGAAGCCTAGTAAGAGGTTTGGAAGAAACAAATTTTGAAGTAACACTACCTTCAGATACTTCAGACTCTTACAGAGATAATGAGAATCCTTTCAATTTATGAATTAGATCTTGAACTTCAGGAGACTCAGGATGTTGTTTGTCTGAATGTTTTGAGATTTTGGTAGTGGGTGTTTGAATATTTTCTGCAATTTCTTCTCTAGGATTTTGAATTTCAGAAGAAATTGAAGAAGTTAATGAGGGTGTTTTGCTCTCAGAATGGCTTGTGGATAAATATTTACTTGCCATTCATAGCTCAGGCCCTCCTTCTAGCGCCAAAAATGTTGAAGCCTAGAAAATATCTGCTTCAAACATTGGGGAAAACCACCCGGTTGGGACCTTAAGACAGCTCCTTTTCCGTTTGGTATGGTGGCTCCGACTGGATTTAAAGGACCAATTTCCTTATAACTAAATGGATTGGTTTGGATGAGTGGAAATGGGACTAAATTAACTGAAATAAAACTATCTAATTTAAACTAAATACTGATAAAGAAATTCTAACACTAACTCGGGTAATTATATGTGAATACAACTTAAGATTGTTCCAATTTAACAATAACCATGAAAATGTATTATTATTTAAATTGAAATATGCAGAAACAAATAAAGATAACTTTGTTTAAGAAATTAAACAGAGTTGTATTAGCATATTGCATTCATCATTGTATACCATCTATATATACTTATGAAAGATAACGTTTCAATTATACTCAGAAATGATATATAAAAGGAAACGTTGTGAAAACAAATATATATAAATGATAGCAATTTTAAAGCGAATATCATAAGACAAAAGAAATCAACAGTGAAAGGATAGAAATACCTCATTCATCTTGAAGACTTTCAAATGCAATGTGATACTCTAATCCAGTAACTCTGATGAAAAATCAAATTCCAAGGTACAGAAATGCAACACTTCAAAGATAATTCCGCATGAAAATCACCAGATGTGATCCTTTTTAAAAATATATAAGACAATGGAGTACAGAAATGCAATATCCAAGTCAAAAAATATTAAGATCCAGGACCCTTCTCTAAATGCATGAGAAGGGTTTAAATACTACTTAGCTAAATCTAAAAATAGTCTTATTACAAAAATTAAGGATTCGGTTCAATGACCGTCCTTTTCCTAGGCTAAAATACAGTAAAATTAAAACTAAATCTAACTATCTATGAACTTGATCTTTAAACTTGCAAGCATCTAGCATAGTTTTGAGAAGATGTGGTTGACCGACTTCAGCATTCAACTGTCCTGAAAAGACAGAGTCAGCGCGCAATCTTCTCTGTAGCATTGATGATACAATTAAGCGCATTGTGCTGACTGTGTGGCTTCACCAAGTACGTCTAGTATGAGTCCCAATTTAATCTTGTCTTGCCCTTGAATTGATTTTGCTCTTTCTTCTGCCTTTTGCCTCCATTCTGTTTTCAGTTGATGTGCTTGTGGGAGATATCCTGGAACAGTTTCTGAAATTAAATTTGCTTTGTGTAAATTATCATTTACACAATCAGTAAGAGTGTTTGCCGTTGTAGCCACCTCCTCTGCTGTCTTCTCTTTGTGCATTTTCCTTTATTGGAGCTTTTCGCTCTGTTATTAATTTTGCAATTTCATCTCGATTTTGCTTCGCCATTTTCTCATATCATACTTCAGCCAAAGTAGTTTCTTTTTTATAGATTTGACCTTTCGCAGTAGTTTTTCTCTGTGCCGAACACGCTCCACATATTTTTTCTTGCTCAGCATTAAGTGCCTTGAATTTGGTCAATGTTTCCTCATTTTTCCTTACAGTTATTTCAAGTTTCTTCAACTCCCGACTTTTCTCAAGAAGAGCTTTATGTTTCCCTGAGAACTCCTGACCTACAACAGCTTCTTCAGTAACTTCTAAAAGCTCTATAGAGGATAATTTTGGCAAACTTACATACCTTATCTTGTGGTAGAAACTGTGTCAAATTGCCCACTTGGATATTTGAACTTGTGAACGGCGTCTAAAACATCATTTTTTGGTACTGTCCACTCGTGTTTGTTTTTCTTCAATGGTTCATCTCTTTTGGTCCATTCCTGTGTGCATTCTGACAAATTCGCATGTTCTCTGGCAAATTCTTCCATAAATTGCTTATTATAAGGCGCATGAGGTTCTGGCAACTTATACATCAGCCTCACATCTTCCGTGGTGAATGACCCGATTAGCTCTTGAGATGGAGTTATAAATTTCTTGTCTGAAATATCGGTGCTATCCAGCACCCATTTCACCATGTCCGTATACGGGAGAACCCTCGGCCTTGCCGCTATCCTATGTAGAAATGAACAAGCCAGTTCTTTGAGGGTTGCTTCATATGTATTACTAGAACCTGCTGTAGCCGTAACTTTTAATACCACAGGATTTTCTTCCTCCAGCAAATTATACATTCCTTCCCAAGTGGATATACCGGCATCCTTATTGCAAGCGGTGTCTGCATATAATGAAGCCATTTCTCTGTTTTCAGAATTCGAGCTCTTCTCCTTCTTACCCATAATGTTCTGTGAAAGCTTTGTATAGACGTTTGCTCCTTCGTGCCTACGTTTTACGAGTTAAATGAGAGTAATGGCATGAGAAAGGTGATGAGACTGTTTTAAATGCAAAGGCAGATGAAATATATTATTTTAACGTGAAATGACTTTCAATCAAAACAAAATCTCATTTACCATTAATTGCCAATCCAATCATTTAATCCAATCATTAAAGCGCATAACAGATATTGATATATGGGAAGATTGCCTTTGAACAACGCGCCTACATGAATCTGCGACATTTCGATCTGCGATTTTCTACGCAATATCACAATATCGCAATGTCGCAATATCGCAATATTGCAAAATGAAACCATCGCAGTTATGTAAAATAGCGCAAAAGAGGAAATTGCGCAATAGCGCAAAAGCGCACATCGCAAATCTCGCAAAAGCGCAAAATTGTAAAATAGCGCAAAATATATTTTTTTAACATTTCTGTTTTCTACGCTATGTGATCTGCCACCAATATGTTTATTGTATAGGTTTTTTGGGATCGCATTATCGCAAAATCGCAAAATCGCATTTTTAGTTTTATAAAAGATATATACCATTTTGCGATGGATGCACTATTTTTTTTAAAGAACAATTTTATTGTAATCTATCATAAACTTAAGTGTTTCTTAATGTTCTTTCTAAGGTATTTCTCTAAGTTTATGATAGAAAGTTTTATTTGAAAAGGAAAACAAATGCTAATTGATTTTTTGGATTTTTTTACTAAGGGTCCCCATTTATTTAGTATTATTACTAATATTAAATAAAAAGGGTGGTTGTTGCTGGTCACAACAGGCATATAACTAGTTTTCTTTCAATTTTTTCAAAACTATCCTTAAGTGTTCTTTGTGCTCTTCCTCACTTTTTGAATAAAATAGAATATCGTCTACGAACACTAATATGAATTTATCCTAGTACTTGTTCAAAACGTTGTTGATTAGGCACATAAAAGTGGCAGGGGCATTTGTCAACCCAAAAGGTAGGACTAAAAATTGGTAGTGACCATACCTGGTTCGAAAATATGTTTTTCTAATGTCTTCCTTCTTAATTCTGAGTTAGTGATAACCAGTCCTCAGATCAATCTTATAAAATACAGAATCCCCTCTTACCTGATCAAAAAGGTCATCAATTATGGGAAATGGGTATCTATTTTTGATTGTCAACTTATTCAGTTGAAAATATTCAATGCACATTCTAAAGGTTCCATCCTTCTTTTTCACGAACAACACTGGTGCTCGCCAAGGATACACACTTGTTCTGATATAAAATTTATCCAAAAATTCTTGCAATTTCATTTTCACCTCCATGAGTTCAGGGGCGCTCATCCGATAAGGGGCTCTGGAAACGAGTGTTTCTCCAAGAACCAAATCGATGGAAAAGTCAATCTCTCTTTTAGGGGGAAGATGAGGAATGTCATCTGGAAAAACTTCCTTCAACTCTCTTACCACTGGCAGAGTGTCCACCAAGTTTTCTTCAGGTTGCTATCCTAATTCTTATACATGTACAACATATACTTGATACCCTTTCCTAGATGTTCTTTTTAATTGTAGAGTTGATATTTGTCTTACAGAAATTGGTTTTGGTTTTCCTTTGAGTATAAAGGGTCTTCCTTCCTCATCTATGCAGTGCAGATTTTTATCCCAACAGTTCGTCATAGCATTTCTCTTTTCCAACCAATCCATTCCTATCATCAAGTCATATGAGCCTAAGGGCAGAATGTTTAAGTTTACTTCTGTCTGGATATCATTTAATTTAATTGTTGTTTGCGGTAACTTATGAGTTACTTTTCTCTTGGTGCCAGTGGCTAACTGGACCAACCAAGACTGCTGAAATTTTTCTGTCTTGAGATTGCATTTCTCTACAACTTGTGGACTAATGCAACTCAAGGAAGCACCTGGATCAATCAAAACTGTAACATATTGGTCAGTAATATTACCTTTGATCTCGACCATAGTAGCTTGGTGTTCTGCTTGTCAATTCTCCAAGGCTGCACTGATAGTGGGTCTATTCCTTGGTATATAATTTACTATGGTAGCTTCTCAATCCCTCATAATAATCTGAATATTTCGGTGTGGATAGTCCCTCAAAAGATGAGGTTCTCCGCAGCCCCAACATTTCAAAGGCCCCTGCATTTTAACTGTTCCTTCCTTTTTATTATCTCCATATATTTATTTTGAACCAACTTGGGACTGAGAAGTTTGACTTTCCTTTGGTTTTTTAAATTTCTTCCACTGATGATCCCTACCAAAATTCTTCAAGTAAGTTGGTTTCTGTTTCTTTCCTTTGAATTCACCCTTGTTTACCCAGCTTTTTCCATGCTCACCCTTTCCTTTAAACTGCTGGTAGCATAATCTACATTTCCTTGCCACTTCATCCATATTTTTTAGGTTATCGAACTCTATTTTCTCCTTGTACACCACAAGTAAATAGTACAAAAACCTTTGTACTTTTGCCTTCTCTTCAGGAATATAAGGAACATGCCTTATCAGATTTGTAAACTTGGTGAGAAAATCATCTATGGTGAGTTGTCCCAATCAAAGTTCATGGAACTCCTTTGCTTTATCATCATAATAACGTTCGTTCAAATAGCGGTTTTTAAACTTGACCTGGAAATCTTCCCAAGTCATTGTTTTTTCATCAATGGCATGGACCATTTTTGTCTGCTCCCACCACAAGGTAGCCTTACCCTACAACTGGTAGACAACTAAATTGGCCTTCATATTTCTCTCATATTCATAGACCTAGAAATACTTAATCATATTCAACAAGCATGCCTCAGCATATTCCTCCTTCTCCCCATCATAGTAGGGAGGCTTAATTTTCCGGAATTCCCCATGTAATTCCTTTCTCTGTTTAGACTGGTGTCTAGTAGTGTCATCTTCCTCAGAATCATCAGAGAACTTTCCTTTTTTCCTCTTTCCAGAACCTTCATCTTCTTAGCTGTTTCGCGAAGTCAGTTCTTTTATGAGCTTTTCCTGCTCCTCACTGGCCAATGACATCCTGTCATTCTGGCTTCTTAACTCAGCTATCTCCCATTGCACCCCATGCAACATAGCCATCAAAGGAGCATTGGGATTTGGCGTGTTATCTTCATCACGTAGATCAACCCAAATTTCATCTCCTTTAGCCATTGACTTTTTAGTTCCAGTACCACTATAAACTAAACAAAACAACAGAAGTAACAAAAAAAAAAAAAATAATCCAACAAGAAATAATTTATACATTCAGCACAACAACAGCCCAGTTTTTCTAACATGAGCTCTGATACACCAAAATTTCTTTTTTCATCTATATACATAATTTACTTCACCCAATGGTAATATTAGCTTTTGCCTTCGATATTTTCAATAACTTCTCAATCTTAATGAATACAATGCTCTCTTCTAATACTCCATATAATCATATGGTTATTATATATTTTTTTCAACATAGATCTTCCACCTTATCATTATTATTAAGAGGAAACCTATGTGTTTATATATATATATATATATATATATATATATATATATATATATATATATATATATATATATATATATATATATATATATATATATATATATATATATATATATATATACTGCATATTTATAATGTGAGTATGGTATAGAACCATATGGTATTATTTCGTTTTTCCTTATAATCATCGTACTACAAATTCGTAAGGGTCTTCATGGCTTCCTCACGTTATCTCTTGGTCTTACATGACCATATACATATTAAGTTTTTTTTTAAATGGTGAACTATGGAAATTTACACCCTTAACTTGTTTTCGACGTGTGAGAAGATCTCATATGGATCACTTTGGCATTTGAGAACTGACTACATTGATTTGTAGTACCTCTGTATCATATGGTTTTGACGTATTCTCAGGGTTCTCGCGCACAATATTTACGGTTCGGTGTTATTGTTGTTCTTTCCAAACCCTTTTGTATACGTTTACATCTTTCTCATTTATGGCAATAACTCTCTGTTATTAACTCTCGCCGGCCTCCACTTGACATTTCTTGAACTCCCGGCCATGAGGCATCGATCCATTGTATGGCATTCTGATGCGTGCCACCTGTAGGGTTGAGATGTTTGAGGGTTTCATCCTGACTCATGATACTTATGGTTCACATTCTCCACCGTAATATTCATTTGATTCTCTGCAGAGCGGTGTTTAGCTCTGGTTCTATTTTCCTGGTTTGTTCCTATGGCGACCATGCAAACTTCTACGAGTTCTTCCACGATGCTAACTTGCACCACGTCTCTTTCTCTTGGTAAGACTTACCTCTGCTATTTATTCCATTGTTATAATGCGTGTATGTTCTTGGAAGGCTGAGTTCTAGTTTTCTTCAATTTTTATATACATTTTCTTCATGTTGAATGTAAGTGGGTTTTATATTGTTGGTTCGCATATCCTAATAGAGTAATTGGAGGTATTAAATTTTGCATTCGGATGCATATGTATTATTGCAGAGTTCATTTCGAATCTCTTGTTTACAGTCCATAGAACTCATTCGTATCATTCGTTTTGGACATCTTAAGTTCTAAGTTGTAGTAAAATATCGATTTGTTCAATGATACGATTTTTTTTTTGACTTATACCTTCTCATCATGAGTAAGGGAAGCATTTCGATAAGTCCTGAATTGATCTTTCGATCATTGGCTTTACGAATGAATTTTATTCACGGATGTACACAGAGGTAATTTCCTCTCTGGTTTGCATTTTGATATGTATATGTTTTCCTAATAATAATAATAATCCCTCGGATTTTAATGTCGACTCGTGAAATTTTATTTTATCAGGCCCCTGGTTATGTTGGCATTTGCATTCAGTCCCGCCAGGTAACTATCTCTCATTTCTCTCAAGTGTTTCAAGTCGTTTCCCTTGGAAGTTGTTATAACAGATAGTTAATTTTTGGCGTGTTTTGACTTCTACACGTATCGTCACATTTTTCCTCTGCTCACGAACTCATTTATATGACTATTCGATTTTTTTAGCTAGGTGGTCCGATTTAGTCTTTTCCCTGGTATATCAGGACCTCGGACTTCCTTGGAAGCCTTGTGAGGGTTTCGGCATTTACTCCTCATATTCAGATCTCACCTATGTATTATTTGAAATTAACGAGTTTACCATAGCATTTTTTTATGACTAATGTGCTTGTTTTTACGAGGACTTGTGGACCTCGTTACGGCATTAAACATATATTTTATTTCATATTGTTATTTTTTTTTGACATAAAAATTTTGTTCAGATTCGATTTACAATGGGGAAGATTTTCTCACTGGTTTCTATACCAGGAGTATTCATCTCTAGTGGCTATTTTTTTTTAGAATAAGTTAAACTGTGGTTATGTACCTCCTTATAACTTCAGAAATGGTTTCATTGTCTACACATATTCTATCTATATGCTAGATGTTTATTTTGTGTGATTACATAGTTCCTTCTCTTCAATTTTCAATAATTCTCCCCAAGAGATGAATACCTAATTTCATAGGCTAATATAAATAAATCTTCTCCTTTTTCCATATATAATATGAATATTAAGTTAAGACCTTGACAGCTTGTGAAAATTTTTATTTACAACAGTTAATTGATCTTGTACATGTATCAGAGACTACTTTCAGTTTACATAACTACTTTTAAATTCTATTTTTCCCTTCCTATTTAATCTATACCCTGTTCATGCATTGTCCAAAATACAACACAGGTATTTAAAATACATCTATAGGGATAAAATTATATGTGCACTTAATGTGGGTCATTACATCTATTCAGGCATATGCATACTTTATTGAAATTCTGGAAGGGGTTATTATCACTGAAGTACATAGGTGTACTTAAGGTTTTTCCCTTATTTTTTCTAGCAAAATATTTCATATTATTTTGCCATAAGCTAATGTTCAACATAGACTATAATAGAATGATTATTTGGTTTAGAACTTCTAAAATTTTCTTATACATTGTACATATATAAAATTTCACCTGTTAAGTTTCATTTTATTTCTCTGTTCTATAGCACATGGTTTTAGTCTAATAACTGACAGTCTCTGAATGGAACTTACTTTCTAAACTTCAAAGTACTTAAGATGCATGTTCATATCAGCCATACTAGAGCATTTGTCAATTATATTTCTTCCAGTCTTCTATCCATAGTGTAGATATAAAATATATCTAATCACAATTAGCTTTAGCTTGCAGCCTTTTGTTAAATACATATATTTACATGCATATTTCTAAAGGAACTTTAACTACTTTAACACTGTGCAGTCTGCTTTCATGGCACATTCATATCACTGTAACCTTTATTTACCTCATCATTATTATTTAAGTAATTCCTGTATACTGTAGTCAATTATACTTTCACTTGTATAATTTTATATCTATAAAACATAATATTATTTGATTATATCATTAACTACATGAAACTGGTTTAAAGGATGTCTAGTTTTAGTTATATCTGTTACTTGTAAGGGTATCTTGCTTTCTTTTCCTATATGCAATAGTTATTTCATTAATCCAAAAGCATATTAAATTTAGACAACTAAATCATCTTTGGGGTAAGATGTATCCTTAGATTTAAGCCAACATTGGTTTAGAGACTTTGCTAGATTCTCCCCACAGATTTTATTCCTACAACTATACAGAGTTGAGAGGATTAATTTCTTCTACACACTTCTGTTAAATGTAGGGAATAACAACTTCAAGATTTTAATCTATAACCATTAACCATATTGCACAATAATAGATACTTTAACCATTCATAAAATTATGAACATACCACTTCTACAATTAACCAACCTCCCAACCTTAGAGTTCTTCTGTCCTCCAGAACTCACCCCCGAGCTGAGATCATCTCCTAGAACAGACCAACCCCAATATGGTCTAATTCTACGTCCAGAATTACAGGATTCTTTTCTTCCTGTTTGCCTAGGCTTCCCTTATTTAGGGACTTTTAAAGTTGCTTTCTCCTTTTCCAGCTTTTTATCTCTTCCCATCTACTCTCCACCTCATTGGGGAAATCTATATTTTTCCTAAAAAATCTAAATTAGAAATAAATTATTTCGAGGATTTTTGAAAGATTTTTGGGGAAAGTCTTAGCCTCTTTCCATACCTCATGGATTTTCCAAGTGATCTCAAAATTCTCATTTGGTCAATATGCACAAAATTATTTTATTTATTTTTCATAATTAAATAATTAATTACATCCACACAATACTTATCCATTTTTTTCCACTCCCCTTTGGATTGAAGTTCAAATGTCTAACTTGAAAGAAAAACATAAAACTAGGGGTGTTACATATTCCCCCTCTGAAAAAAAACAACATCCTCGGTGTTGACAACTAACTACTAGAGTTCATTTTGAAAATAGATATGGATATTTTTCCATCATCTTAGCTTCTCTTTCCCATGTAGCTTCTTTAGAAGTAAAGTGTTTCCATGTTACCTTTACTCTTTCTACTGCTCGGTTACTCAATTCAATTTCTTCCCGCTCCAATATTTGAAGCTGCTCTGGAAGGAACTCCCCTTCTGGTTCCACCTGTATCACATTCCAATCAACAATGTGAGAAGCATCATGCACATATCTTTTTAATAACGAAACATGAAACACATCGTGCACTTTAACATGGGGTGGTAAGCCCAACTTATAAGCCACTAGTCCCACCCTTTCTAACACTTCAAAAGGCCCACAAAATCTAGGAGCCAATTTTTCACAACTTCCAGCATAAAGTGTGCTCTTTTTTGGTTTAATATGCAGGTACACATGATCACCCACTTTGAACTCTCAATGCACCCTCTTTTTATCAACATAGTTTTTTTGTCGATCTTGTGTTGTCTTGATATTTATTTGTATTTGTTTGACAATCCTTTCCATTTCTTGTAAAGTATCTGGCCCTCACACTAGCTTATCTTCAGGTTGGCTCCAACTTAAAGGAGTACGACACTTCCTTCCATAGAGTGCTTCAAATGGACTCATTTTGATGGAGGGTTGATAGTTGTTGTTGTAGGAAAATTTAGCTAAATGAAAGTAGTCTTCCCATTTTGATGGCCTATCTATCACATACAGTCTCAGCATATCCTCCATAATTTGATTTGTTCTCTCTGTTTGACCGTTTGTTTGAAGGTTATAGCCACTACTAAAATTCAGTTTAGTGCCCATGCCCCCAAACAGACCTTTCCAAAAGGCTTATGTGAACTTAGCATATCTATCTGAAACAATCATCTTTGGGACCCCGTGTAGCCTTACTATTTATTTTAGGAACACATTTGCTACTTGGGCTATCCCAAAAGTAGATTTTACAAGCATGAAGTGTGCAGCCTTTGTTAAAGTATATACCACTACCATCACTGAGTCATGCTGGTACCCTGTTCTGGGTAACTCGGCTATGAAATCTATAGAAACAATGCCCCATTTCCATTCTACAATTGGAAAGGGATTTAGAAGACCAGTTGGATGTTGATGCTCCACTTTAACTAGTTGACATTCCATGCATCTAGCTAAATATTCTGCTACATCCTTTTTCATTCCTCGCCAAAGCAATTTATTTTTCAAAGCTGTTAGCATTTTCTGATATCCAGGATGTCCTGAATATGGTTTTTTATGATATTAATCTAGGATCTCTTTTTTCAAGGACTCTACATTGGGGATATACAATTTGTTTTTATAGCAGATTAGCCCTTTCTGGTTTTGGGTGTACTCAGTCATTTCTTTTTTCTGCATTTTTAATTGCAAATTTTCATAATTGGGATCTTGATCCGCTACCTTTTTAATCAGCTCTTCTAAGTCAAGGCTCGAACTACTCCCAATGTTTCTTATGTTTTGGAAAGCATTTCTTCTTAGCACATCAGCAATTTTGTTTTCATTCCCTTTGATATGTTTTATGTGCATATCAAATTCACTTAGAAAAGACAACCATCTGGCTTGTTGAGCATTCAATTTTTTTTGAGAAAAGAAATATTTGAGACTAATATGATCTATCATCAATGTAAAAAAATTTCCAAGAATATAGTGTCGCCACATTTTCAAGGCATGAATTACAACAGCCAATTCCAAATCATATACATTGTAATTATGTTCATGTTTCTTAAGTTTTCTAGATTCATATCCAATAATATAATTTTCTTGCAACAAAGCTCCTCCCAATCCCACTTTACATGCATCAGTACACACAAAAAACTCTTTGTCAGGCTCTACAATCTTCAGTATAGTGGCTGTAGTGAGTTTTAATTTTAGTTGTTCAAAACTATTTTGGCATTTTTCAGTCCACTCAAATTTGGTGTCGTTTCTCTGTAGTGAAGTTATGGGATATGCTATTGCTGAAAATCATTCCACAAATCTTCGATAATAACCTACAATTCCCATAAATGATCTCATTGTTGAAACATCAGTTAGCACCAGTCATTCTCTAATAGCCTTTATTTTCTCAAGGTCAACAACCAATCCTTGTTTAGAAATAATATGCCCAAAGTACTAAATATTGTCTTTATAAAATTCACATTTACTGAATTTGGCATATAACTAGTTTTCTTTCAACATTTGCAAAACTATCCTTAAGTGTTCTTTGTGCTCTTCCGCACTTTTTGAATAAACTAGAATATCGTCTATGAATACTAGTACGAATTTATCCAATTACTTGTTCAAAATGTTGTTCATAGGCACATAAAAGTGGCAGGGGATTTTTTCAACCCAGAAGGTAGGACTACAAATTCGTAGTGACCATACCTAGTTCAAAAAGTTGTTTTACTAATGTCTTCCTCCTTAATTCTGAGTTGGTGATAACCAGTCCTCAGATCAATCTTAGAAAATAGAGAAGCCCCTCTTAACTAATCAAAAAGGTCATTAATTCTAGGCAATGGGTATCTATTTTTTAATGTCAACTTATTCAGTTGATGGTAGTCAATGCACATTCTAAAGGTTCCATATTTCTTTTTCACGAACAGCACCGGTGCTCCCCAAGGAGACACACTTGGTCTGATATAACCATTATCAAATAATTCTTGCAATTGCATTTTCAACTCCATGAGTTCAGGGGGGCTCATCCGATAAGGGGCTCTGGAAACGGGTGTTGCTCCAGGCACCAAATCAATGGGAAAGTAAATCTCTCTTTTAGGGGGAAGATGAGGAATCTCATCTACAAAAACTTCCTTGAACTCTTTTACCACTGGCAGAGTGTCCAACAGGTTTTCTTCAGGTTGCTGTCCTAATTATTCTACATTTACAACATAAACTTGATACCCTTTCCTAGCTATTCTTTTTAATTGTAGAGTTGATATTTGTCTTACAGAAATTGGTTTTGGTTTTCCTTTGAGTAGAAAGGGTCTCCCTTCCTCATCTATGCAGTGCAGAGTTTTATCCCAACAGTTCATCATAGCCTTTCTCTTTTCCAACCAGTTCATTCCTATCAACAAGTCATATGAGCCTAAGGGCAGAATGTTTAATTTTACTTCTATCTAAAAATCATTTAATTTAATTGTTGTATGCAGTAACTTATGAGTTACTTTTCTCTTGGTGCCAGTGGCTAACTGGACCAACCAAGACTGCTAAAACTTTTCAGTCTTGAGATTTCATTTCTCTACAACTTGTGGACTAATGCAACTCAAGGAAGCACCCAGATCAATCCAAACTGTAACAGATTGGTCAGCAATCTTACCTTCGATCTTGACCATAGTAGCTTGGTGTTCTGCTTGTCGGTTCTCCAAGGTTGCACTGACAGTGGGTATATTCCTTGCTATATCATTTATTGTGGTAGCTTCTTGATCCCTCATAATCATCTGAATATTTTAGTGTGGAAAGTCCCTCAATAGATGAGGTTATCTGTAGCCCCAACATTTCAAAGGCTCTCGCATATTAACTGTTCCTTCCTTTTTATTATCTCCATCTATTTATTTTGAACCAACTTGGGACTCAGTAGTTTGACTTTCCTTTGGTTTGTTAAATTTCTTCCATTGATGATCCCTACCAAAATTCTTCAAGTAAGCTGGTTTCTGTTTCTTTCCTTTGAATTCACCCTTGTTTACCCAACATTTTCCATGCTCACCCTTTCCTTTAAACTTCTGGTAGAATAATCTAGCTTTCCTCACCGCTTCTTCCATATTTTTTGGGTTATCGAACTCTATTTTCTCCTTGTACACCGCAGGTAAATAGTTCAAAAACCTCTGTACTTTTGCCTTCTCTTCACGAATATAAGGAACATACCTTAACAGATTTGTAAACTTGGGGACAAAATCCTCTATGGTGATTTGTCCCAATCTGAGTTCATGGAACTCCCTTTTTTTATCATCATAATAACATTCGTTCGAATAGCGGTGTTTAAACTTGACTTGGAAATCTTCCCAACTCACTGTTTTTTCATCAATGGCATGGACCATTTTTTACTCCTCCCACTACAAGGTAGCCTTACCGTGCAACTGGTAGACAACTAACCTGGACTTCAGATTGCTCTCGTATTCATAGACCTAGAAATACTTAATCATATTCAACAACCATGCCTCAACATCTTCCTCCTTCTCCCCATCGTAGGAGGGAGGCTTAATTTTCTGGAATTTCCCTTGTAATTCCTTTCTTTGTTTAGACTAGTGTCTAGTAGTGTCGTCTTCCTTAGAATCATCAAATAACTTGCCTTTCTTCTTCTTTCCAGAACCTTTACCTTCTTGGCTGTTCCGTGAAGTCAGTTCTCTTATGAGATTTTCTTGCTCCTCACTGGCTAATGACAACATGTCATTCTGGCTTCTTAACTCAGCTATCTCCCGTTGCAACTCGTGCAACATAACCATCAAAGGAGCGTTGGGATCTGCCGTGTAATCTTCATCACACAGATCAACATAAATTTTATCTCCTTCATCCATTGACTTTTCAGTTCCAGTACCATTGTACACTAAACAGAACAACATCAGTAACAAAAAAAAAAGAAATCCAACAGGAAATAATTTATACAGTGAGCACAACAACAACCCAGTTTTGCTAACATGAGCTCTGATACCATTTGTCATGTCTCCCAATTCACATCATTTTTTTTTTCATCTATATATATAATTTACTTCACCCAATGGTAATATTAGCTTCTGCCTTTGATATTTTCAATAACTTCTCAATCTTAAAGAATACAATTCTCTCTTCTAATACTCCATATAATCATATGGTTATTATATATTTTTTTTCAACATAGATCATCCACCTTATCATTATTATTAAGAGACAACCTATGTGTTTATATATATATATAGATATATAGATATATATAATAGGATTATATATATACTGCATAATTATAACGTTAGTATGGTATAGAACCATATGGTATTATTTTGTTTTGCCTTATAATCATCGTACTATAAATTCATAAGGGTCTTCATGGTTTTCTCACATTATCTCTTGGTCTTACATGACCATATACATATTAAGTTTTGTTTTAAATGGTGAACTATGGACATTTACACCCCTTAACTTCTTTTCGATGTGTGAGAAGATCACATATGGATCGCTTTTGCATTTGTGAACTGACTACATTGATTTGTAGTACCTCCGTATCGTATGGTTTTGACATATTCTCAGGGTTCCCGCCCACAATATTTACGGTTCAGTGTTATTGTTGTTATTTTCAAACCCTTTCATATACGTTTACATATTTCTCATTTATGGCAATAACTCTTTGTTATTAACTCTCACCGGCCTCCACTTGACATTTCTTGAACTCCCGGCCATGAGTCATTGATCCGTTGTATGGCGTTCCGATGCGTGCCACCTATAGAGTCGAGATGTTTGAGGGTTTTTTCCCGACTCATGATACTTATGGTTCACATTCTCTGGCATAATATTCATTTGATTCTCTTCAGAGTGGTGTTTAGATCTGGTTCTATGTTCCTAGTTTGTTCCTATGGCGACCATGCAAACTTCTACGAGCTCTTCCACCACACAGACTTGCACCACGTCTCTTTCTCTTGGTAAGACTTACCTCTGCTATTTATTCCATCGTTATAATGCGTGTATGTTCTTAGAAGGCTAAGCTCTGGTTTTATTCAATTTTTATATACATTTTCTTCGTGCTGAATGTAAATGGGTTTTATATTGTTGTTTCGCATACCCTGATAGAGTAATTGGCATTATTAAAATTTGCATTCGGACGCATATGTATTATTGCAAAGTTCATTTTGAATCTCTTGTTTACAGTCCAAAGAAATCATTCGTATCACTCATTTTGGACATCTTATGTTCTGAGTTGTAGTAAAATATCGGTTTGTTCACTGATACGAATTTTTTTTTTTTACTTATACCTACTCATCGTGACTAATGGAAGCATTTTGATTCGTCCTAAATCGACCTTCCCATCGTCAGTTTTACAAATGAATTTTATTCACGAACGTGCACAAAGGTAATTTCCTCTCTAGTTTTCATTTTGATATGTGTACGTTTTCCTAATAATAATAATAATCCCTCAGAGTTTAATGTCGAATCATGAAGTTTTATTTTATCAAGCCCCTGGTTATGTTGGCATTTACAGTCGGTACCACCAGGTAACTATCTCTCATTTTTCTCAAGTGTATCAAGTCATTTCCCTTGGAAGTTGTTATAACACATAGTTAATTTTTGTCGTGTTTTTACTTGTACAGGTATCGTCACATTTTTCCTCTGGTCACGAACTCATTTATACAACTATTCGAGTTCTTCGGGTAGGTTTTCTGATTTAGTATTTTCCCTGGTATATCAGGACCTCAGACTTCCTTGGAAGTCTCGTGAGGGTTTCGACGTTTACTCCTCATATTCAGATCTCACCTATGTATTATTTGAAATTAACGAGTTTACCATAGCATTGTTTTTATGACTGATGTGCTCATTTTCATTTATAATGGGACTTTTATGAAATTAAACATATATTTTATTTCATATTGTTATTTTTTTTTACATACAAATTTTGTTCAGATTTGATTTATAGTGGGGAAGAGTTTCTCACTGGTTTCTATACCAGGAGTTTTCATCTCTAGTGGCTTTTTTTTTTAGAATAAGTTAAACTGTGGTTATGTATCTCCTTGTAACTTTAGAAATGGTTTCATTGTCTACACACATTCTATCTATATGCTAGATGTTTATTTTGTGTGATTACACAGTTCCTTCTCTTCGATTTTCAATAATGCTCCCCAAGAGATGAATGCCTAATTTCATATGATAATATAAATAACTCTTCTCCTTTTTCCATATATAATATGAATATTAAGTTAAGACCTTGGAAGCTTGTAACAATTTTTATTTACAATAGTTAATTGATCTTGTACATGTATCAGAGACTACTTTCAATTTACATAACTTCTTTTAACTCCTATTTTTCCCTTCCTATTTAATCTATACCCTGTTCATGCACTGTCCAAAATACAACACAGGTATTTAAAATACATCTATAGGAATAAAATTATATGTGCACTTAATGTGGGTCTTTACATCTGTTCAGGCATAGGCATACTTTATTGAAATTCTGGAAGGGGTTATTATCACTGAAGTACATAGGTGTACTTAAGGTTTTTCCTATATTTTTTCTAGAAAAATATTTCATATTATTTTTCCATAAGTTAATGTTCAACATAGACTATAATAGAATGAGTATCTGGTTAAGAACTTCTAATTTTTTTTATACACTGTACATATATAAAATTTCACCTGTTAAGTTTCATTTTATTTTTACGTTCTATAGCACATGGTTTTAGTCTAATAACTGACAGTCCCTGAATGGAACTTACTTTCTAAACTTCAAAGTACTTAAGATGCATGTTCATATCAGCCATACTGGAGCATTTGTCAATTATCTTTCTTCGAGTCTGTTGTCCATAGTGCAGATATAAAATATATCTAATCACAATTAGCTTTCGCTTGCAGCCTTTTTTTAAATACATATATTTACATGTAGATTTTTAAAGGAACTTTAACTGCTTTAACACTGTGCAGTCTGCTTTCATGGCATGTTCATATCACTGTAACCTTTATTTACCTCATCATTGTTATTTAAGTAATTCCTGTATGATGTAGTCAATTATACTTTCACTTGTATAATTTTATATCTATGACACAAAATCTTATTTGATTATATCATTACCTACATGAAACAGGTTTAAAAGATGTCTAGTTTCAGTTATATATGATACCTGTAAGGGAATCATGCTTTCTTTTCCTATATGCAACAGTTATTTTATTAATCAAAAATAAGATTAAATTTAGACAACTAAATCATCTTTGGCGTAAGATGTATCCTCATATTTAAGCCAACATTGGTTTAGAGACTCTGCTAGATTCTCCCCACGGATTTTATTCCTACAACTATACAGAGATGAGAGGATAAATTTCTTCTACACACTTCTATTAAATGTAAGGAATAAAAACTTCAAGATTTTAATCTCTAACCATTGACTATATTTCAAAATAATAGATACTTTAGCCATTCATAAAATTCTGAACATACCACTTCTGCAATTGACCAACCTCCAAACCTTAGAGTTCTTTTGTCCTCCAGAACTCACCCCTCAGCTGAGATCATCTCCTAGAACAGACCAACCCCAATCTGTTCTGGAGTAGCTTATTTAAGCTTATGCTCCCCAAATCCTGTTTCTAATTCTGCGTCCAGAATTACATGATGCTTTTCTTCATGTTTTCCTAGGCTTCCCTTATTTAGGGACTTTTAAATTTGCTTTCTGCTTTTCCAGCTTTTTACCTCTTCCGAGCTACTCTCCACCTCATTGGGGAAATCTAGATTTTTCCTCAAAAATCTAAATTACAAATAAATACTTTCAAGGATTTTTGAAAGATTTCTGGGGAATGTCTTTGCCTCTTTCCATACCTCATGGATTTGGAAAGTGATCTCAAAATTCTCATTTGGTCAATATGCACAGAATTATTTTATTTATTTTTCATAATTAAATAATTAATTACATCCACACAATACTTATCCATTGGGGTCCACTCCCCTTTGGATTGAACTTCAAATGTGTAACTCGAAAAAAAAACATAAAACTAGGGGTGTTATAGAATGTTTTGAAATGCATTGTTTTTTACCATATAATAGAAATTGGAAATATTTAGAAAAAAAATCAATAAAATATTTTAATACGAATTAACATTGATGTATAGTTAAAAATATATTAATAAAAAAAAACCATTTTAATGTGCGGTGATAAAATTTATAGATGCATATGCTATGTAAAATATTTTGATGTTAGCTATGTATAAATTATATATTGTTAAAAAAAATGTATATATTGTATAAAGTTATTGAAAAAAAACATTATGGTTAGAACATTTGAAGTAGTGTTTGTGTTTTACAATGTGGTACATTTTTACATATATGTTTTTTTTTCTTAACATTGAACAAATAATTTTTGGACTTACAAGTTTAATTTATATACTCTATAGAGCATTCATAAATATAAATTAAACGATGATAAATCACACATTAGATTTTGTATTCTCAAAAAAGTTTTCACATAAAGAAGTTTGATCCATATGGACTAATGTTAAACTCACACTTAAATGGACATATATTAGTTCTATATAACATAACATAAAATAATATAAAAATAATTAAAAATTAAAATAAATTTAATAAAAAATAAATTTAAATACAGAATTAAATTCTTTTATAAGTATTTAAAAATATTAATATTTAATAAAAATCATGCACATAATTATAAAAAAACAACATTAATTATAAATAATTAATTTCAATTTTATTTTAAATAAAATATCGTAATACCAATTTTATATATAAAACAATTTAGTTATAAAATATGTATAATTTATTATTATTTAGTTAATATAGATTTGTAACACATCTATACAATTAATTTCACGAAAATATAATAACAACAAAATAAATATGAATTATTATAACAATTTTAAAAAAGTAATGATATAAAAGAGGCGTACTTTCTTAGTTAGTTCATATAGAGTTGACACGTTTAAAATTTTTTAAAATTTTAATGTTAAAAGCAAATTAAAATTTAAAAAATTGGCTAGTAAAATCTCGGTGTAATCTAATATCATGGTAAAACCATCATTTTTATTTCTAAAAGCGAAATCCTTTTATGTGTTATATTAATTAAGTGTCATCGTTACTCTCTATTTGTATATATAAAATTTAGGAATCAACATCTATCTATTTTAATTCTAAAGCATCATAAAAATATTAGCTATCATCATTATTACATATTATGTTTAACACACTTTTATATATACTAAAGTAACTAATTAACTGGGGTAAACAGGTGATGAGAGGCTACTACGATTAGATTCAACCTCCTATGTTACCTTAAGGAAGTGGAACTAAGAGAAACACATCACACATATCTTCCACTTAATGTCGAATCATGAAGTTTTATTTTATCAAGCCCCTGGTTATGTTGGCATTTACAGTCGGTACCACCAGGTAACTATCTCTCATTTTTCTCAAGTGTATCAAGTCATTTCCCTTGGAAGTTGTTATAACACATAGTTAATTTTTGTCGTGTTTTTACTTGTACAGGTATCGTCACATTTTTCCTCTGGTCACGAACTCATTTATACAACTATTCGAGTTCTTCGGGTAGGTTTTCTGATTTAGTATTTTCCCTGGTATATCAGGACCTCAGACTTCCTTGGAAGTCTCATGAGGGTTTCGATGTTTACTCCTCATATTCAGATCTCACCTATGTATTATTTGAAATTAACTAGTTTACCATAGCATTGTTTTTATGACTGATGTGCTCATTTTTACGAGTACTTGTGGACTTTTTTATGAAATTAAACATATATTTTATTTCATATTGTTATTTTTTTTTACATACAAATTTTGTTCAGATTTGATTTATAGTGGGGAAGAGTTTCTCACTGGTTTCTATACCAGGAGTTTTCATCTCTAGTGGATTTTTTTTTTAGAATAAGTTAAACTGTGGTTATGTATCTCCTTGTAACTTCAGAAATGGTTTCATTGTCTACACATATTCTATCTATATGCTAGATGTTTATTTTGTGTGATTACACAGTTCCTTCTCTTCGATTTTAAATAATGCTCCCCAAGAGATGAATGCCTAATTTCATATGATAATATAAATAACTCTTCTCCTTTTTCCATATATAATATGAATATTAAGTTAAGACCTTGGCAGCTTGTAACAATTTTTATTTACAATAGTTAATTGATCTTGTACATGTATCAGAGACTACTTTCAATTTACATAACTTCTTTTAACTCCTATTTTTCCCTTCCTATTTAATCTATACCCTGTTCATGCACTGTCCAAAATACAACACAGGTATTTAAAATACATCTATAGGGATAAAATTATATGTGCACTTAATGTGGGTTTTTACATCTGTTCAGGCATAGGCATACTTTATTGAAATTCTGGAAGGGGTTATTATCACTGAAGTACATAGGTGTACTTAAGGTTTTTCCTATATTTTTTCTAGAAAAATATTTCATATTATTTTTCCATAAGTTAATGTTCATCATAGACAATAATAGAATGAGTATCTGGTTAAGAACTTTTAATTTTTTTTATACACTCTACATATATAAAATTTCACCTGTTAAGTTTCATTTTATTTTTACGTTCTATAGCACATGGTTTTAGTCTAATAACTGACAGTCACTGAATGGAACTTACTTTCTAAACTTAAAAGTACTTAAGATGCATGTTCATATCAGCCATACTGGAGCATTTGTCAATTATCTTTCTTCCAGTCTGTTTTCCATAGTGCAGATATAAAATATATCTAATCACAATTAGCTTTCGCTTGCAGCCTTTTTTTAAATACATATATTTACATGTAGATTTTTAAAGGAACTTTAACTGCTTTAACACTGTGCAGTCTGCTTTCATGGCATGTTCATATCACTGTAACCTTTATTTACCTCATCATTGTTATTTAAGTAATTCCTGTATGATGTAGTCAATTATACTTTCACTTGTATAATTTTATATCTATGACACATAATCTTATTTGATTATATCATTAACTACATGAAACAGGTTTAAAGGATGTCTAGTTTCAGTTATATATGATACCTGTAAGGGAATCATGCTTTCTTTTCCTATATGCAACAATTATTTTATTAATCCAAAAGCAGATTAAATTTAGACAACTAAATCATCTTTGGCGTAAGATGTATCCTCATATTTAAGCCAACATTGGTTTAGAGACTCTGCTATATTCTCCCCACGGATTTTATTCCTACAACTATACAGAGATGAGAGGATAAATTTCTTCTACACACTTCTATTAAATGTAAGGAATAAAAACTTAAAGATTTTAATCTTTAACCATTGACCATATTTCAAAATAATAGATACTTTAGCCATTCATAAAATTCTGAACATACCACTTCTGCAATTGACCAACCTCCAAACCTTAGAGTTCTTTTGTCCTCCAGAACTCACCCCTTAGCTGAGATCATCTCCTAGAACAGACCAACCCCAATCTGTTCTGGAGTAGCTTATTTAAGCTTATGCTCCCCAAATCCTGTTTCTAATTCTGCGTCCAGAATTACATGATGCTTTTCTTCCTGTTTTCCTAGGCTTCCCTTATTTAGGGACTTTTAAAGTTGCTTTCTGCTTTTCCAGCTTTTTACCTCTTCCGAGCTACTCTCCACCTCATTGGGGAAATCTAGATTTTTCCTCAAAAATCTAAATTACAAATAAATTCTTTCAAGGATTTTTGAAAGATTTCTGGGGAATGTCTTTGCCTCTTTCCATACCTCATGGATTTGGAAAGTGATATCAAAATTCTCATTTGGTCAATATGCACAGAATTATTTTATTTATTTTTCATAATTAAATAATTAATTACATCCACACAATACTTATCCATTGGGGTCCACTCCCCTTTGGATTGAACTTCAAATGTGTAACTTGAAAGAAAAACATAAAACTAGGGGTGTTATAGAATGTTTTGAAATGCACTGTTTTTTACCATATAATAGAAATTGGAAATATTTAGAAAAAAAATCAATAAAATATTTTAATACGAATTAACATTGATGTATAGTTAAAAATATATTAATAAAAAAAAACCATTTTAATGTGCGGTGATAAAATTTATAGATGCATATGCTATGTAAAATATTTTGATGTTAGCGATGTATAAATTATATATTGTTAAAAAAAATGTATATATTGTATAAAGTTATTGAAAAAAAACATTATGGTTAGAACATTTAAAGTAGTGTTTGTGTTTTACAATGTGGTACATTTTTACATATATGTTTTTTTTTCTTAACATTGAACAAATAATTTTTGGACTTACAAGTTTAATTTATATACTCTATAGAGCATTCATAAATATAAATTAAACGATGATAAATCACACATTAGATTTTGTATTCTCAAAAAAGTTTTCACATAAAGAAGTTTGATCCATATGGACTAATGTTAAACTCACACTTAAATGGACATATATTAGTTCTATATAACAGAACATAAAATAATATAAAAATAATTAAAAATTAAAATAAATTTAATACAAAATAAATTTAAATACAAAATTAAATTATTTTATAAGTATTTAAAAATATTAATATTTAATAAAAATCATGCACATAATTATAAAAAAACAACATTAATTATAAATAATTAATTTCAATTTTATTTTAAATAAAATATCGTAATACCAATTTTATATATAAAACAATTTAGTTATAAAATAGGTATAATTTATTATTATTTAGTTAATATATATTTGTAACACATCTATACAATTAATTTCACGAAAATATAATAACAACAAAATAAATATGAATTATTATAACAATTTTAAAAAAGTAATGATATAAAAGAGGCGTACTTTCTTAGTTAGTTCATATAGAGTTGACACGTTTAAAATTTTTAAAAATTTTAATGTTCAAAGCAAATTTAAATTTAAAAAATTGGCTAGTAAAATCTCGGTGTAATCTAATATCATGGTAAAACCATCATTTTTATTTCTAAAAGCGAAATCCTTTTATGTGTTATATTAATTAAGTGTCATCGTTACTCTCTATTTGTATATATAAAAGTTAGGAATCAACATCTATCTATTTTAATTCTAAAGCATCATAAAAATATTAGCTATCATCATTATTACATATTATGTTTAACACACTTTTATATATACTAAAGTAACTAATTAACTGGGGTAAACAGGTGATGAGAGGCTATTACGATTAGATTCAACCTCCTATGTTACCTTAAGGAAGTGGAACTAAGAGAAACACATCACACATATCTTCCACTTAATGACGAATCATGAAGTTTTATTTTATCAAGCCCCTGGTTATGTTGGCATTTACAGTCGGTACCACCAGGTAACTATCTCTCATTTTTCTCAAGTGTATCAAGTCATTTCACTTGGAAGTTGTTATAACACATAGTTAATTTTTGTCGTGTTTTTACTTGTACAGGTATCGTCACATTTTTCCTCTGGTCACGAACTCATTTATACAACTATTCGAGTTCTTCGGGTAGGTTTTCTGATTTAGTATTTTCCCTGGTATATCAGGACCTCAGACTTCCTTGGAAGTCTCGTGAGGGTTTCGACGTTTACTCCTCATATTCAGATCTCACCTATGTATTATTTGAAATTAACGAGTTTACCATAGCATTGTTTTTATGACTGATGTGCTCATTTTTACGAGTACTTGTGGACTTTTTTATGAAATTAAACATATATTTTATTTCATATTGTTATTTTTTTTACATACAAATTTTGTTCAGATTTGATTTATAGTGGGGAAGAGTTTCTCACTGGTTTCTATACCAGGAGTTTTCATCTCTAGTGGCTTTTTTTTTAGAATAAGTTAAA
This sequence comes from Pinus albicaulis, assembly GCA_034641835.2. NCBI lineage: Eukaryota > Viridiplantae > Streptophyta > Pinopsida > Pinales > Pinaceae > Pinus > Pinus albicaulis. Next base: position 689,690,478 of record CM076573.1, read on the forward strand.
CTGTGGCTATGTATCTCCTTGTAACTTCAGAAATGGTTTCATTGTCTACACATATTCTATCTATATGCTAGATGTTTATTTTGTGTGATTACACAGTTCCTTCTCTTTGATTTTCAATAATGCTCCCCAAGAGATGAACGCCTAATTTCATATGATAATATAAATAACTCTTCTCCTTTTTCCATATATAATATGAATATTAAGTTAAGACCTTGGCAGCTTGTAACAATTTTTATTTACAATAGTTAATTGATCTTGTACATGTATCAGAGACTACTTTCAATTTACATAACTTCTTTTAACTCCTATTTTTCCCTTCCTATTTAATCTATAACCTGTTCATGCACTGTCCAAAATACAACACAGGTATTTAAAATACATCTATAGGGATAAAATTATATGTGCACTTAATGTGGGTCTTTACATCTGTTCAGGCATAGGCATACTCTATTGAAATTCTGGAAGGGGTTATTATCACTGAAGTACATAGGTGTACTTAAGGTTTTTCCTATATTTTTTCTAGAAAAATATTTCATATTATTTTGCCATAAGTTAATGTTCATCATAGACTATAATAAAATGAGTATCTGGTTAAGAACTTCTAATTTTTTTTATACACTGTACATATATAAAATTTCACCTGTTAAGTTTCATTTTATTTTTACGTTCTATAGCACATGGTTTTAGTCTAATCACTGACAGTCCCTGAATGGAACTTACTTTCTAAACTTCAAAGTACTTAAGATGCATGTTCATATCAGCCATACTGGAGCATTTGTCAATTATCTTTCTTCCAGTCTGTTGTCCATAGTGCAGATATAAAATATATCTAATCACAATTAGCTTTCGCTTGCAGCCTTTTTTTAAATACATATATTTACATGTAGATTTTTAAAGGAACTTTAACTGCTTTAACATTGTGCAGTCTACTTTCATGGCATGTTCATATCACTGTAACCTTTATTTACCTCATCATTGTTATTTAAGTAATTCCTGTATGATGTAGTCAATTATAATTTCACTTGTATAATTTTATATCTATGACACATAATCTTATTTGATTATATCATTACCTATATGAAACAGGTTTAAAGGATGTCTAGTTTCAGTTATATATGATACCTGTAAGGGAATCATGCTTTCTTTTCCTATATGCAACAGTTATTTTATTAATCCAAAAGCAGATTAAATTTAGACAACTAAATCATCTTTGGCGTAAGATGTATCTCATATTTAAATAGCATTGGTTTGAACTCTTTTTTAGATTCTCCCTAGGATTTTATTCCCTACAACTACTCAACGAGAGATGAGATGAAGATTTCTTCTTACACTTCTATTAAATGTAAAAGGTAAAAACTTCAATTTCCAATCTCTAACCATTAACCATATTTAAAATAATAGATACTTTAGCCATTCATAAAATTCTGAACATACCACTTCTGCAATTGACCAACCTCCAAACCTTAGAGTTCTTTTGTCCTCCAGAACTCACCCCTCAGCTGAGATCATCTCCTAGAACAGACCAACCCCAATCTATTCTGGAGTAGCTTATTTAAGCTTATGCTCCCCAAATCCTGTTTCTAATTCTGCGTCCAGAATTACATGATGCTTTTCTTCATGTTTTCCTAGGCTTCCCTTATTTAGGGACTTTTAAAGTTGCTTTCTGCTTTTCCAGCTTTTTACCTCTTCCGAGCTACTCTCCACCTCATTGGGGAAATCTAGATTTTTCCTCAAAAATTTAAATTACAAATAAATTCTTTCAAGGATTTTTGAAAGATTTCTGGGGAATGTCTTTGCCTCTTTCCATACCTCATGGATTTGGAAAGTGATCTCAAAATTCTCATTTGGTCAATATGCACAGAATTATTTTATTTATTTTTCATAATTAAATAATTAATTACATCCACACAATACTTATCCATTGGGGTCCACTCCCCTTTGGATTGAACTTCAAATGTGTAACTCGAAAAAAAAACATAAAACTAGGGGTGTTATAGAATGTTTTGAAATGCATTGTTTTTTACCATATAATAGAAATTGGAAATATTTAGAAAAAAAATCAATAAAATATTTTAATACGAATTAACATTGATGTATAGTTAAAAATATATTAATAAAAAAAAACCATTTTAATGTGCGGTGATAAAATTTATAGATGCATATGCTATGTAAAATATTTTGATGTTAGCTATGTATAAATTATATATTGTTAAAAAAAAATGTATATATTGTATAAAGTTATTGAAAAAAAACATTATGGTTAGAACATTTGAAGTAGTGTTTGTGTTTTACAATGTGGTACATTTTTACATATATGTTTTTGTTTCTTAACATTGAACAAATAATTTTTGGACTTACAAGTTTAATTTATATACTCTATAGAGCATTCATAAATATAAATTAAACGATGATAAATCACACATTAGATTTTGTATTCTCAAAAAAGTTTTCACATAAAGAAGTTTGATCCATATGGACTAATGTTAAACTCACACTTAAATGGACATATATTAGTTCTATATAACAGAACATAAAATAATATAAAAATAATTAAAAATTAAAATAAATTTGATAAAAAATAAATTTAAATACAAAATTAAATTCTTTTATAAGCATTTAAAAATATTAATATTTAATAAAAATCATGCACATAATTATAAAAAAACAACCTTAATTATAAATAATTAATTTCAATTTTATTTTAAATAAAATATTGTAATACCAATTTTATATATAAAACAATTTAGTTATAAAATATGTATAATTTATTATTATTTAGTTAATATAGATTTGAACACATCTATACAATTAATTTCACGAAAATATAATAACAACAAAATAAATATGAATTATTATAACAATTTTAAAAAAGTAATGATATAAAAGAGGCGTACTTTCTTAGTTAGTTCATATAGAGTTGACACGTTTAAAATTTTTAAAAATTTTAATGTTAAAAGCAAATTAAAATTAAAAAAATTGGCTAGTAAAATCTCGGTGTAATCTAATATCATGGTAAAACCACCATTTTTATTTCTAAAAGCGAAATCATTTTATGTGTTATATTAATTAAGTGTCATCGTTACTCTCTATTTGTATATATAAAAGTTAGGAATCAACATCTATCTATTTTAATTCTAAAGCATCATAAAAATATTAGCTATCATCATTATTACATATTATGTTTAACACACTTTTGTATATACTAAAGTAACTAATTAACTCGGGTAAACAGGTGATGAGAGGCTACTACGATTAGTTTCAACCTCCTATGTTACCTTAAGGAAGTGGAACTAAGAGAAACACATCACACATATCTTCCACTTAATGTCGAATCATGAAGTTTTATTTTATCAAGCCCCTGGTTATGTTGGCATTTACAGTCGATACCACCAGGTAACTATCTGTCATTTTTCTCAAGTGTATCAAGTCATTTCCCTTGGAAGTTGTTATAACACATAGTTAATTTTTGTCCTGTTTTTACTTGTACAGGTATCGTCACATTTTTCCTCTGGTCACGAACTCATTTATACAACTATTCGAGTTCTTCGGGTAGGTTTTCTGATTTAGTATTTTCCCTGGTATATCAGGACCTCAGACTTCCTTGGAAGTCTCATGAGGGTTTCGATGTTTACTCCTCATATTCAGATCTCACCTATGTATTATTTGAAATTAACTAGTTTACCATAGCATTGTTTTTATGACTGATGTGCTCATTTTTACGAGTACTTGTGGACTTTTTTATGAAATTAAACATATATTTTATTTCATATTGTTATTTTTTTTTACATACAAATTTTGTTCAGATTTGATTTATAGTGGGGAAGAGTTTCTCACTGGTTTCTATACCAGGAGTTTTCATCTCTAGTGGATTTTTTTTTTAGAATAAGTTAAACTGTGGTTATGTATCTCCTTGTAACTTCAGAAATGGTTTCATTGTCTACACATATTCTATCTATATGCTAGATGTTTATTTTGTGTGATTACACAGTTCCTTCTCTTCGATTTTAAATAATGCTCCCCAAGAGATGAATGCCTAATTTCATATGATAATATAAATAACTCTTCTCCTTTTTCCATATATAATATGAATATTAAGTTAAGACCTTGGCAGCTTGTAACAATTTTTATTTACAATAGTTAATTGATCTTGTACATGTATCAGAGACTACTTTCAATTTACATAACTTCTTTTAACTCTTATTTTTCCCTTCCTATTTAATCTATACCCTGTTCATGCACTGTCCAAAATACAACACAGGTATTTAAAATACATCTATAGGGATAAAATTATATGTGCACTTAATGTGGGTCTTTACATCTGTTCAGGCATAGGCATACTTTATTGAAATTCTGGAAGGGGTTATTATCACTGATGTACATAGGTGTATTTAAGGTTTTTCCTATATTTTTTCTAGAAAAATATTTCATATTATTTTTCCATAAGTTAATGTTCAACATAGACTATAATAGAATGAGTATCTGGTTAAGAACTTCTAATTTTTTCCATACAACGTACATATATAAACTTTCCACATTAAGTTTCATTTATTACTATAGTTCTATAACACACATAGTTTTAGTCTAATATTTGTGATTTGAATGGAACTTACTTTCTAAACTTCAAAGTACTTAAGATGCATGTTCATATCAGCCATACTGGAGCATTTGTCAATTATCTTTCTTCCAGTCTGTTGTCCATAGTGCAGATATAAAATATATCTAATCACAATTAGCTTTCGCTTGCAGCCTTTTTTTAAATACATATATTTACATGTAGATTTTTAAAGGAACTTTAACTGCTTTAACAATGTGCAGTCTGCTTTCATGGCATGTTCATATCAATGTAACCTTTATTTACCTCATCATTGTTATTTAAGTAATTCGTGTATGATGTAGTCAATTATACTTTCACTTGTATAATTTTATATCTATGACACATAATTTTATTTGATTATATCATTACCTACATGAAACAGGTTTAAAGGATGTCTAGTTTCAGTTATATATGATACATGTAAGGGAATCATGCTTTCTTTTCCTATATGCAACAGTTATTTTATTAATCCAAAAGCAGATTAAATTTAGACAACTAAATCATCTTTGGCGTAAGATGTATCCTCATATTTAAGCCAACATTGGTTTAGAGACTCTGCTAGATTCTCCCCACGGATTTTATTCCTACAACTATACAGAGATGAGAGGATAAATTTCTTCTACACACTTCTATTAAATGTAAGGAATAAAAACTTCAAGATTTTAATCTCTAACCATTAACCATATTTCAAAATAATAGATACTTTAGCCATTCAGCAATTAAAGACATACCACTTCATAATTGTTAAACATAAACCTTAGAGTTCTTTTGTCCTCGAGAACTCACCCCCTCAGTGAGATGTCTCTAGAGCAGGACCAATACCAATACAAATTGCGGAGTAGCTTATTTAAGCTTATGCTAGTCATTTCCAATTACTGCGTCAGAGTGCAGTGCTTTTCTTCTGTTTTCCTAGGCTTCCCTTATTTAGGGACTTTTAAAGTTGCTTTCTGCTTTTCCAGCTTTTTACCTCTTCCGAGCTACTCTCCACCTCATTGGGGAAATCTAGATTTTTCCTCAAAAATTTAAATTACAAATAAATTCTTTCAAGGATTTTTGAAAGATTTCTGGGGAATGTCTTTGCCTCTTTCCATACCTCATGGATTTGGAAAGTGATCTCAAAATTCTCATTTGGTCAATATGCACAGAATTATTTTATTTATTTTTCATAATTAAATAATTAATTACATCCACACAATACTTATCCATTGGGGTCCACTCCCCTTTGGATTGAACTTCAAATGTGTAACTTGAAAGAAAAACATAAAACTAGGGGTGTTATAGAATGTTTTGAAATGCACTGTTTTTTACCATATAATAGAAATTGGAAATATTTAGAAAAAAAATCAATAAAATATTTTAATACGAATTAACATTGATGTATAGTTACAAATATATTAATAAAAAAAAACCATTTTAATGTGCGGTGATAAAATTTATAGATGCATATGCTATGTAAAATATTTTGATGATAGCTATATGTAATTATATTATTAAAAAAAAATGCTCTATTGTATAAAGTTATTGAAAAAACATTGTAAGTTCTTAGAACATTTGAAATGAGTATTTGTGTTTTTACAATCATTTTAACCTTTATATATGTTTTTTCTAACATTTAGAACAATAATTTTTGGACTTACAAGTTTAGTTATATACTCTATAGAAGCATTAACAATATAAGTGCGATGATAAATCACACAGTAGATTTTGCTATTATTCTCAAAAAAAATTTTCACATAAAGAAGTTTGATCCATATGGACTAATGTTAAACTCACACTTAAATGGACATATATTAGTTCTATATAACAGAACATAAAATAATATAAAAATAATTAAAAATTGAAATAAATTTAATAAAAAATAAATTTAAATACAAAATTAAATTCTTTTATAAGTATTTAAAAATATTAATATTTAATAAAAATCATGCACATAATTATAAAAAAACAACATTAATTATAAATAATTAATTTCAATTTTATTTTAAATAAAATATCGTAATACCAATTTTATATATAAAACAATTTAGTTATAAAATATGTATAATTTATTATTATTTAGTTAATATAGATTTGTAACACATCTATACAATTAATTTCACGAAAATATAATAACAACAAAATAAATATGAATTATTATAACAATTTTAAAAAAGTAATGATATAAAAGAGGCGTACTTTCTTAGTTAGTTCATATAGAGTTGACACGTTTAAAATTTTTAAAAATTTTAATGTTAAAAGCAAATTAAAATTTAAAAAATTGGCTAGTAAAATCTCGGTGTAATCTAATATCATGGTAAAACCATCATTTTTATTTCTAAAAGCGAAATCCTTTTATGTGTTATATTAATTAAGTGTCATCGTTACTCTCTATTTGTATATATAAAAGTTAGGAATCAACATCTATCTATTTTAATTCTAAAGCATCATAAAAATATTAGCTATCATCATTATTACATATTATGTTTAACACACTTTTATATATACTAAAGTAACTAGTTAACTGGGGTAAACAGGTGATGAGAGGCTACTACGATTAGATTTAACCTCCTATGTTACCTTAAGGAAGTGGAACTAAGAGAAACACATCACACATATCTTTCACGTCAACAACAAGACTCCCACGAACCATCTCAACCACTTAGGTAACCGGCCCCTGTGTCCCACTTAGGTTTAGGCCTTCAAATCCTCAGACGCTTCCACAGTATAGGCATCGATGTGTATGGGAGGCTTTGGACTCTTGCACAACATATGTATGCATGTGTCCAATGAATTTTTCCCACCGTCTTGTGCTAACATCTCCAGGATTTGAACCACTTATTGAGGCCCAATGCCCAAGTCACTACCCACAACTCAATGACATGCTTTTAAATGAAATAAAACAACAAAACAATGATAGATTTGTGAAAAAAATGAAAGTGCCTAAAGAGGACCCCACCTATCCATGATAGGCATTTCGTCAAATATATCACAAATATGTAATATACATATGTAAACAACAGATTTGATCATAGGGATATCATACTTATATGAGGATCGCTAAGAAGAATTGTTACTTTACATCATTGTTTGCATTATAATCTCTAAATCCATAGATACATTGCTTATTGATTTACAAATAAAAACATGAGGAGATCCATACATCATCACTTTCATAAAACATTCTTATAACCAACATAATAACAATAGAAATATCAACGATACATCAATCATAGAATCCACATATAAACCAATAAATTTTCCCTTAAGATGTCAAGGAGAGAACCTCTTATTAAAAAATGCCAAAACCATTCACGGATGGAACTTCCATGTTCCACCCAACCATAGATTTGCTGAGCTAAATATCTCTTCATCCAATCAGCCCCGTGCCATATTCCAAGCATGAATGTGGGACTCAAACTGGAAGAACCACCTAGGGTATTCTGAGATTAAACCACTTCAACCTCATCAATATAAATTGGGATTTACTGTAATCCACATTGGATCACTAGGAAAAATGAGTAAACATGTCATAACAAGATTTACCATGATCTCCACCTGATCACTATGCCAGAACAAGCATGGATGCCACTGAATTTATCCACCTACACCATCAAGTATTTTGTTGTCTCCTAGTCTCTCAGAATTTACCACAATCCACAGTCTGATCGAGGGATTACTAGGACCCATACTGAGACACACTCTCCAAGATTTACTGTATATTCCAACCTATGATTCTTAGGCTTGATGGAGAGAAACCCACCTCTAGGATTTACTGTATATCTCCCCGTTCATTGGTCGAGGATTCCTAGGCCCATCGATGAAACAGACTATCTGGATTTACTATAACCCATATTTTCGTTCAGGGGTTAATAGGCCATATGCTATATCATTTCATAGATCCACCTCACGTAGCCTTGAATCCATCTAGAAATCTAGCTTAACCAAAACCTGAGAACCCCATCAGACCATCGTTATAAAGAAATGGCAAGGCTAGGTTGAGAACATTATCACACCTAGAAAAACCCATGCCAGGAAAAAAAAGAACCACATGCAATACCATGCATGCCAAATCTAGCAAGGAAATCACATATGCAAATTGATACATGTAAATAATCTTGTTGTAGATGCTTGATCTTGATCCTTCTTTCTTATGTATTCCTTCATCTTCCCTTCTTTTCCTTTCCTAATCCAATACCCAAATCATCCAACAAGACTATAAGTGTTCAAGAGTGAGTGACAGAGAGAGAGAGAGAGAGAGTAATGAGAGAGCTCCAAGACTGAACTAACAAAAGGTACCAATTGATCCTCGTAACCCTTTTTATCAATTAGGCCTCTATTTTCTTCATTTTCCATCATTTTCCTACATTTTCCTCCTCACATGTAACATATGACCTTTCACGTCCATTTTTTCTTACTTTTCATTATTTTCATAATTAAATGTGCCAAAAATTCCATTTTTCCTTTCAAAATTCATTTTTCATTCCCTTTTCCAGTTTCCTTAGCCATATTAACCAAAATGAACACCCACTAGGATTTTTTCTCGACATTTAGCTTGGAATAAGTGCCCCATCACCTTTGGTAGTTATTTTTCCTTTATTAAATTCTATTACATGTAATTTTCACTAGGCATGTTATAGAACCCTCCCCTTTGGGGGACACCATCCTCACTGTTCAACCACATATATCCCTCAGAAAAACCACTAAAAATAAAACATATTGACCATGGAGCTTTATAACATAGCTCAATGTAGTATTTACAATGATCAACCTGCTAAAAATAAAATAAACATGACAACTATTATGATATGACACCTATACCACTTATTCAAAATTTATGACATAGCTCAAGGAAACATTTGCATACATATACATATGTACACATACCAAAACATCATGAAAACATATGCCAAACATATACCAAACCTTATACCAAAATTTCTTTGCCTCAACTCACAAACAATGAAGGATACATAGCCTGCATCTAATCCACCATCTCCCATGTAGCTTCACCAACCCTAAAGTGTTTCCATTTCACTTTAACCTAATCTATTGCTTGGTTCCGGAGCATGAGAACCATTTTGTAATATACACTAAGGCTCCAGCTAGAATTCAACATCTGGCTTCACCTGCAATATAGAACATTCAATCACATGATAAGCTTCTTTAACATACTTCTTAAGAAATAAAATATTAAAAAAATCATGGAAATTCACTGTGGAAGGAAGTGAAAGTCGATAGGCTACTTATCTGATCCTCTCAATAATCCTTAAATGTCCATAAAATTGTAGTGCCAACTTAGCGCATGATCCAATCTGTAAGGAACTCTTCTTGGGATTAATGCGCAAGTAAATTTGTTCCCCAACTTGAAACTACTGAAACAACATATTTTGGTCTGCATAAATTTGCTGCCTATCATATGCTTATTTTAGATTCTTTTTTATTACCTACATCTCATATTCCATTTCTAGTAACATGTTCCTCCCACTCAATACCTGGTTAACTAGATCACTTTAACTAATGGGAGTATTGCAACTCCACCCATACATTGCCTCAAACAGACTCATATTCATGGATTCCTCATACCCATTGTTTTAGGCAAAATTGACCATTGGAAGATACTCTCCCCACTTTCGTTGCTCATGCATCACATACATCCTCAACATGTACTCCAAATATTGTTTACCCTCTCAGTTTTTTCATATACATGTGGATGATAAGTTGTGCTTAAGGCCAAATCGATGCCCAAACCTACAAACAAATCCTTCCAAACCTTGGAAGGGAACTTTTCATCCTTGTCTTACACAATTTCTTTTGGAACACCATTCAATCTGAACACATGTTCTATATCTCTAGTTGAATAAGTAGTCTTCACTGGAATGAAGTGTGCAGCCTTTTTCAACATCTCCACAAGAACCATGATGGAATCATGTTGTATAGATGTCTTCGAAAAGGCTATGATTAAATCCATGGAAATGACCTCCCATTTCCATTTTGGAATTGAAATTGGTTGTAGCAGTCCATCTGGATGCCTACAATTTGCCTTAACCAATTAAAAATCCAAACACCTAGCCAAAAACACTACTAATTCTCCCTTCAAATTTTCCCAATGATAAAACCTATTCATTGTCGTCGGTCTCTTTTGATAGCCTAGGTGACATGAATATGGTTTCCATTAAACTCCCTCAATATCACCTTCTTGAGCTCATTTTTGTCTCACATTTATATCTTGTCTCTAAACCTGACCAAGCCATATGTTGTGAGATGGTAACCCACGTCCTATACACATGCACCTATACTTGTACATATACCTATACTTTGATGCAACCTATGCAAAATCTCCATATACCTATCATCTTGCGGACCTAAAAACAAGATACTATCCTCTAAATATGTCCCATATGAACTCATAGATACTATGTGATTTACATGTATCTCCTTTCTGAGAGCATCTGCGACCCTATTCTCCTTTCCTTTGATGTACCTGATTTCAAAATCAAACTCACTAATCGTGGCCAACCATATAGATTTCCTGGCGTTCAGATCCACCCGATCAAATATATATCTTAGACCATTATGATCACTCATTAGTACAAACCTCCTACAAATAAGACAATGCCTCCACGTATGAAATGCATGGATGATCATTGCTACCTCAATATCACGAGTTAGATAATTCTGCTTATGCTCATTAAATTTTCATGACTCATAGCGTACCACCTATCCTTCCTACATAGGGACTTCACCAAGTCCTATCTTTCATGCATACATTTATATAACAAACTCCTTGTCTGGATTTACAATTTCTAATGTTGTAGCATGTGCCAATAATTTCTTAAGATACTCAAAACTACCCTCACACTCCTCTGTCCATTCAAAATTTTTACCCTTATTTTGTAATGATGTAATATGATAATAAATCTATGGGAAGTTCGTGATGAACCTCCTGTAATAACCTTCCAATCCCATGAAGGATCTCACCTCGTCTACATTTCTAAGATATACCCACTCCATGTTGGCCTTTATATTTTGTGGATCTACTGTGATGCCCTCGTTGGAGAGAATATCTCAAGTAATGTACTTCAATCTAGAAGATAATTTTCTTGTTGAGCTTAACATACAACTGATGCTATCTCAACAATATCAACATTGCTACCAAATGCTTGACATGCTCTTCCTTAGTGTTAGAATATACCAATATGTCATCAATGAATACAATAACAAACCTTCCCAAATAAGGATGCAATAAATTATTCATCAAACACATAAATGTAGTTGGAGCAATAGTCAAACTGAATGGAATTACAACAAACTCATCATTCCCATAATTGGTCCTGAATAAAGTCTTGTAGATGTCCTATTATTTGATACGTAACTAATGGTATCTTTATATTAAGTCTAGCATTGATAATATTGTTTCTCCCTTTAACTCATCAAACAAGTCATCAGTATTCCGCAACAAATACCTATTCTTGATGACCACTTTGCTCAACTATCTGTATTCAATGCACAATATGATAGCACCATCCTTCTTCTTCATAAACAATGTATATGTGCTCCATGGTAATACACTCGGCCTAATGTATCCTTTGTCAATCATATCCTTAAGTTGCAAATTTAACTCTACCAACTAAGGCATGGTCATCCTGTAAGGTGCTTTTGATGTTGGAGTTTCCTATGGTACTAAATCAATATAAATGTCTATCTCTCTATTAGGCAGCAAATCTGAAATATTTGTAGGAAATAAACCTTGAAACTATTGTAGAACTGGATTTCTACTAAAAACATCTCCATCCTCAACTTCCTTATCTTTGTCACTAGAAATATGCATTGTGAACAACACAAACCCTTTCTTACGACTGCGTTTATCATGCATGGTTGTCACCATCCTAACTGATGTGGATTTATTCTTTCCCTATAAGACTCTTGGTTCCCCCTTGTCATCCAAGAAGTTAATGGATTTGTCATAATAATCAACCTTGGTCCTATGAAGGTATAGCCAATCCATACCCAATAGAATATTGTATGACCCCATCGAAATATGTTCAAGTGTGTTGTTGTAGGCATACCATTTAACTCAAATGCACAAGATCTTACCCAATGGTGAACAATTTTCTTTGTACCTATAGACAATTTCACTAACCAAGGTTCTGCATGCACTTATTTATTCAAACCACACTTATCCACCAGGTTATAACTAACATAACTATAATTGTATTCAGGTTCTATCAAAATTGAAATAACTTGATCTTAAATCTTACAATCCATCTCAATGATAAATGCCTAGTGGTCTCCTTTCTTGTTGTCCACGGCTGCATAAATACGAGGAATGGTCTGCCCAACATCCCCAACAGTCTACGCCCTCATGTGCACTATATATTTGAGGCCTACCACCCTGATTCTGTGGACAATTTCTCTTTAGGTGTTCCTTACCACATGTCCAACACTCCAAAAATCTAGTACCATCACCTTTATGTTGTTGTTGTGATCCATGTACCTATATAGGTGCATTGAACCTATTTTGTGGTGCCACCTTTCTTTATCTTCTACATGCTAAGACCTTTTTCTTTTCGACTATCATTTAACCATACCTTTATCTTTCCCTTTCCTTCCATGCTGAGATTCATTCTTATGATTTGATTATTCATAACAATGCTTCAATTTCCCACTGACTTCCTTAAGTGACCAAGGATCATCATACTCAATCCAATCTCTAAATTCTAATGAAAAACCACTTAAAAATCACTAAAATTTTTCCTTCTCATCTTCAAGATATAATACATAGCTCAACAGCTCCAGGAATTTAGTCTTGTACTCTTCATTTGTCATTGACCGCTTATTTAGCTTATAAAAATATTTGGCCTTACTATTGTACTACCTTTCTAACAAGAATTTCTTCCTAAAAAGCCGTTTGAACTCATGCCAACTCAAGTCCTCTCTCATGATGTTTCTGACCCGCTTCAAATCTTGCCACCAAATGTTTTCTTTATCTATCAAGTTGAAGGTAACAATTATGACCTTCATGTTTTTTATGTACTCATGCAGCTCAAAAAATTTGTTCATCCCAAGTGTACAATCCTCTTCATCTTCTAGTTTCTTCAATTGTCAATCAAAAGTAGGTATGCATTGAAATATAGTATGTATGGTCAAGAGCGAAAGAATTTGTTTGTAATTATGAAGAATACATGGGAGAAATAATGCAACAAATCTCCTAAAATATGAACGAAAAGAGTGGTATCATTTCCCCGTGTTGAAACAACTAGTGGAGCCTCCTTGTTATCCGTAATAGAGAACTTGTCATGCATGAATTTGCTATCTATAATGGATTCATATTTTGGAACAACATTGTAACAATAGAAACTTTTCAGTCCCTCTTTGCTCTTGTAGCAGTCGTGATTACTGTTTTTTACTTGTTCGAAGTTCCAGATTTTTGTATCACTCATTATTACTATTTTTTACTTGTTTCAAGTTCCAGATGATGGTAAAATTACCAACGCTATCAAAAAGGGTCTATTCTTTCTTTCCAATCTCTGTAAAGCAGAGAAACAGAAATTGTGTCAGAAACATTTGTTGAGTTTTCATATGTAGATTATGAGAAATAAACATAAACTCAAAAAAATTGAGCGATGTCGTTCCATTCAAGTAGGAAATAACTAAACAGCATAAATTATTAAATATTAAAAGTATAAGAATAGTAAATTATATAAGAATAGTAAGACAAATACCTTATCTCTGTAAAAGTAGTACTCCAACGTATGAGAACGACTAATGCCTGGTTTTGACCAGTTATCTAAGAAAATTAAAAGGTTGATGCATCTTTTGTGACTAGCTAGGATAGAAAACGGCCACAAACTTCATATGGCATGATCATATAGAGTAGAAAGATTGAAAAGAAAGGTTAAAACATCATACAACGAACAAGACTTAATATAAAGCTTCACACTAAGTCTCTTTGAAAGTATGCGACTAACTAAAGGAAAATTTGTCGAAAACTAACCGCATCAAATTATTTGAAAATAATTCAAATATGCATGAAACAAAGGTTTTTTTACAATCATAAAAACCATGATAAACTAGCCACAAATCATGTGAAAACACCAAGGTTTCAATAGAAACTTAAATGCTCAAATCATGTGAAAATATCAGGGATTGAATAGACACTCAAATGATCAAGGATTCAATAAACACTCAATAGACATTGATTTAGTCAAAAGAAATAAAAAATTTTCAAATAACACAAACACCTCAAGTGCATGGATAACACATATAATCATGTGCATGTGATTCCCCATCATAAGAAAATTTGTTTTTTTTAATGTGTTTCCAGGCCCACTTAAAAGAAAATCATAATTCTCTCTACCTGGTAATTACACCTCCCTTTTGGGAAAAAGGCGAAAACAAGTCCCCCATACTATAAAAGCATTTTCTCACATATCCAACCATCGAAGCATGGAAAATATGGGAATGTATCCTTTTGAAACACTGGTTTTTCAATATGTCAAAATTGATAGGAAAAATGCTAAAAATGAATTTTTATAGAATAGCATAGATCCATATTTCCCTAGATGCATTTAAGAACTTGGAAGGATAAATAAAATATATAAATATCTTATCAAAACCATTACAAAAATAGAATCGTTGCAAAACAATTAAGAGTTTAAAACCATTTGAAATTATTAATAGAGGTTTCTGGTTATATGGCAAAGTAGAGGTGTTTCATAACTCACACCAAGATTCACATTCCCTACAGACACATTCCTCGTGCCTGAGTTGTCTCACTCATGCAAAGAGGATATTGCAAGTAGCTGAAACTAGGTGTGAAACTAGGTGCAAATCACGAGTGATTTTGGTATTGAATGTTGGATACAGTGCATTGTAATGATCTTATATTGGGTAGAAGAAAGGTGATTTGGAGGAATATATATTCCCCAACCATATTGTCTTTAAAAAATGAGGAAAGTTGGTCACATCACATTCTGAAAGGGTATCTTCCTCAAGAGTCAGTTGGCCACATTACATTGTGAAAGGATACACTTGTGGTACAATGGTAATAAGATAAAATAATTTGATCAAATTCAACAAACTACCACAAAATTAAGTTAACGAGGCCAACATGTAGCATCTCATGTAAATAGATAGTTTGAATTTCTGCAATTAAAACCCCTTATATCATACAATTTCTAGCTACTAAAACACATTTTCCACTGGAAAAATTATCTATAATTTAACTAATTTATAATGAAAAAGTTGTTTGGAAAAATCTGCAATTAACTCATGGATTTCCTATAAAATTTCTAACATCAAAAAACTAATATTTCAAATGAGAGCTATATTTTTTTATAAAACAAACTACTTCGAAGACAAATAATTACATGGTAAAGAATTTCCTTTTGAGAATAACTCCCATGGCTACCACTCTGCACTGGTCCAAGGCGTTGGATTAAGAAGAATTGTGTGTCATCCAATTAATAATTAAAAACAAAAATATTGGCAACAAAAAAAAAAAAAAAAAACTAATAACCAGCAAAGATACAAAATACGAACAGTTAAGGAAAAATTTGAATGCAAACCTTCCTCCACATACAAATAACCTCATAGGGTTAACCTCCATTTTTTTATTCAACATATATGTGCTTCTTCAAAAAACTTACTTGATTGTTTCTCTGGCGATTTGGTGATTCTTCCAGCGAATTTCTTGCTAGGTTCTCTAGTGATTCGCAAATTCCATGCTCGTTTCTTTTGTGATTCATGGGAAGACACTTCGTTCTCCTCTTTGAAGGTACTTCCCATTGACCCAAATAATTTTGTGTGCTATCTTCGACTACTTGTTAATGGTACATGATACAAAAAATTACCCCACAGGGCGCCCTCTACATTAGAGTTTGCATTTACATAAGAACCTTAGTGGAGCTCCACCTTCCTATTATTGGCTGGCCACAGCGAAGGGGTATGTTGGGTGGTGTTGGGTGGTGGAAGTGTAGAGTGGAGGATCACGTGGTTATGGAGTGGAGGTCAAACCTCTTATAAGTTCTTTCATGCGATGGTTGAAGATATCTACTTTGGATCGTGGACAATGGTTTCCTTGTCATATCTTGGTCTCGTAGTTGCAGCAACACCTACTTTTTCTAGCAACTTTTCGCACGAGATTTGTTTAAGAAATTTCCTGTTTTTCTTTTGAAATTTGTTCTGTGAAAACATAGATATGCTATGTTATTTACTATAGATATGTACCTGGGTTATGATAGAGTTGATGATGAAATACGTGGTATAAAAATTACATGAAATTATGAGATAAATTAACTCTGGTTCAAATAAAATATACACGAAAATAAATATTTTCCTAATATCAATTGGGTGTTGATCGAAAGATAGGATAGGTGAAATCGTGTCCCCCTCCATACCTACCTCACACCTTAATTGGGATTCACCTTTCAGTTGGCGGTTGGCCAAACTGGTAGATAACATGGCCTATGAAGCACAGACTGAACCTCTTCGTGTACCTTTGGTGCGGCTGGTTGCAGATCTATGCTTCTCATGGAAAATGGTTGGCCAACAGATTTTCGTCTAGTCCTGGCAGCACCAACTCTTCTTTGTTGAACCTTATTCACACTAGATATGTGTATATCTACTTATGCCAGCATTGGGTGGTCGAGATATGATGATGGGTTCCAAGAGTGCGATGATTTTGTGGGAACTTCGGACTAAGATCAATAAAAATGTTTGTTATCCTCAGATGTTTGGTTGAGGGTAGAGCCAAGGAAATTCGATTAGAGAATTATTTTACAGCCCTATTTCATTTTACTTTGCAGAATCTCTCTAATAATATTTTAATGTTATATTCTAGATGAAGAATAAAAAGAAGAAACTAACCTAAAATTGGTTATGGTTTATCTAGAGATACTCTCACTAAGATACTCTCACTAAGAATCAGTTATGTGATCGACACTGCATTTCACTTCGCCAAAGAAGGTAGTCGAAGCGTCAAATCCAGCCATTTAGTAAATGAAATATTCTTTCAAAATCAAAATTCCATGACATCTACCCTTAAATATGCGATCCCGTTATTTTTTTTCTTGGTATTCTTCATAGCTTATGTACAGTGTGCTCGTTATTACGTTCCTGTGAGTTTTCTTATTAGCACACCCAACTCAGTTGTCCCTGAACATTACTTTCGGAGGGCAATAATTAGAGGGATCAATTTTTGGTCTTTGGGTACAAGGGCTTATTGCTTTCTGTTCCCGCTTCTGTTGTGGATCTTTGGATTGTTTTGTCACTCAGGATGATATGTTTTCTGTATTTTATTAACTTTATGGTGAATCCCATGGGGTTTTTCGGAACTAAGTTGTCCTCTAAGCCTTTACGAGAGATTATTTACGGTAATGATCACATGACAACATCCAACAATAAATGAAGACATGCCATCTTACACAGCCCAGTGGAATTGCATGAATAGCGTTGTGCTACTAGCAAGACATCCTATTCCTCAACCATTGTATGTATTTGTAACATTCAAATCTCAATTATTGCTTTCTTTAATATGGTTGAAATTGCAAACCTTTGCCCTTTAAATCAACGGTGATAATTCTCACTCAATATGGATGGTATGTTAATAAAATTGAAATGACATGTTAATAAAATGGGTTGAGGTTGAAGAAATCTTGATTATTGTTATGATTAACGTGGATCTTACTATGGATAATTTTCGTGGAGGGTTATTTATTAATATGGATAAGTTATCATGAGTATGTGAGTGATACTATATTTCTATTAATAATATAATTGTGTGAGATAAATTATTGATTATGATGGGTTTGGAATACAATAAAAGAAAATATCCTTGGCTCAAATTTATCTATGTTAAATATCATACGACATGAGTGCCCGAGATTGATGGTAAGTACATTTGCTACAAAGGTGGTCTTGTAAAAATATAATTGTTCACATGGTTTTGGAAGAGAGCAATAATTCGTAGCTAAATTTATCTAGGGTAAATATCATACGGTATGAATGCCAAAGATTTATATAAATCTATCTATGGTAAATATCATATTGATAGTCTTGGAGAAATATGGTTGCTCACATGACTTTGGAAGAATACAATAATTCATCCATGATATTATAGCAACGTGCAATTATTACAGTTGGTATATAAAATGTTTTGTTGGTAAAATAGGTCTAGGGATTTGCAGAGTATCATTGGGTTCCTAGTGGGCATCATCATGTTCACTCAAACTATGCTTGAGAGCATGCTATATATGTCTAGTTTCTTGTTAATAGGAGGTGATGATTTTTATTTATGTAAATACTTTAAAAAAAAAGTGAGGGTCTTCTATTGGACTAGAAATGGAAGGATAAGGTAATAAGTGAAAGGAGGTAGGGGTATTTATTTTCTTTGAAACTACTCTATGTTGGAGAAAAACTATCACAACATTGTTAGATATGAAGGATTAGGGTAATGGAATAAGGTGTGTTATTTTATTGTATGCCTCTCTTATTTTAGCTTGATTATAGTATAATATTAATATTCTTCATGTTGGAAATAAGAGTACATAAATAAAATATTAAATGGAACCACATATTCTCAAGAGAAAAATTATTCTTTCATGAATGAAAAAATCTTTCGATTTAGCTTGAAATTTCATCACCTAGCGATGGAAATAAGGAGATGGAATGATATAAATCAAGCAAAGTGTGTGCTTCCTTTCTAGGAAAGGAGAAGTTGATGATGAATTGTAGCAAAATGACCTTTTATTTCAAAAGTAGAAAATCATGATCTATTTCTTTATTTTCGATGCATTCATGGTGGCAGAATCAGACAAGGTCTTTAACTTCAACATAGGCATCATGATTTCTAAGTCTAAAGGAAGAAATATTGCATTCAGATTTCAGTGTGGCATGTTCCTTTTTTGCTCATATTTTTCTGCCTTTCAACTGTGTCAAAGAAGAATTAATTAGTGTTATATGCTATTTCCTTATGGCATTTCCTTTACTCGAATACAATTACAAGTATTGTCAGTTTATCTCAAAACACAACTAAGGCTAAAATATATACATAAAAGACATGATGCTCTGCATGTCATGACAATGCTAATTATACGTGAATCTATTTATTTCAAACTCTCCAAAATGTCCCCCACAAAGTTTGTTTTCAGATGTGCCCATCCAATTCAATATTACACGACACAAATGGGAGACATTTCAATTGCAACAATCCAACAATCATTTCATTTTTACCTTTCCAGGTGAAATTATTTACAATATTGTGAACTTTTAAATCTAATGTTGAATATAAGAATGGATTAAAATTAAAAAAAAAAAAAAACCTCTCATCATACAACCCAAATATCAAGATGATCTCAATACTATAGTTTATAGTTTATGTGTGTTATTAGCAAAATATTTACTCACGGAATACTTTTCATTCGAGATGTTATGATTTTTTTTTTACTTTCAAGTTCTTACTGAATTTTTATAATTTTTTACAATTAAATATAATTTAATTTTTAAATTGATGATATGTTGGGTTTTTGTCTATATAACGAACACATTATTGATTCATTAAGTTTAATTTTCCATTTTTCCATTCGGGATTTATTGAGAATAAGGAGTAGTCTTTCTCTTTTTTTAATTAATTTATAAATATTTAATAAATTTATTTTATTTTTTATTATTTTGTATGTAAAATATTTTAATTTCAATAATTTTGGTAAAAAAATTGTATACATTAAATATATTTAAAATAAATACTTGAATGCAAAGTTTGAGTGGACAAAGACTTTAACATTAGAGCATAAAGTTGTTGCACATTTTTATTATCTTATTAATTTTAGCTATTATCTTATTAATTTTAGTTATTATATTTTTTTAAAATAAAATTTTAAATATATTTTTAAATATAAAATAATTATAATTGTATTCTATATTTAAATAATATTTTTTTCCTATTTTTAAAAAATTTATACATTAAATATATTTTTAAACATAAAATAACTACATACAATCATTTAAAAAATATGAAATTGAATATTATAAAAAAGAGAGTTATGTAAACTATCTCCTCCAACCAAATGGATATAGTTATATTAGAGTCGAAATCTAATCCATGTTAACATAGATGACAATGTATACAACCATGGATATTATTATTGAATTGGATATCATCATTCTTATGTCGGCCTAGACATTTTATTAATCCTTTACAACTAGCATATTTTTCCTCTCGACAAACATTTGACAACTTGCATATTTTTTTTATTAGATGTATATTTTTTGGGACATATTAACTTTCATATTTCTTTTGTATATGACCTTCTAAGATCTAATTATCAATGGCCCTATGCCCTCACTACATGCTTATTTTTCTTATAGAATATGCTTGAATATATAATTATTTATTATTAATGTGTGCAACATGTTGTATCTAGTTTAACTAAGACGCGCAGACTAACTACTATGTATGACTTGTTTTATTGGGTGATAGTTCAAATTTTATGGTTGTGCGACATTTTTTTTAAATATTTCACTGAAAATGATTATTTGATAACTTTTTATTTGAGTAAAAAATTTAATTAATTTAGATAAAATTTAACAAAATATATTACTTAAAAATAAAAATATGTAAAATTTACCTACAATATTAATTATATTGTATTTCTTACTATTTAATGTGGATTATAAATATATATATATTTTTAAGTGAAAACTAAATAAACACTCTTTGATATTAAATTGCATAACTGTAACATGTCAAACACACAAAAAAAAAAAAAAAAACTTTTTACCCAGCCATTATACTTGAATTATTGTACTCACTATATTAAATCACCTTTTTTCAGGGTCACCGCATATAAAAACATACAACTTCACGTTGGCATGACGTAAGTGGGAGTAAAAATTATTATACGTGCCCATAGGCATGGTATATAGCATTAGGTTGGAATTTTACTCACTATTAGTTGATGGTTGATTATAGAATATATTTTTGTGGAAAAAAAAAAATCATAAATATTAGTTAAATTATATTTTAAAAACCAATTATTGGAAATATTATTAGCTACATAAATTTGAGGTCATATTTCTTGAATAATCTCTTTTAACCAAAGTTCATATTTCTATTTTACTTTAGTATTGGTCAAATTTTCTTTAGCACGCTTTTGTGCAACAAAAACCATGGTATGTAAAACCTATCACTATACGCAATACTTGTTGTTATCGTTATCATGTGAAATTTCAGTTATATTAGGACAGATTCCTTAATTTTGGTAAAACATTTTGGAAAGATTCACCTCATCCTTCCACTATCCATGATTTCATATCTCAAATTCTATGTGGAAGAGAAATCCATGAATTATTTTACCAAAAGAAATGTGTTGGTGGTAAAAAATGAGATGATTTTGGAAATTTGACTAAATTTCAAAACAAATATCGTACTTATATAAATGATCAATCATTTTCCAACATGAAAGTGAAATGGAAGAGATATGAATATATCCATACATCGATTCAAGGTTCAAGCGCTAAAATAGTTAATTTACAAGAAGAAGAAATTTTTGTGATAGATTTTTTGAGAAAGTTTGAGGCAGAAATTTATAAATACACCAAGCATTTACATAGAGCTCAATGGCAGGACATGCAATTCAAAAAATCCCGTGAAATTTTTCCACCAAGGATAATTTTTTTAGTAGTTGATTTTGCATAAAACTACACATTTGTTCCACAGAAAGAAATTCAAAGTGAATATTATCATTTTGACCAAGTCTCCATTCTCATACATATTCTATATAAACATGGTAAACAAAATGTTGAACATATAGAAAGCACGAGTGAAAATCAGCATGTTATAAAAGAATATCAATTTTATATCAGTGACGATCGTACACATGATACATATGTTGCACAACAATGTTTTGAAAAGAGTTATGACTCATTGAAGTGTCATGGAATAAAATTCAATGAACATTGGATATGGTCATATGGATTCGCAAGTCAATTCAAATAGTCACTATCATTCTTTTGGTTGTGTTGTATTCATATGAAAACCTGTATTAAACATTGTTGGAATTTCTTTCAAACTAGTCATGGAAAAAGAGAACATGACGATGCACAGGCATGCATAAAATGAGCACTTCGAAGATATCAAATGGACTACTCTGAAAACTAACGTCTCTCAGCTGAAGAGGTTGTTCAATAGTCCATCACTGCACTAAGCCATGAGACTAACCAATCAAGGGAAGTATGAAGGTACATTCAATTTAATTTTTATTGAATTTCTAATTTTAAATGGTACATTTATCACAATGATTATATCTTTGATGGTATTTTGATATCATATTTATATTATTCTTTGAATTTTCCATATAGGTTTTTTTTGGCATATTGGGGTCCAAGATGTAGATAGATCAATTGGAGATGACGTTGATACAATAAAAGGGACTCTAAAATTGCATTTAATTAAAACAAAGTTGTCCACAATTTTTTTTGCATTGGATAAAAGAAAATATTCTTGTTTTTCTCATGTTTTCCTAGAGAACACAAAATCCAATGATGTTTCTAAAAAAAAAATGTATGTAAAAGATTGGCAACATACAAAACTAAATACAAAGGGGAAGATGACCATTGCAAGCTTTGAAGAAATGAAATCAAAGGAGACTACAATATCATTTGATGGTGATCGAGTTTCTGATATTGTTAGAGAAGGTAACATTTCAATTGCTCTCGAATAATAGAGATCTATAAGTATATAATAAAATAAAGTACACATTAATTTTAAAGTTAATTTTTCATGTTAATTATGATCTAAATTTAAATACATAAGTTTGTTTTATTGTGGAGGAGATGTTTTTGTTGTAATTGCACCTACTATAAATGATGAAAATGTGAAGTATTATTTGATGCGTTGCACTGAACGAAAAATGAAATTATTAGAAAACTATAATGATCATAGGTTTACATATGAAAGAGGGTGTATTATACTAAAAGGTTATTTTTTCCATTAAACTAATCAAAGTGGGGATTTTTTTTACTTTCAAGACTATGATCCTGATGTCATAAGTTGTCAATATAGTCAATTGGTGTGTGCAGCAGACATCAAGTTGATAGAATTTCAATCAAAGAAAAAAAAATGAAGAAATGGAAAATTTCAAAATCCAATCATGAACGGATCATTGAAGATGACATTCCATTGGATTTTTTTTTACTGAACTGTCCAACAATTTCTTCCCTTTCGATTCATATTTTAGAACTTCCAAAACTCAACTAAAAATTGAACTTCCTTTTTATCTTATATGTACTTGAGTGTTTGCACATGTACATTATTTTGGTACAAACACACAAGTAATTTATACATGTGTACACATACACATTTCTATATTATCTAGTCAAAATGATTTCATACATTCTTTGGTACAATTTTTCATAATGGCATTATTGCAAAATGTACATATCTGTGTATCAGGCATAGTTGATATAATGCAAATTTGAATTTGCATGATTTTGCTTTACACATGTGTCTATTAAAATTAAATTATAATTTATTCATTCTTGAATGAAAAATTTGTAATTTCCAGTTTACTATCAAATGAAAGTAGATTTTCTATGTACATTAATGAAAAATATTGTGTATTGGATATATATTTTCTAATGCAATTTTAAAATTTTATGATTGTTTGACACATCTAAGAACAACTAGAATTTCATGTGAACATTTTTCTTATTTGTAATTTGGGCTAGACTATATTAAAATCATGAAAAACTCTACAAAGGCAATGAACAGAGATTGAAATTAGTGCTTAGCCTATATCCCTACCTCAGTAGTGTTCAAAATAAACCAATTTTTGGGCTGCCTCAAAGGAGGAAACCAACCCCTTAAGAGTGTCATCCTGTCTTCTAATACAAATTATTCAGTGGCCCATATAAAAAAAAAAGAGTTGAAGTATATCCCGAGGTGAAAATCATGGATTTAATTCATCTACATCCGCTGCCTAGTCCACATCCTCTACCAGACACCCGTATTCTCTAGAAATGGCTTCCTCCTTAGCTGTGGGAATTCGAGGAGGCTTTGGAGGGGTTGCATCGATAATGGGAGCGACTCGGTACTCTGCATGGTAATCTCTGCTCCAGACATCTTCTGAATCCATAACCCAAACACCTATATCATCTATCGTGGGATCATAACTTCGAAGCAGGTTGGTTTTCCTGGGTAGAGGCTGCACAGATTGCGGAATAGTGGATTTCCTACGTTTTCTACCCTTGAGCTTCTCTGGAGGAAAAACAGTCTCCTCATGAATGTTATCAAATGCTTGAGAAGTGAGCACCTCATGGCTATCAGATGCAGAGCCCTCAGTGGATTCCAATTGTTGGTCATTTCCATGGTGAGAGTGACTTGAAAATGCACCTATGTAGCTACATCTTATGGGTTTCTGACGCTAGCACGGGGCCATGGCATGGCTTCTAACTTGTACATTTTATGATTTTTTCTATATTTTAAAACATCAATATGTATTGTACTTAAATTTAACCTAAATAATAGATATACATCCTAAAATTATATAACATTCACACACATCCTAAAAACAAAACATTATATCTCAACATGTGATCACATACCAAATGTAGTTCAACTATCCAAAATATACCCATGTATACATGGTCTGTAATTCAAAATTTCCATCTAGAGAGATTCATTCTATATTTTTAACAAATTTATAAAATGACAATTTTTAAAAAATAAAACATTATATATCACAATCACATGCCAAATGTAGTTCGACCATCCAAAATAAATATCCAAATTGTGAAAATGTTATTTTAAATTTCCATCTAGAGATTGATTTTATATTTAAGAAACAAAACGACAACTTGAATTTTAAAAATAGAACATTATATCGCAAAAAAAAACATTATATCACGACATGTGATTACATGCCAAATGTAGTTCAACTATCCAAAATATATGTATATGTATATACATGGTTTGTAATTTTAAATTTTCATCTAGAGAGATTCATTTTATATTTAATAAAATATAAAATGACAACTTTTTAAAAACAAAACATTATATTACAATCACATGCCAAATGTAGTTCAACCATCCAAAATATACACATTGTGAAAACGTAATTTGAAATTTCCATCTAGAGATTCATTTTAGATTTAACAAATAAAATGACAACTTGAATTTTAAAAACAGAACATTCTATTATAAAACAAAACATTATATCACAACATGAGATCACATACCAAATGTAGTTGAACTATCCAAAATATTAACGTGTTTTGTAATTTGAAATTTCCATCTAGATTTGAATTTTATATTAAAAAAATAAAATGACAACTTGAATTTCAAAAACAAAACATTATATCACAACATGTGATCACATTCCAAATGTAGTTCAACTATCTAAATTATACACATCTACGTGTGTTTTCTAATTTGAAATCTCCATCTATATTCATTTTATGTTTAAAAAATAAAATGACAACTTGAGTTTTAAAAACAAAACATTATATATCACATGTGATCGCATGCCAAATGTAACTATCCAAAATTTAAAATCATTCTGGACAAAATTCATTGTAGTTTAAAACTATATCCAAATAGTAAAATATGTCCAAAATTTGTATCTCACGTGAACAATAAAATTATATATATATCTAGTTCAATGTAATTTTGTTACAAGTATCAAGTTATATAATAAAGTAAATATGACTGCATAAATAAGACTCTATATAAAAAGGTAAATTTAAGACTATATCTATCAAAAATAATGTTGCACACATGTGCATCATCCATCAAATACAGATGGATCTAGTGTCTTTGTCAACAAAGTCCTGATCCTCGTGCTATCTTGTGAAGAATGGGTAATCTATACCCAATGTCTACAAACATTAAAATTTAATGTTTTAAAATTGAATGAGAATATAGAACTTCATGTAAATAAACAAAATGAAAAAAAAATCATGCAATACCTCATGTGGTTCCCTCTCCATTGTGTTTTTTTAATGACCCACAAAGATCTCCATATAGTGAAATATCTTCATCATGGAATCATACATATATGTACAACTCAGATATATATATATATATATATATATATATATATATATATATATATATATATATTAAATTTTTTCAAATAAAAATGCATATAATATAATTTTCAATAATATTAAAAAAAATGGTTAGAAAACTTGTTCAAATGGCGTGGATGCTCCTATCTCCATCATACACTCCATTTCTAGAGTCCATGGAGAATGGAAATCAATTCCAAAAACCTAAAATTCAAAAATTTTAAAAGTATAAATTAACTCAAGATCTAGATCTCATTTTATATAAAACTTTTGAATTTCAATTTATAACTTATAACTTAAAAACGTATAAGTGAAAAATTGAATACCTTTGATGGTGGTTTGGGCAGATCTCCTAATGGTGGCTCCGAAAGAAAATATCCAGAAACCTAAAATTTAAAAAATTTAAAACTGTAAAATAGCTCAAGATCTAGATCTCATTTTGAATGGAACTTTGCAATATATAACTTAAAAACATATTTAAGTGAAAAATTGTTCATACCTGTGATGGTGGATTTGGAACATCTTCCATAGAAGAAGAAGGTGCCTCCATCCAAAAAACATCAGATGGAAACATAATCTGTTAAAATTTAATTATATATATTTACATGTGTGCACAGTTATTTATTTTAAAAATATGTCATCATGTTTCGATATATATAATAATAGATAAAAAAATATGTGTACATAATCTTGTTAACTTAAAAAACACTAACATGTGCCAGCATATCATCTTTATGGTAAAAACCATCTTGATTATGTGATTTATGGTGAGAACCATCTTGATTGTGTGAACCAGAGGCTTTGACCGCAATATTAATATCTTCGTTCATCAAGAGTGAGAATTGCAAATGATGTTAAAATATATGATAGGTTTTTGTTAGATTAATGTATACAAATAAATGTGTGTGTGTATATATATATATATATATATATATATATATATATATATATATATATTACAAATTGTACATGTGTTAAATTAATTACCCTAACCATTAACACATACCTATCCCATGCCCTCTTTATCATGAATAATTAGTTCCTACCAAGAATTTTGACAATTCTTTGCATATGTTTTGAGATCTTCAATAGTCATGATGTCTATCTCATCATTTGTATAATACACAAAATTAACACATTCATTCTCTCGTGTTATTTTTCGATTCAAACAAATATCAACTCCACCTAGTCCACTCTGAACATTGTCAATGATGTCATCCCTTTCTTCTCGACTAATTTGAGAAGTTGCATCCATCTCTGACCGTAAAGTTTTGACAAGAAGAGGGTGACAAACCAATGGTGGCTTAGGGTAAGGAAACTCTGCATCATGCTTAGCCCCAATACGGTCACATAATTGACCTTTCCCAAGAACAAAAAAACTCATAGGGAAGATCATTATAATTTGGTTTCATTCCCAAAAATAATTATGCATAAAATAATTTTGCAAAATAAAGTGAAACCTCATCGTTCCATGTGATTATTTCATAGGTAGAAAGGTGCCTATCATACAAATGGCGAGTTATATCAATGTGCTTGAAATATTTCACCTTTAGCATCTTTCTTTTCAACCCTTCCTTGAAATTAAACATAGACTTGGCCATTTTTGTTGTAACCCTTTGTTTAACAGTCTCCCATGTATCGGGACACATCACTGTTTCTTTTATTTTTTTCATCACTTCTAAAAAAATATTAGTGGTTAGCTCAAGCCTTAGGTACACATCTATCAGTTTTCTTAAAAAGTGAGTAACTATTTCTAAGCTTTCTCGACTCTCAGCAGGGATTTTCAAAGACACAAAATCTCTCTTCAATTTTGAATGAAGATTTTGACACCTTTTTTATGTGCATTGTTGCATGTTTCATTCCCAAGGTATATCATAAATTTCAAATAGATAAGTCATGGTTGGTCTACAACCTTATTCTTGAATAACGTGTTTTCTCCTACGTCTTTTTGGAGAAACATTTTCACCCTCTGCATCAATATAAAATCTTGTATAAATAAAAAAAATGTAAATAAATTTGTACAAATTGAATGAAAATAATATTTAGATTGATGGCCACCTCGATATGGTTGGTCAGCATCATGTCCACCCTAAGACTGTTGAGAACTAGAACTACCACTGATTGGTTGACAACCAGTACGACCATCCATTCATTAGCCTCTGGGGGGAATTCATATCACCACCCTCATGTAATTGGCCACCACCTATTGATGGGCCTCCAGGGGAATGTGTACCACCAACAACCTCATGCGACAAGAAGGAAGCTTCATAAAAAAGTATGAATTTATAATAAATTCAAAAATACATTCATACATATAAATACATGTACATATGATCAATTAAATTTCTTGAACCATACCATTCTCCATTGATGGAGTAGACACCCTTGTCCTCCTAACTCCTAAAAAATAAAAAAGGAAACTTACTAAAAGCTAATTTAACTCACAAAATTGATAAAATATCAATTCCATCTCTATACATGTATGTACATCGGGATAAAATTATATATATAGTCAATAAAAAGATTATTTCAACATGTATACACACATGTATGTATGGAGATAAGATTATATAAATACCATTAACATCCCTCGATCTATGATCCCCATATCTCGTAGAGGCATGGGATTCTATTGATCTTCACCTTTAATCCTCCATGATATATATGGATATATCTATAGTGGACATTTACAATTATTTTTAAATTACTCTTTAAATAAATTCAAAAGATTTAAAAAATATAATGTAATTTAGTGCACAAATAATGTAAAACACAACTTTCAAAGAACTAATTGATGTGTGAAACTCAATTTAAACAAGAATTTGTTGAAGTCCTCACATTTTTATTTTATAAAAATGTGAAGTTCAACAAGTTGCGCTTTACATGGTGGGAGTGCACTTGGTATATAATTGAAAAAAACACATGTTCATTATAAATGACACATATATAAGTAAAAAAAAACACACATATCAAAGATATGTTACAATGTTCATCAATAAATTTTGAAAGAGAGTGCCTCAACACTAATTCATCTTTGATAGATGAATCTTGAAATTACATTGCCCTATTAATACTAGTTCATATATTAATTCATCTTTGATAGATAAATCATGAATTGGCATTTCCCCACACAATATATCACCTGACATCTTATTAAAATTTTCATAATGTCTTATACTAAAAAATTGAAATTTTCTAACAATATTGTTTGCTTTTCCATGCACTTGTTGCTAGTGTGAATTCTAATCGCATGCGTATGAAAAAAAATCACTTTATCTGTGTATAACAAACAACCCTAACATCAAATATGGCTATTAATTTCTTTAGATCTGCAGTTAGTTGAACAAGACAAATGCTACATAAATCTAGATCTATGGAGTTAAAGATATTAAACAACAAATAATAAGAGTTGCACCATGCATTCAATGAACAAGACAAGAATATTTTTAAAGAATTTTTGTATTATGACACCTAGGAAGGGAACATAGAAAGATGTTACCAGTCCCCCTCAATGGGATGGGTTATTGTATGTCCTGAGCGCTTCATATCTAAGATCTCTCTCTCTTGATCGTGAAGAAATGTAATGTTCCAAATTTTTCTTCAATAAATTGGAACATTAAATTTTGTCTAAACTCATTTAGGAGATAAATAATTGGGTAAGGAGGCCCAAAGATAATAAAAACATAAATAAAATCCCTCTAGTATGAAAAGGGATCAGCCATGGAACCAGATTTCACACCCTCATGTGTGAAAGGAGATATTTGCAAAGAGGTTTGACCAAGTCAACCAATGCAGGGTATGAGTTGGAAAGCACTACATAGGAGGGAAGCTTCTAGAGGAAGGGCCCATGCGGAGTTTCCAATTGCTATATAAATGGAGGGGAGGAGAGCTATTGCAATTCATGCATATGTTTATGATATTAAGTTGGTCATTTCGACTTCTTGAGCATGCTGGTTGTTTAACTAGTCTGCAACACTGTTTAGTGCACCGAGTGTCTCCGTTCGGAGATCTCACCCTCAGCCCCGGGGGACTTCGAGTGCCTGCTCAGGTGAGGTTGTGCCATCATTATTTTGGCTCGAGACCGAAGCATCATCCTCCAGGATAGCGTTATTGCTGCAACAGCATAATACTATGTTGTAGGGTGTTGCCGTGGAGACTCCACAACACCTCTTCCATTGCTTGTTTTTCAGAGGGGGAGTCTTTCTTGCCTTTGGAGGATTAGTTTGGAAGCTTGAGAGCTTATTTGTAGATCTTGGCATCAGGACAACAAATATTCTTGCCCCTACTACGTATTTTGCTCCAATAGCTGCATTATTTTCATATTGCATTCGCTTCGGGGTTTTGCAGATTGATTGGAGGGTGGGATCTCAAGTGTAAGGATCAGCCTTCCACTTTGGAGATCCATTGGAGGAGGTTTACTTCAGATATTTTCATCTTATTCATCCTTCTCTATATATTTCTAGTTCCATAGTGTCCGTAGTTGCCCAGCTACTCCGACATTTTCATGTATAGCTGAAATTCCCAAGGGGGATGTAATAAAGAGCCCTTTGGGCATTTTGTTTCATTATATATCTCTATTTTCATGTATTTATCAGTTTTAGATCTGTAATATAATAAAAATAAGCTTCATCTTCCTGGAAATAATGCTGAAGGGTTTCTGGGTCATTCTCTTGTCTTGCAGCACCTCAATCTTGAGGGATTTTCTATGTAAAATTGTTGTTTAACTTTTCTTAATGCCTATGCCATGTTCCTAAAAAAATTATATGATTTTTTATACTATTTTAAATCTTATACCTTTACATAATATGCTTCCCTTGCTTCAGTAAATTTCTGCATACTCAAAGTCATGGGAAATCAGGGTTTTTCTTGACTAGTCGGGAAGGAGGAACTGTTTAACTTAGTAAAAAGCCTTTTTTTTTGCTAAAATTTGACATGCATATCCATATATACCTAATATAGAATATTCAAGAACCTGGACCCTTAATTTTATGTAAATTTGTTTATACACTCATTTTAGGGCCAAAATCTTCACTTTTCCCCACCTTTTTGCCCATAAAAGATGAGTAAAGGTTGCTGAATTATTTGGAGTGGGTTAATGAGTATTTTTAAACAATTTTTATGATATATGAGGCACAAATTCCTGAAAATTCATTTGTTAGGCATGATTTGCTGAGAAATCCATTTTTGGGATATTACAATGGTATTAGAGCATAGTTCTGGCTCAGCGTGTGGAGATAGTTATCTATGACACCAGAAGAGAAACCGTGGGGACATTTTCTTACCCACAAAAGGCCATATAGGTGAAAAATATGGGGATCTCACAACAGTGTGACCAGCATTCACCAGCCTTCAGTAGGCCAGGCAGGATCACGATGCCTACATTCTTACCGCTAGTAATGAATGAGAAAGGGAGGAAGCACAATCATATACCCTTTGGAGATTATTTCTGCAAATTTCAGTCCATGGGGGAATACTTCAGAGTAGCTTTTCCCTTCAAATATTACTATCAGCTCAGGCAGGATGAAAGTGGAAGGAACAGTGGGGGATCTAGAATGCAAAGCTCAAAGTTGCAGCATACCACTAGGATGACACTTTTTCCCACATATGAGGGATCCACTGACCCCTGTGAGTCTAAGCCCAAGGATATCATAAAATTGAAAAATATGAGTTTATTATCATCTATTTTTAGATCCAGAGAAGATGCATCCACCTTTGAGTAGGTCAAGAAGATTGAAGAAAAAGAAGAGGAAGTACCATGCACTTCCTATTCTCATAAAAAATAATATATTGAGCATGCGAGATACTTGGATCATAAAATCCTCAGTGATTACGTTGTCAAGTATGGATCTCAACCTAGAGCCTTCACGGAGACTCTAGATTTTCCTCATTTCATCCAACTGAAGGAAGAGAAGAGGCCATGCAGAAGAAAGGAAATCAAAGGAAATATATTTTTGTTGTCTACCTTTGATGGGTCATCTAATGCAAGAAATTGGGTGAGAAAGTTGGAGGCATTTTTCCTACTACATCCTGTAGCAGGGAAAGACGCTGTTGAAATCTCAGCGCTGCATTTGGAGGGTGGAGCCTATGATTTGTGGTGCAGCCACTTGAGCCATGCAAGGGTGGAGACTTTTGTAGAGTTCACTCAAGGGTTGATCCAAACCTTTGATGGAGAAATAGCAAAGAAAGAAGAGATCACATCACCTCTTGAGGAGGCTTGTGATAACGTTGTCACCCTCGTGGAAGAGTATCCACGTGCATCAACAGTTGGGGCAGCCAACACTTCTGAGGAAGGAACTCTTGCAGCCCTACAAGAAGTTCCAAATGCACATCAAGGTATGAAAATATTTCCACATTCCATTGTTACAGAAAATTCTTTTGATCAATGTGGAGATTTACTTTTGCATGACCAAGGGTCAAATCTCATTGCTACTATAAAGAAACTTGGTTACATTGTGCTGTGCAACATGGAAACACTCAAGAAGGAATCAAACCATCATTCTCATGAGCCATTGTTGGATTGTACATTGGGGTTTGAAGCCTTGAATATTGATGGTAGACATCTTGGAGTAAGAAACCTTTTCTCCCTTAAATATGACACTTTCTCAATGAGCTCTTTTCAGCTCAAAGAGGAACTTCTACTTTCAGATCCATGACTTCATTGGTTTTGGAAGACTATGGATGAAAGGGAGGTCTCAAGGATAGATCTCATTGAAGATACACTTCGACACACCATGGAATGCAATGCTTTTCTTCCCTTCTCACAAGAGCAGATAGAATATGGAGGACATCTTAGGATGGATAACATCTCTCATGCTTGTGTTGGACATCCCTTGAGCCATACACATCATGATGGGAGGTTTTTTCCTACCACCTATTTGATTCTTGATAGGGTCTCATTGATCCTTGAGAAGCTTACATTTTAAAATCCCATAAAGTGAAAAGACAGGAATTTGATTTGGGAGGATGGTAGCCCTCATGGGAGGAGTACCAGGATGAAGAGAAGAAGGAGGCATCCACAGGTGATTGAGTGGATGTGGTTGATGAGCAGGTAACTAGGAAGCTACTTACAGATCTATGATATCGAGCAGCAGGAGGCTTGGTTGCGCTGGTTACTCTTGAAATAGTTTGGCCATCACTTGGAAAACACTCTTCCTAAGAGTGGGAGGATAGGGAAAGATGGCATGATACTTGCATCATTAAGCAGCATAGAGAATGGATTCATGATTTTGATATGTCTTCATCACATGAGTTGTATGATGGAAGTATGAGGAGGCAGCAAAATACTTTGTTGCTTTGCTTGGGAGAGCAAGGGAAGATTTGCTCTCACACTTTGTATGATGTTGCAGGAGGAAGGGATGGCACTATCTCCTTGGTGTTTTATGATGATTTGGAAGCACTTCCATCTTGGGAAGTATTCCACATTTGTTGCAGCATTATTGGAAGAATCTTTGACAAGGATCATGTCAAAGAACATAGTTGTGTATTGACAGGAGCTTATTTGCATAAGCTCATAGAGTTGTCACCTTGGAGTAAAGACTAATGGATGAAGTGTGCCCAACAGAGGTATGGTGGATCCATAACCCATAGGTCCCAGGATCACTTCATATTTTTTGCACTTGATGAACAAAGAGGAGGTAATGATGATGGAGACATCTATGGCATATTCTTCTTGACTTGGGTTTTCAAGCATAAGGAGGATTATCTTTTTGCAGCACATGGTTCATTCTTCTTCATAGCATGCCAAAACACTATGAAGGACTCATGTATGGACCCATGTACCATATTACTTCCAGAATATGGTGAGAAGCTTGTTTATACATTCATTTATTTGCACACTCTTACCATTATTATACAGTGCATTGCTTCAAAAGAGGGCAAGCTCGTCAAATTGCTCCATGAATTGTACTAGGCCAATCTACATGATGGAGGCAGTCATCTCTTTTGTGGCCTTGGGAAAATATTTTATCACTACATTTATGTTCATTTTCTGCACTATATCATGTATCATATAAAGACATGCATGATTAACCATGTAAAAAGAAACATTTTTCCATGTACTCTTATCAAGCAGCAACTTGTAAAACTATGTTGTCACTATGGGGAAAGTTGTTGGTACCTTCTTGCATCAGTTGTAACCTTCAGAATTTTCCTTATTTTTCTGCTGATCATGTCTTCATTTGCTGATATACATTAGATTTGTATGGGAGGCTTGATTATGAGGGAGAAAAATGAGCTGGATGTGTCCGTGAGTGGGAAAAATTCTCACAATTTCTACACTACATGTTCTAATGGGAGCATGAGAGGAGATATGGCAGCCAAATGTTTGTTCTCTTTTGAGGTGGGCCATAAAATTGATATTCATCCATTGTACAACCATGTATTATTGTTTTTACATTCATCCATTTACTATCATTTAGTAGATGTGATGAATCATGGACATTGCTTGCCATGTAATTTTCTGAAGTTGCAGTGGATGAGACTGCACTGTATCCTTGTGAGAAATTGTTTTCATCATGTATCATCATGTAAAACCTTTATCAAACCTATCATTAGGATGTTCCATGATTACCATGTCCTATCCTTCATGGATGGATTGTTTTGGGCCGGCTTGTTCTTCATTGTTGGAGGAGCCTTCTTTGAAGGATTTTTCTTCACTTTGCCATTGGAGGGCAATAATTTTGCAACCCAGGATCAGCATACACTCTGCACTTGTCATGAGTAGATAGAAGGATAGCATGGGGTAAGCTATGATGCTTGCCAAGTTCATATTTTCAGCCCACCTTCATTACCGAAGCTTGAGGTGGAAGGAGATTTTCAGGAGTTACCTTGTTGGGAGGTGGCTCATTTTGTTTGGATGATTTATTGGGGATGGAGGATCCACATGAGGGAGATGTTCCTCATTATATTCTAGACTCCATGCCTTGAGTGGAGATTTTTAAGTTCTATCCTTGCAGTTGCTTGGGGACAAGCAACATTTGGGAGGGGAGGATTGTAATGTTCCAAAATTTTCTTCGATAAATTGGAACATTAAATTTTTTCTGAACTCATTTAGGAGATGAATAATTGGGTAAGAATGCCCAAAGATAATAAAAAAATAAACAAAATCCCTCTATTATGAAAAGGGATCAGCCATGGAACCAGATTTCACACCCTCATGTGTGAAAGGAGATATTTGCAAAGAGGTTTGACCAAGTCAACCAATGCAGGGTATGAGTTGAAAAGCACTACATAGGAGGGAAGCTTCTAGAGGAAGGGCCCATGAGGGGTCTCCAATTTCTATATAAATGGAGGGTACGAGAGCTATTGCCATTCATGCATATGTTTATGATATTGAGTTGGTCATTTCGACTTCTTGAGCACGCTGGTTGTTTAACTAGTCTGCAGCATTGTTTAGTGCACTGAGTGTCTCCGTTCAGAGATTTCACCCTCAGCCCCAGGGGAATTTGAGTGCTTACATAGGTGAGGTTTTCCCATCATTATTTTGGCTCGAGACGGAAGCATCATCCTCCAGGACAGCGTTATTGCTACAACAACATAATACTGTGTTATAGGGTGTTGACGTGGAGACTCCACAACACCTCTTCCATTGCTTGTTTTTCAGAGGGGGAGTATTTCTTGCCTTTGGAGGATCATTTTGGAAGCTTGAGAGCTTATTTTCAGATCTTGGCATCAGGCCAACACATATTCTTGCCCCTACTATGCAGTTTGCTCCAATAGCTGCGTTATTTTCATAGTGCATTTGTTGCGGGGTTTTGCAGATTGATTGGAGGGTGGGATCTCAAGTTTGAGGATCACCCTTCCACTTTGGAGATCCATTGGAGGAGGTTTACTTCAGATATTTTCATCTTATTTGACCTTCTCTATATTTATAGTTCCATATTTTCCGTAGCTGCCCAGTTACTCCGGCATTTTCATGTATTGCTAAAATTCCCAAGGGGAATGTAATAAAGAGCCCTTTTGGAGTTTTTTTTCATTATAGATCATTTTTTTCATGTATTTATCAGTTATAAATCCATAATATATTAAATCTGGGTCATTCTCTTGTCTTGCAGCACCTCAATCTTAAGGGATTTTCTATGTAAAAATGTTGTTTAACCTTGCTTAATGCCTATTCCATGTTTGTAAACTCATTATATAATTTTTAATACTTTTTTACATCTTATACCTTTACAGAATATTCTTCCCTTGCTTTAGTAAATTTTTTCATACTCAAAGTCATGGGAAATCAAGGTTTTTCTTGACTAGTCGGGAAGGAGGAACTGTTTAACTTAGTAAACACATTTTTTTTTACTAAAATTATACATGCATATCTCTCTTGACCTAATATAACATATTCCAAAACCTTGACCCTTTATGTTACTCAAATTGTCTTATACACTCATTTTAGGGCCAAAATATTCACTTTTCCCCACCTTTTTGCCCATAAAAGCTGAGTAAAGGTTTATGAAGTATTTGGAGTGGGTTTATGAGTATATTTAAACACATTTTATGATATTTTAAGCACACATTCCTGAAAAATTCGTTTTTCAAGCATGATTTGCTGAGAAATCCATTTTTGGGATATTACAAGAAAACCCAGAAAAAAATGGAACTCAAGGGGAGTTCACAAGAAAAAAAGTAGGAAATTATGACAATGATGGAGGATCAAATTCAAACCAAAAGTATAGATCCAGAGTGATCTTTTGGCAACAAAAGGTAGTGAATGAATAGAAAAACCCTTCTATTTATAACAAAATATTTGAGTTAGTCTAGATATTGGTGCATAATTAAAATATTATTAATGAAATCTAGATCCAAATTTTATGGAATATTTTATTATTTTAATTGAAGGGAAAAATAATTTGAATTTGGTCAAATCCCTCTATTTGTAAATAATAAATAAATAAATGATTTATCTATTATTTTAAGAATGTGGTTTAGTAATAATTAAATAAGTAGTGATTTATTCAATTATTTATAAATTATTTAGTCAAATTTAACAAGGAATATTATTGAAATAATATTTCAAATAATTATTCCTAGAAACTAATAAGATAAATAATGATTTATCTAATTAATTTTCCTATTTTGGGTTAA
Source organism: Pinus albicaulis (assembly GCA_034641835.2). Classification (NCBI taxonomy): domain Eukaryota; kingdom Viridiplantae; phylum Streptophyta; class Pinopsida; order Pinales; family Pinaceae; genus Pinus; species Pinus albicaulis. The sequence continues at coordinate 689,728,192 of CM076573.1, forward strand.
ATATGACCAGGAATATGAATTAAACTATTGTTTAACTAATTATCTCTTGAGTAAAATCAATGAAATAAGGATTTATTCAATTATTCCTCATGGGTTTTCCTGTTTAGACCATAGAAAACTTAATAAAATAAGGATTACTAAGTTATTTTTCATAGTGAAAGCAATTTTACAGGGTTAAAATGGGTCTTACATGGTGTATTTTGGCCCATATAATAGTAATAGGTTAGGTGACCAAAAATTGGTGTAATAGTAGTTTTAGCCTCTCCTTATTTACTTGGTGCACGCCTTTCATCTAGTTGAACAAAATTTCAAAAAATTGGTGAAAACTACAATTCCATTTGATCCATACTCCCTAATTGTTCCGAAGCCTTCTATTAATGAAATATAATATGCCTCATTTTTTTTTGTTCTTCTCGATATATTCATTTTCCTTTGGAGGACCTTGTTAGTTGCAATATTGTAAAGCACATATGTAATCAATGCTTTCCCTAGATTGGGATAGCAAGAACCATCTATCCATAATGTCCATTTTCAACCATATTTAGTGGGTTTTTTTATCCCTGAAAAAAAAAATTAAATAAAATATATTAAATTAACATTTATTGCAAATGCATGGGAGAAATGAAATGTACATGGTTTGCCTTAAAGTTTATAGGAAAAATGACATAGAAATGACATGTCTTAAAGTTTTCCTTAAAGTTTATGGGAAAAATAACACATGTGGGAGAAATGACACATGTACATGGTTTGCCTTAAATTTTATGGGAGAAATGACATGTCTTAAAGTTTTCCTTAAATTTTATGGGAACAATGAAATATGTATGGGAGAAATGGCACATGTATATGGCTTACCTTAAATTTTATGAGAGAAATGACATAGAAATTACATGTAAATGGTTCCAAAAACACTAGAAAATGCCTTAAAGTTTATGGGGAAAATGGCATGTACAGAAATGGATATTACAATGAAGAAATTCTATTTAGATCTCTTCTATAGATTGAATGTAGGGGCATTTACTGGATATGTCACCTGTGATAAAGGATGAGATCCGGAGGCTACAGGACCCATTACAAACTCTTTCTTTATAACTTGTAGAATTTAAAGCTCAACAGAGTGAATCAAATCCTATGGAAGTTTAGCCACTTTAGGTTCTCACCAAGGTTTTTGGTCCTTAAAATTTTCCTTGAGTTTATGGGAAAATGCCTTGATTTTGTGGGAGAAATTACATGTGCATGGTTTGCCCTAAATTTTTCCTTCAATTTTATGGGAGAAATCACATCTATAAATGGCATGCCTAGAGTTTAAGGGAGAAATGACATGTACATGATTTTCCTTAAAGATTGCCTTATAGTTTATGGGAGAAATGAGATAGAAATGATAGAGAAATGACTTATAAATGACATGAATTAAACTTTTCCTTAAAGTTTATGGAAGAAATGACACATTTATGGGAGAAATGACACATGTACAATGTTTTCCTTAAATTTTATGGGAGAAATGACATAGAAATGACATTTACATGGTTCCAAAAGAACTAGAAAATGCTAGAAATGGCATGTACATTGTCATCCTTAAAGTTTGCCTTGAGTTTATGGGAAAAATGGGAGAAATGACATGTATGTACATGGTTTTCCTTAAATTTTACCTTAAATTTTATGGGAGAAATGAAATAGAAATGAAATTTACATGGTTCCAAAAGCACTAGAAAATGCCCTAAAGTTTATGGGAGAAATGGCATGTATATAAATGGATATTACAATGAAGAAATTCTCTTTAGATATGTTCCAGAGATTGACTGTAGGGGCATTTACCAAATATGTCACCTTTGAGAAAGGATGAGATTTAGATGCTACCTAGCCCTTTACAGACTCTGCCTTTAGAGCTTGTAGAAGTTAATACTCAACAAAGTCACTCAAATCCTATGGAAGTTCAACCACTTTAGGTTCTCACCAAGTTTTTTAGGCCTTAAGGTTTTCCTTGAGTTTGTGGGAGAAATGATATGTGCATGGTTTTCCTTAAAGTTTTCCTTAAATTTTATGGGAGAATCAGATCTAGAAATGACATGCCTTAAATTTTTCCTTGCGTGGACTTTAAGGGACAAATGACATGTACATGGTTGAACTTAAATTTTTCCTTATATTTTATGGGAGAAATGACATAGAAATGACATGCCTTAAATTTTTCCTTTAATTTTATGGGAGAAATGACACATGTTATTGGTTTGCCTTAAATTTTATGGTAGAAATGACATAGAAATAACATGTACATGCTTCCAAAAGCACTAGAAAATGACTTAAAGTTTATGGGAGAAATTACATGTAAAGAAATGAATATTACAATAAAGAACTTCTATTTAGAACTGTTCCAGAGATTGACTGTAGGGGCATTTACTGGATATGTCACCTTTGAGAAAGAATGAGATCCAAAGGCTACCTGGCCGTTTAGAGACTCTTCCTTTAGAACTTCTAGAAGTTAACACCCAACAGAGTGACTCAAACCCTATAGACGTTCAACCAATTTAGGTTCTGATCAAGGTTTTTAGGCCTTCAATTTTGCCTTCAGTTTATGGGAGAAAGCCTTGAATTTGTGGGAGAAATGACATGTGCATGGTTTTCCTTAAAGTTTTCCTTAAATTTTATGGGAGAAATAACATCTATAAATGACATTCCTTAAAGTTTTTCTCCCCTAGAGGTTAAGGGATAAATGACATGTACATGGTTTGCCTGATATTTTATGGGAGAAATGACATAGAAAGGACATGCCTTAAAGTTTATAGAAGAAATGAAAAATGTATGGGATAAATGACACATATACATGGTTTGCGTTAATTTTTATGGGAGAAATGACATGTACATCATTCCAAAAACACTATGAAATGCTACAAACTACATGTACATGGTTATCCTTAAAGTTTGCCTTCAGTTTATGGGAGAAATGGGACAAATGACATGTATTGACATGGTTTGCATTAAAGTTTGTCTTAAAATTTATGGGATAAATGACATAGAATTGACATGTACATGGTTTTAAAAATAGTATCAAATGACTTAAAGTTTATTGGAGAAATTGCATGTACAAAAATGGATATTATAATGAAGAACTTCTATTTAGATCTATTGTAGAGATTGAGTGTAGGGGAATTTACTAGATATGTCACCTTTGAGAAAGGATGAGATTTTAAATAGGTATGTTTATTTATGAATGTAGACTAATGTCTAATATATGCATGTATGTTGGTATGTCTAGTGCAGATATATGTCTGGTGGAGTTTTTGTGTGCATGTGAAAGTTGTGTGAAGACAATTATCCTGCACATAGAAATGAAAATAGACATGGTTATCCTTAGAGTTTGCCTTCAGTTTATGAAATAAATTCCTTAATTTTTATGGGAGGAATGACATGTACATGGTTATCCTTAAAATTTTCCTTGATTTTATGGAAGAAATTACACACACATTGCTATCCTTAAAGCTTTCCTTAAAGTTTATGAGAGAAATGACATATACATGGTTTCAAAAAACACTAGCAAATGCGTTATGGGAGAAATGACATGTACATGGTTATCCTCAAATTTTGCCTTGAGTTTATGGGATAAATGGGAGAAATGGCATGTACATGGTTATCCTTAAATTTTATGGGAGAAATGACATAGAAATGACATGTACATGGTTCCAAAAACACTAGAAAATGCCTTAAAGTAAATTATGGCTTAATGTTTATGGGAGAAATGACATAGAAATTACATGTACATGGTTCCAAAAACACTAGAAAATTCCTTAAACCATGTTCATGGAGCTGTTGTGTGCATAAACAAGTTACCAAATTAAAAATCGTGTAATCAATATAAATCTATATCTCAATAAATATCAAATAAATAATAATCTCAATGCATTTCCAAGTCTGTTAAAAAGAAAAATGCCTAAGAAAATTTTACATAATCTAACTACTCAACTAAATTTTCAAATTGTTAAATCTATTTCTAAAACAATATTTCACTATATTAACCAAAAATAAAATAATTACATTATATCAGCTCAATCAAGCTCAATTATAGAAATCATCAAGAAGCACACGGTACACAAACATAATTCACCTAAGACAAAGTAATTTTAGTGGATTTTTAGATTGTAACTAATAGGACTTGTAATGTAATAATGCTAGTAAAAAATATTATTGGAACAAAGGCTGATGTTGGTACCTTGATGGAGACAATAATCCTACTTAGCATTAATCCTTCCAGTTGACACAGTTTACATGCTACGATTTCACCAACAATAGATTTATTGTTTCATTTTCATCTAGGACAAAGCAGTATTGACCAGAGATAGTTTTCTAGTTTACTGTTGTGGTTTTCTTAGGATATAGGTGGTATAAATACGCAAGAAGACTCACTATTTAGAGAGATTATATTTTTTTAAGAAAAAAGTGGGTGAAGATGACAATATTACAGTGTACTGATGTAGATATGCATCACATTGATTGCAGGATTGAGAGACACACCTTGTAGAGTGATACCACTCTCAAGACAAAATAGAGATTTTTTCCACCTCTGTCTCGACCTAATTAAGATGGCACACATGTAAAGTTGATGAGGTCAGGAATAATACTTGTTGAGTCCTATAGAACTGATATGACATGAGGTATAATACTTCTATCTATAATATAGATAAGTTAGGGCAAACAAAGCATGTTGATTTCATACGACATGACCAATATTATCAATAAATAAATGAAACTGGTATCTAAGCTACAATTATTAGGTAATTACACGGATCTAATATAGGTAATATATGGCAAAAAAAGCATGTTGAGTTCATATGATAGGACCAGTATTATCAATAAATAAATTAAATTGTTATCTAAGCTGCAATGATTAGGCAATTACATAGATCTTAAGTGTAATGAATCAACAACATCAATGCTTATTGGTTACTATCCCTAATATTGGTTACAGCTTCTATGAATTATTTACTTGCCTTCAGGTAGCTCCTAGCTAGCCAACAAAATCCAATCCAACTTTTAGGTCTCATGAGCATATTAAATCAAGTAATCAATTAATGAAGTTTTTTCATGAAGAAAAGGAGATTGTTTTGTTTTCTAGTTTACTGTTGTGGTTTTCTAAGGAGATAATAGGTCTAAATATGGAGGAAGACTCACTATTTAGAGAAATTGTATTTTTTTTATGAAAAAATTGGGTGAAGACAATAGTATTATAGTGGAGTGATGTAGATCTGCATCACATACTCAATAAAGATTTTTTTCCAAGTATATAACAAAGGAATGTAGTGGTTTATTTTACATCACTATTCATCCGACTACTCCAAAAAATTCTATGTTTTGGAGACCTCAAGGTTATTGGAACAAAGGCTAATGCAGGTACCTTGATGGAGACAGTAATCCTACTTAGCATTAATCTTTTCAGTTGAAATAGCTTACCCACTATGTTTTCACCAATAATAGTTTTATTGCTATGTTTTCATCTAGGACAGAGCAATATTGACTAGAGATTATTTTCCACTTTACTATTGTGGTTTGATGAGGAGATAGCTGGTATAAATATGCAGGAAGACTAACTTTTTAAAGAGATTCTATTTCTTTTTAATGCAAAAATTGGTTGAAGACAATAGTATGGTGCGTAACATGACAGAAACAAATGTTAATTCTTCACAAAACGAAACAGAGGTTTTTTTTTCTACCTGTAAAATAGATAAATCGAGACTCTGAGGCCATAACGAGATAGCGAGACAAACCAGACCGCAAATCGTTGAGGAAGCGGATTATAAATAACCTACGAAAACAGAAATAAAAATTAAAAACCACAAAAAAATAAAAATAAACCATAAACAGAACATTTATCGCCCTTGCTTGCTCCCCTCCTCACCCATGTAACAATGAACATAAATAGAGCACCCCTACAACAATGAACATAAATTGAGTGAGATAGAGCGAGACAACAACAATAACATACAACAAACAGAAAACAGAGTGAGATAGGCTGAACAATTACAATACCAAAGCTTGTTCCGGTCCCAGGGCTCGTATATTTATAAAAAATAGTTCGGCCGAATTATTTTCCAAAGTTCAGCTGAACTAATAGTCTAGCCGAACTATTAGTTTGAACAAACCTTTGTCGCCACTTTTCCCACCTATGGCCAAAAATATGTTTACCCACATCATCAATATGGCGTCAATGTAAACGGCAGAACTAGTTCACCTTAATTATTTTCAAAACTTCACTTTATAACAGTTCGACTGAACTTTTATAAAAGTTGAGTCGAACTGTTGGGAAAATGAAATTTCCGACCGCATTTCTCACGAAAGTGTAACCCAATTTCACATTTTTACCCATTATTCCATAACATAAAATGCTATTTCATTTTTAATGCAAAAGGAACTTTGGATTGGTTTTACATTGTAAACTATATCTAATTGTGGGTGTGGATTTTGGCATGTTTTCCATCTACCACTATTTTTTAACATCATTTTCTTGCAGTTCGAGTGAAAGAAACATAAATCATCTAACACCTTTTCTACTCATCCAAAGTTTTCTAATGTATTGCAGTTTGTACATGCCCTGAAATTGGAAGGGCCAGTAAGCTCAGGAATGTCTTGCAGTTTGTAATTTGTATTTGAATGCATGAAAATGATCTCACGGGTCTTGCACCTTATCCTGGAATTGATTTTAGGACATGAACATGATCTCACAAGTATTGCAGCTTCTCCTGGACTTGGTTTCTGGAATCATAGGTATGTTAATGCTTTATCACATGAATCATAGGAATGTAATTTTTGTAACAAAGGAAAATGATGAACATAACTCTTAGCTTGGGACTATGAACCCCTTTTTTTGTTGATTATGTAGTTTATATATTTTTTCAGCTCCATCGAATGACTCTACTAGATAATCGAATTCAATGAATGGATTGATATAACTTTTTTGGTTGCAAATACGACTCGTGTGACTTCGTTGGTTTTAAATCCTATAGTAGAATGATAATTTATTATGATTGTATGAATGAGCAATAAAATGTATGAGTAACAAGAGAAGTTAGGTGTATGGAGCTAAAAACATATCCTTCACCAATGAAAATTGGGGCCATTTCCATAGTTCTACAATGTCATGTGTGCAGTTTTGTGCATCCCTCATGAAATTCCTCTGTACGGTGAATGTGTGCCCAACAAAAATAAATACTACTATTCCAATGCTACTTTCAAGGCTTCTAACTTCTTCGACCATTGATGTTCATACATATGAAAAACATTGAAACTCATTTCTTAGTGCAAGTTACAACTCCAGATATAGATTCATCCCCCTATAGAGATACAAAACAAGTAGCATATCCATTTTCCAAGGTGGTTTTGATCGAGACCCACAAGCATCAATACAAAATATAGGAGAAAACAACAATACCAAATATAAGTGTAGGAGCATAGGGTAGGGTAGAGGTTGTACATAATTTTCCTCTACACCATTCATTGACACACACATCAACATAATTATAACATAGATACATGGAGACATCAAAAGAATTATAACAAATCAACATAATTATAGCACAATGACATGGAGACATCAAAATAATTATAACACATCAACATAATCATAAAATAGAGACATGGAGACATAAAAATGATTATATCATAGAGACATGGAGAGTAATTATGAGCCAAATACATGGAAAATAACTCATTATAAATTAAGATAATCTCCAACTTCATAAGTGACTATCATTGCAATTCATTTTCTTCTGAAATTTTCCATTTATAAGGATGAAATATATTTGTTATACCTCATTTATTTCCTGGTGAAATCAAGAAAAGCTTCTAATTGTTTGGTGCAAATATGCATTCTCTAAGCACTAATTTTTTTCAAATTTTTGGTGACATATATGCTTTTGATAGCTACTCGGAAGGGAATGCATGAAGGGTTCATGAGGAGCTAATCTCGCATGTTAGAAGAAACATAATACTAAGATAATGGTGAAACTCAAAGATCTGATCGGTGAAAACAGACCACCACCTCTTATTCCCAGCCCATTTTTTACAATAGTGTCATTGTTGATAGAATGAAATTGAAAAGTTCATTTGACCAAGAAAAAGCTATAATTTTATACTAAGAACCATGATAAGCTGCATAAATAATTTTTTTGAACCCCTGTTCTTCCCCAAATATAAGTTGGAATTTTCCTAAATGGCTTGGGATAACCAAGTTATGAGATAACCATTCGAGTATTTCAAAATTCTTTTGGAAAAATTATTCCGCTATATTTATTCCAAGATGGACACTTCATTATATATTGAAAGTGGAGATAGTGGCCTTACCTTGAACCTGTTTAGATGGGAACTGTGTTTTGCTTTAACATAGAAGCACTTAGACCCCGCTTTGCTTTAACATGGAAGCACTTAGACTGGGAATTGCAGCGCAACAAACACTTTGAAAGTTAGCCATCTAGGAACTATAGCGCAAGACACACACTGAATTTTAGCCATCAAAGAAATAATTTTTGAATGAACTGGTAGTCACGCGGTGGGGAAATACGTGGTATTCCCTCATCTAATAAAACATACCCCTACAAAAACTAGCGAGTCATACAAAATCTCATCGGTCAAGCAAAGCCATTTTTTCGAATCGCAAATGGGGGAATCACCCAACCTAAATTGCTCCCAGCCTTACAAATTCATTATAAGTATTTTCTAGTCCTATTCGTAGTCCTAGATCTAATTCCATGCGAAGCATGCCTAATATTCCCTTTTTGACGATTCTGTTAGTGATTAAACTAACTTGAAACGCCTTCTGAATTTTCTGAATGCCTGGACTAATCAGTTCAAAACTACATTCTCTCTTGTACTAGCATCCATGTTGAACTCATCCTTAGTCATGGTCTCCCAGGCTAGATTATCCCAGACTGGAATGATTCTGACTCTAAATAGTGGTCATTATTAACAAATTTCCAACATTAGGTTCCAAATATATGTTATGAATGAAATCACCAAATATTGTTATAAAGTGTAACACCCCAAGTTTTTATGCTTTTTAAATTGAAATTTGAACAAATCCAAAAGTGAAGTGGAACCCAATGGAGAAAAAATGTGTGGAATTATTTAAATATTTATTAATAAAAATAAATGTAATAGTTATGTGTACACTATGACTAGATTGAGATTGGAGATCCTAAACCTTGATCCATGAGGATATGGATAAGGTTATACTTTCCCAAAACCTTTCAGAAAAACCTTGAAAGGAATCTTACTAAATTAGATTGGGAGAGAAAAATCTAATTTCCCCAATGAAGAGGAAGGTAATTGGGAAGAGGAAGAAAATATGGAAAAGAAGAAAATATAGCTTTAAAGTACCTCATTGAGGGAAGCCTAGGAAAAAACAGGAAGAAAGCATCCTCGAATTTTTGGATGCAGAAATTAGAAACAGGCTTGGGAAAGCACTGCTTAAATGAACTTCTCCATGATAGATAGAAGGTTTTCCATCACTGGTGTTAGCCATCTATAAATTATTTCATATCTCATGATGGCTAAATTAGTCTTTCAGTCTTCAAGAAACAAATTTCATGCAAAATCTGTGACTTATTGAAGCCTCTATGTGTTCTTTATCCTCAAGAAATCCATTCCATTCATAATATTCATTCAAAATTCTTCAAAGAAACCCTGCTAGTTCAAAAGAAGACTTCTTCAAAGCCTTTTTCCCATTATTTCACCCTTAAAATTCCCTCCATTTCACCCCTTTTTTATTTTTCCTAATAGTCATTCATTCCACTAAAAAATCCCTTTCCTGTCTCCATTTACCCTTCATTCCTCCTTAAAAGGCTTCCAAAAACCATTTATACTATTTATTACCTTTTATTTGGTTTAAATTGGCTTGTTTTAACCTATCGGAACACAAAAAGGGCCTTAAAATACCTTTGTTTTCAACCTTTTACACCACTTTTTATGCATAAGGCTTTAAGCGCCTTTCATTTAAGCCCCCAGCCCCATTTCCACCATATGATCCACCCTGTGACCTAGCGCCAATCCCCGTCAGCCATCGTACTTCGTTTCGTCCATTTCCCCATTCCCAAGTTTTTTACTGCCGATATGTGAAACCCTGATTTGATCCCGACCGTAGATCTAGAACCCCTTGATCTAACAGTCCGTGCCTCTTCACATCACCATCCTTCCTCCTGATCACCCTCTACTGAATCCTCTCTACAAAAATATATCAGCTATAGATATCCCTAGATCTGACGGTCCTGACCCTTTCTAGGCCCTCTGCCTTCTTTCAACCTTCATGCTCTTATGGTCCTCATGGAACAAATCACAACCATTGATCTTTATGATCCAACGTCTCGCACTTAACCTCACCATTTCACCCTGCCGATCAACCTTTCCATAAATGACGAAATTTTCGATGCATCCATCATGCCCCACCATCCTTCCATCGCACAACTCCTCTCCTGTCGCACTGGTCAATGGCCGTCGATCTGCAACTTGCAGATCGGATGGTTGAGATCCCATTTCATGTGCAATATTCCCAGACCTTCCCACCGTGCAATTCTAACATGAAATGGGTGGTTTTCAATGGGACACGCGTCAACCTATGGCATGTATCACGTTCTCCCAGCTCAATAACATTTTCTTCTCTGAACCCGCACGAAAACCATTTTTGGTTTTCCAAAAACCACCAATTCATACGCCTATGCAGTCTCCTCCACCTCCACCATAAGCCTCTATTAGTAGTTTTACCCAATGTGCAGGTTTTATATAATTATTTTATTGTTTTTGCAGGTTTCATGGCGGTTTAAAAATTAAATCCATTCCACAGTCAAGTAATAGGGACAGAGGCCGAGGGTGACGATCCTCAGAGGCCTGAAATTACAGAAAATGGACCCATAGGCTTAAAATTCCAGGTCTAATCGATGTATCATGAACATCAGTTAAACATTCAAAGCCCTCCAGCGCCGAAAATTACTTGTTAGCAAACAATGAAGAAATATCAGAGATAAATTTAAAGGATTTAAGAAATAAGTTGAAGATTAAGAGCCCTAATCCACAGTTTCAAAGGATAAAGCATGAAGACAGATAAATCAAAGATAAATACAGTCGGCAAAGGACAAAATCAAAGATGATCTGAGAAGGTCTCAAAGGGCCTTACAGCATGATTCAAAACCAAATAAGTGTTAAAGTGCTAAAGACAGACAGATCCAGACAAACAGCCTTCAATGCTAGATCTTCAAGGCTATTTATTTCTCCAGAGATAAAAAAGACCAAAACCCGCAGGCGTTAGTCTCCGCTACAGTTTCCAGAGTTAGGATCCACAAGAGGTAGTTATTCCATGTCGCGAAACACACAGGGAGCGTTGAACCCAATGTCCAACAATCTCCCCCCCAACGTGAGCCGGGTGAGTTTCGAACTCGAAACCTGTCACTCTAATACCACTTGCTGGAATCATGATTGTCGTTAAACCAAAACCCACAGGTGTTAGTCTATGCTACAATTGCCAGAGTTAGGGTCCACGAGAGGCGGTTAGTCCATGTCGCAAAACACATGGGGAGCGTTGAACCCAATGTCTAACAACATGTGGCCTACTTTCCCTTCAAAGACACCTTGACAGTCATCCCGATGACTGAACCTCTTTAAAAAATATGGGCAGTTATTGTAAAGGTATGGGTTGTCTCAAAACCCATATTTTCCACTTTACTTGTACAAGAAGAAAAGACAAAACCGCACCAGCTAGAAGAATTCTCCACAAAGACACTCTTTGGAGTTATTACCAGCCTACCAAATCTGCCTCAAAGTTAAAAAAAAGCAACTAGAGTGGTTCACAAGTTAATATAGCATTCATTGGGTAGAATGGAGCATCTGATGCACATCTATTCTATCTTAAATTATCATTAATACGACTTCCTTCACTTCTCCTCCTCATTCACCTATAAGTACTCATTGAGGATTTATTGTAAAGGGTTGGAAAATTATAATTGTCGAACTATTATTGAGTAAGAGTTGTTGAATAGTTGTAATATAGTAGGCTGGGAAGAGAAGTATCAGATTGTAAAAGCTATTGGACTCAAAGTATGTAGCTGGTCTTCGACATCAAATAGACAAGTAGATTCATTGGATCCTGATCTCAATCATTGGTGATGTTTTTCCTTATTGTTACTGTTTCTTCCTATGTTTTTCACTTTGTTCATATTCTCTGAAAAAGAGCAGGAAATATAGATTAGGATTTACTTCTAAAGTACCCTAATTCTGACTGATAAGCTTTATCTCTATGTTTTCTTCTTAATGTGTGTTTGAGAATGATTTCAATAGAGTATAACCAGTCAACGAATGTTGGTGAGCCCATGTCTTGCTGAGTAGAACTTGAGATGTTGTTATTGAATGATATTTTCACTACATGCTAAGTAGAGTCCTAATCAAGGAAGTTTATGGTTAGCCCTGTCCCTTGTTTATTCTTAAACAGCTATTTTGAATATTTCCCTAAGTGCATGGCAAAAGCAGCCTAGGTTAAAAGTCCTTACTTGATCTTAGGCTGCCCTTTGTTTTCTTAAATTTTTTCTACTTTTTGAAGGTAGTCAAGAGGATTACTAGATTGTTGTCTTAGAAGTTGGATTTAGTAGGAGTTTTCCGAGAGAAGTCTATGGTTTGCCCTATCCTTTGGCTTTCTCCCAAATCAACCACTTTGAAAGGATTTCCTTGTGTAGTGAAGTTAATAGATTCTTAATTGGTTATTAGCTTTGCTTCTTTCACCACACTTCTTCATGTTTCATACCACAACACAACTTAAAGAGATATTTTGATATATATGACTTGCCCTATGGAAACCCTTGAATAGTTGTTGTGCAAGTAAACCCTTTTATGACTCCATAGCCCAATGGATTAACACTGTTTCTTGACCTGTCTTCCCATGCTAAATCATCCTTCTACTTATTTCCTCCTTCACCTCAAATGACCTTCTCAATTAATGATCCCTAACCAAAAACAAACAAATCCCTTGTACTTCATAACTATCCTAATATCATATCATAAGCTTTAAGAGCATATCATTCTAACGCACATATAGAGAGATCCGTCTCTAGATCCAGGAGGGCTAGATCCTAGGATTCCAAAATGGTTCTAATGTTTCCTTTTCATTTTTTATGCCAGTCTGCCTAATCATAGGACCCCAACAGCTGGAAGCAAAGGGTTTCAGCTCGAGGGTGAGTTAAGGAGATAAAGCTCTATGGTTGGGAGGAACTAGTCATAATAACTGGTATGCACAATTAACTAATTTATTTCAGAAATTACTGAACTTAGTCTATGTTAAAATCTGTGACTAGAGTAATGAGAAGTAGTATCTATAACAATGGATGTACTTCTGAAAGTTAATATTTGAAGATTAATTAGTCAAATTTTGATCATTAAAATATTCCTTCCCTATACATTTAATAGATTTATAATACTAAAGTATTTCAAATGTGTATGGTTGCATGGGAGTCATTGAATGATACCCATCTGCCTGAATGTCGAAACTTAGAAGGTTTAAATCTGGAGATTTGTATACCATTGAAATGGGTAAATTTTGTTATTACATGATATAGAAATTAATAGATCAAAGTGAGACAAAAATCAGAAATTGTAAAGTAGGACAGAATTTAAAACTAGAAATGAAGAACAATGCATATATTTATAGATAACCATTTTGATTATGAAATTCTAGTATGAAAATATTAAATTCTATATTTCTTTTCTGTAAGGGTAGTGAGAAAAATTTACAGTTATGCTAATTCGGAAATTACTTTTCTCCTCTTGCTGAAAGAAGGAAAAAGGTGAAATTAGGAAGTCCATTATATATGAAAAGCCTCAAAATATTTATATGCAACTTCAATTATAGGTTCAATATTAATGTTCTTACATTAAGGAAAATTTTATTGCTATTATACTGCACATCAAAACAGAAATTGAAATAACCACCCCAAAGGTATTGTAGGAAGGAAATTAAGAGCTATCTAGTACATTCTATATATAGATGTAATCATATTGTTCCTATACACAAATAACGAAAAGGGGTATATTAGGACAAAAAAAGATTATAAATTATATTATTTCAATGAGCTATCTGTAATCAAACCAGCACTAAGAATAACCATTATTAATGAGAATATTCTGTTATTTATCATAATAAAATAAATAGGAGTATATAGATTTATGCGTTTGCAGCTGTTATATTAGAAGAAGATTATTGTTGTAGTTTAGCCATCCACTCAGAAATTCTAAATATTCTATGGAGCTGGTTTCGTAAATACATAAGAAAATATTAATAAAAATTAAGTCCAACATTCCTGTCATGAGAACTCCCAAAAATAATTTGAAGTATCATTATTGCAATATATATCTGAAAACCCTAGGTAGGAGAAAAACCCTAGGCCATCTATTAAACTTGAAAATCATTATAGAATAGTGTTGCCATCGAAGTCTGAGAGTATTGGAGGTGATGCATTACCAACCTGTATATAGATATACATAGGTATAGGTCAGAATTTAGATTTCGATGCTGGACTTGATGAACAAATAAGAACAAAAAAAATTACGATCGAGAGAAAGATACCTGGAACAAAAGAGTAGAGATTAGAAAATTTAAAATAGGAGATTCGGAAAATTATAACAAAAATTTAATAACTGAAATACCATCTTAGTTACCTTACAGAATTGGGAACGAAGAGAACCAACTGTTAAAAAGAGAACGAAAATCCACTATTAAAATAATAATACAGAAGGGAGATTAATAGAATAATAAAAGATGAATGTATAATAATATTAGCCATGGGAATGTCTTTACCTACCGTAGGAGTTGGGATGAATCTCGTCACCGTTTCGAGCCTCGGGGTTGGATCGACCAAGAAGCATCTGCTCATGAGAAATTGAGTTGGAACAACTTAGAGTATCCCACAATATTTCTGGGTGCGATTTACTAGGCCGATAGGGAACGAAATAGAATGCCATGGGTCCCTTACAATTTCCATTGATTTCATGAAAACAAGAAATATATATTCAAATCAGAAGTAGAGCCAATTAAAATATAGAATGCTCAAGTTGAAGAATTTTCTCCTATGCATACAGAAACTGGGCTTTGATTCATAGTCGAATCTCAAACTGAAGCACATTATAAGTTTAAGGAAATTAAAATGGCAAGAGAACTCAGCAGGAGAGTGAACTAACATTTCAACTCTAGTTCGAAATGTTTTAACTAAATGTTACCAACTGTGTAAATAATCTTGCATATTAATACCAGCAGAATTCCCAATTAGAGAAAATGAAATCAACAACAATAGAATTTCGTTTCATATACAAACCTTTACTAATAGTAAATAAGTTAAAATTTTAACGAGAGAAAGGAAAATACTTCACGGGAGATACATGAGGCCACACTGTGAATCTATAGTCAAATTTATATACCAATTTCCAAGTGAATCTATGTAGGAAAAGATTAAAGATAGAGGCTTACCTGTGATTTTACTAGAGGAGGCATGAGGCCGGAGCCTGTAGAAAGCTGAAGAAATCCATGATTTCATCTATCAACGCTTTACTCATACAATAACGAAAAACAGGGAGAAATCCCCATGGGGGTAAATAAACAAAGAAGTGGTGTATATTGAAACGTCAGATTTAATAGAAATCGAAAATTCAAAACCCTAACTCAATTCCACCTTACACTTGGCAGTAATCCATCAGTTCTCCCTCAAATCGAGGATACATTCAGTTGATATGACAAAAACCTATTGCTATTAAATGTTAAATGTACCATTGTAGTTGAGGAATTTACAACAATGATCAGATATGTGGTATGGGTCAATAAAATACGTTTGCTTTTGTGGCTCAAGGAAACGAGTTGGAAATCATCTTTACTTCACTCGTACTAGCATTGAAAGATGAGAATAGTCTCATTAATAAGTGACAACTGACATAACTTTCAAAGAGGCAGAGTTAGAGTTAAATGTCACCTTTGCGATAAATGATAAGGTAGGTGGAGTAACACCATGGTATTTGGCACTATGTGGAATTAGAATCGAACGAAATTGTTGAAATGGACATGGAAACCCAAGATGTAAAGTGTTCCTATATGGAACTATTGGGGTAGGAAAAACATAGATGTAAGGTATAAAATATGAAATTAACCAAGAGAACTAACTTGGGAAAAAGGCAGTTGTAAATAATATGGTTGGTTTAATAGAACATATATTTAATGTCATGGTGTGGACATAAAATATAATGTCTTATCCTTATATTCAATTTATACCAAAAGTATAGGATATAAATAAATGAATAATGATATAAGTAAAGAGTATATGTGAGTTAAAATGATGATAATAAAATAATATGATTTTATTATAATTATTTAATATGAATGTGGGTTGAATAAATTAAAAAGTAGAAGTGGAAATTATAGGAACCCATAAGCAATATTGCTATAAATATATATAAAAAAAGAAAGAAAGAAAAAGAGGTATATTACATAAAGTAGAACTTGGATGTTTAGTAAACACACAGAGAATGGGGAAACATCCATTATTAGCTAAAACAAGCCCTTCCCTCAACATAATTTGTGACAATGGGAAAATGGCTCCAAAACGTAATCCCCACTCTTACCATGAAAGAAAATGACTAATTTTGAGATGTCAACTTTGTGATTGCACCTTAAGAAGTCGGTGAATAAAAATAGTGCATCACTATGAATAGAGTACTTGTTTTCATCCACATAATTACATAGAAGTTTTTAAAAAATGTTTTTTTTCAAACTTATAACCCGCCATAATTGCGTATAAGTTTTTAAAAATTACCCTTGAATAGAGCTTTAATAATGTTATTATGTATACTAAGTAGAACTTGCCCACCTTTTAAAAAAGTATGACTAGTTGTGTTGTTATTTATTGGTTGAGGCTTCGCCTCGATCCATAATGCTCTTTTTTCTTTTGTGGAGTTGGGGTCCCCATAAATTATTTAATACTTCGCTCGGATCAGTAGTTTTGTCATCACACATGTTGGTCTATCCCAAGATAGAAAAGTGGTAATATCGTTGTCCCACGGTATCAGAAAACCAGTAAAATCATGGGCCCACATGGTTAGATAGGTGGATAGCCAAACAAGTGGTGATTTATACAGGATGATTAAAATATTTGTAGGTTACATCTTTTCATTTATTTCACGTGCCTTTTGCAGAAGGCTCTAAGAGGATGTTGAGGTGTTTGCAAAAGCTCAGCCTATTATTGGCTTGGTTTATTCTTTGATTTCTTCCTAGGCATCTATACTATTGCTATGCACCTTAAGAGTCATTATTATTATTTCTTCCTATAAGATTATATTGTTAATATTTCTCCCTGTAAGATTATTTTTGGTGGTTTCATTTCTCCAAAATATGGAACTATCACCACGTCATCTTCCCCTTCGCAAATCCATCTATCATTCTCTAATTTTTCTAGAGGAATGCAGATAGATTATTGTTGGACTCTTTCTATTATTTTTTTGGAAGGTAGATAGATTATTGTCGGCCGTAGTTTTCCAAGATACTAAGATAGAAATGTCTATTTGCAGGAGTGTTGTCAATATTTTTAGCAGAATAATTTTATTCAAGGTATTATTCACTGTGTATTTTTAGAATTTTGATTGCTTTTTTTTTAAATTTAGTTTAATATATTTATTGGAGTTGGGTTTTGTGTTTTTAATTTACTTTAATACATTCATATTCCTTGATAATCTAGTATTGTAATCGTATGGGCATGAAAAATGTAGTGATCCTTAGTTTGTACAGAAACAAACTAGCTCCAAAATACTTCAATTCATGTATGTTCAGTACATTTGATCAATTTAACAATATGATTTTTCACTCGCTCAAAAATACTTCGATTTATGTCTTCTCACTTTGTAAGAATAGTTGTTCTCACTTTGTAATAGTATTTTTTTATGGGTATTCTCGCTTTGTAAAAATAGTTCTTTTATCGGAAAGACATCTCAGAAAGCATATCTACATGCTATCAATTTCTATCTTCAATTCCTTTCAGATATCAAATGTACTAAATTAAATTTGTTACAACTCTCATAGAGCTTATTTTTGGAGCGAAGCTTGCATGCTTTCACATCTTATCAAAATGGTCCTGGACATGGTAACCATGAAAATCATAACTACTTATTTTAATCTTCATTCTGCAAGTATACCATTTGCAACACAGAACCTTTCTAAATTTTATTAACTATGCAACTGTATTCATTAGGAATGTCTAACCGCCATCATTTATCTTACCAACTTAACGGGCTTCTTGATATGAATGAGAGTACCAGTAGGAAATTTCATCATGGATGCGAGGGTTTCTAATTATATGGCTGGAATTAGGTAGAAGTTTGTTAGGGTAACCATTCCCTACCCTCTCTGCCCTTCGACTCACTCATCCACACAATGGTGTCTCTAGTTAGAGCTCTGCAACTAGGTCGGCGAAAGTGGTTTCCAAGCAGATTCAGCCATTGTAGTGGTGACTCAGATAATCTTTTTTCAATCCTGTGTTAATAGAACAGTTTCTCAACAACATCTATGATTAATGGAATATTCGCTTAAACTCTTATGTTATTCTTCTAGAGCTTCTGCTATTAAACCAAGTTCAATTTTGTTAGGTTGCGTCGAAGAAACTGGAGGAAGGTTTGAAAACTTCTTTGTCCCTCTCTAATAAATACTCGAAGGTTCTCAGTATCAATTCCCATGGAGGTGAAGTGAGCCACTCAGTAGGTTAAAGCTCAATTATCTTTCAAACCTCTAAATTCCCATGGAACTAGGTGCTTACCCTTATACAATATGCCGACTCTTTTTTTCTTGAATGTAGGTGCAAATTCTGCTTACAATGGAGGGTCTTGTCAAACATTCAAAAGTGTTGGAATTTTTTATAATTCCAGAACATAACACAGAGATAATAATACTCTCCTCAAAACACAGAGAATAATATAAAAATTTTCTTGTTGGACAAAGTTTCACACTTTGAAAAAACTTCTATTTCATTAACTGAAAGAAAACTATTACAAAAGAAACTTCCTCCTCAGAGGGATTACAAAACATACTGCTGCAAACATAGTGCCAAATACAACTCTGTCTCTGTTACAGAGGAAATACTCTGTTTCATGAAACAGCCTGCAGGCTCTCACACAGCAAGACAATACACAACTCTAACCTTTTCATTACATAAAACAAAGCATTACAATGATTTTATATGCTGCAGTGTTATAAAACATAAAAATAAGAAATAAATCAATTACAAAGGAAAAAAATTATTAGAACATAAAAAATATCAAAGGCGTGATGTACAAGTGGGTTTCACATCGCAGTCGGCAATCAGCGATCAGCGATCCAAAATACTTGGCGGAATAACACATGCGATTGAGAAATTGCAATTGCCACTAATCGCATCGGTGGAAAAAAAATAAGTGGAACGGTTGAACAAACGTATATGCGATATTGCGGTTGTGATTGGATCACATCACAAATATACAATGCGACTTCGGTTTGGGCAAAGAGTGATATAACACTTGCGATTGCGATTGCACGATTGCGCCAATCGCATTGCAAATTTTCAATGGACACAACATATGGCGGAAATAAAATATTTCAACTTACGATTGCGATTTGAAATTGCAATCACATTGCATCACGACTCTTCAATTGGAACAAAACTTAATGGATGGTGAAACACTTGTAACTGGCGTTTGCGATTTGCGATTGCGATCGCATCGCAACCTTGCAATCAGAACATAACAAATGGATCGCGGAACATGCACTCTTTGCAATTTGTGATTGCAATTGTGGTGGGACCACATCGCATCGCATCTTTCCATATCAACAAGACACTTAAAATTCAAAACACTTCTACTATGATTTGCGATTCCGATTCATAAAAGAGACTGTGGGGACCACCACAACTTGTCCCATTTAGATCATAATAAAATAGACTTGGCCACGTTAAAAACTAAAAGCTCTTTTTTCAAAGGAAAAATGCAAGAGCTTTCAAAACAACGAATTGAATGTGGAAACAAATAGAAAGCGGTTGTTCATTGAAAACATGAAAACTAAAATGGAAAATGGTTGTATGCAGACAGTGAATCTCACCTGTACTGCTTCGCCTGTGGATGTATTAATCTGAAGTTGAAAGTAACATTTCAACACTCCCCCTTAATTTCAACTGCTGGGTTATCAGTCATACCCAAACATTTCCTTAAAAATTCAAAACTCTTCTACCCCAATGGCTTTGTCAGAATATCTGCAAACTGCTCGTGAGTTCTACAATGCTGTAAAAAAATTTCTTGATTGTTCACCAATTCTCTAATGTAGTGAAACTTTGTATCAAAGTGTTTCATTATCTTATGAAACACAGAATTCTTTGATAATGCAATAGTTGAGTTATTGTCACAATAAATGACTGTGCCTTTTGCTTTCTCTTGGCATAAACTTCTCAACATCCTCCTCATCCAAACTACTTGACACATTGTTGATGTAGATGCCACATACTCTTCCTCTACTGTAGATAATGCTACAATAGGTTGTTTCTTAGAATCCCATGAAATGGCTCCTGAACCCATATGAAAAACATAACCGGAAGTACTTTTCCGATCATCTACACTTCCAGCCCAATCACTGTCAGTGTATCCAATTAAATCTAAACTTTCTGAAGTATTATATAAAATTCCATACCTTTTAGTTCCTTTCACATACCTCAGAATCCTCTTTGCTACCTGCCAATGTGCTTCTTTTAGCCTCTCCATGAATCTAGAAATCAAACCCACAGCATGCATTATGTCATGCTTAGTTGCATTAAAATACATGAGGTTGCCAACTATGGTCTTGTACAAACTAGGATCAAAATCCTTGTTGTTGTCCTCCTTGCTCAATTTTAATCCCATCGTTGTGGGAGTGATTGCTGCCTTGCATTCCTGCATGTTAAATCTCTCCAAAAATTCATTAACATACCTTTCCTGAGAAATAAAAATTTTATTTTCATCCTGCTTTACTTCTATTCCTAAGAAGTATTTCAGCAGACCCATATCGGTTGTTTCAAATTCATTTTTCATGACCTTTTTAAAATTTTCAACAAGTTAATCATCATTACCTGTAAAGATCGCATCATCAACATATAACACAACAATGAGCATCTTACCATCATTTTCCTTGATGTATAATGTGGGTTCTCCCTCACATTTTTCAAATCCATTTTCCAGTAGATAGGAATATATTCTACTGTACCACGCTGTTGGTGCTTGCTTCAGCCCATAAAGAGCTTTCTTAAATCTGCACACTTTGTGTTCTTGGCCTTTATTTTCATAGCCTAGAGGTTGTTCAATATAAAACTCTTCCATTAATACTCAATTTAGGAATGTTGACTTCACATCCATTTGGTAAACTTTCCACTTGTTTTGTGCTGCTATGGACAACATTGCTCTCATGGTTTCCATTCTTGCAACTGGTGCAAAATTTTCCTCATAGTCTCTCCCATGTTGCTACTTATACCCTTTGACAACAATTCTGGCCTTGTCTCTCTCAATATTTCCTTCAGCATTACTCTTGGTCTTGTACACCCATTTAACTCCAATAACTTCTTTACCTTTTGGGAGTTTAACTAAATCCCATGTCTTATTTCTTTCTATGGAATTAATTTCTTCATCCATAGCTTCTATCCATCTCCTATCTTTAATAGCTTCCTCAAAATGAATAGAATCATCAACATGAAAATATAAAGAAAATAAGGAGTTCATACCTTCATTTGATGCCTCTTGCTCATAAATCTGATTTAAATTTCTGAACTTCTTTCCTCTTTCATTTGGTGTACAAGTGCTTGATGTAGCACTCGAATCTCCTCCTTGTGGTGTGCTTGGAGAAGCACTCGCATTTCTCCTCAATGGTGTTCCTTGGTGCCCTTCTATTCATGTTGCCATTGAGGGATGTATTTCAGCCATCTCATCATCATCTTCATCATGAGACAAACAATTTTTAACATTCATTGTTTTCTCTATGCTTCCATCCCAATATTCCTCTTCAATAAACTGAACATCTCTACTCACAATAAACTTCTTGGTGGATGGGTTATACAACCTATAATATTTGGATTCCTCACTGTATCCAATAAAAATACATTTCTCCCCCTTGCTGTCTAAATTCTTGCTTAGCTGATCTGGAATGTGTGCATAAGCCACACAACCGAAAACTTTCATGTGGGTGACTCCTTGCTTTGTCCCACTCCATGCTTCTTCCATAACTTTGTTCATGACTGCTTTTTTTGGGAATCTATTTAAAATTTATGCTACACAATGTACAGATTCATCCCAATAATCATTTGGAAAATTATTTTCCTTTAGCATACTCCTTACCATATCCATAATTTTCCTATTATTCCTTTCGGCTACTCCATTTTGTTGTGGAGTGTACCTTGCTGTAAATTGCTTTTGTATGTCATTTTATCTACAAAAACGCAGAAATTATTTACAGATATATTCACCTCCTCTATCAGTCCTTAGGACTTTCATATGCAGCCCACTTTGGTTCTCCACAAGTGCTTTGAAATTGCAGAATCTTTCAAACACTTCACTTTTATTTTTCAAAAAATAAACCCAAGTTTTTCTTGTAAAATCATTTATAAATGTTAACATATAGTGGCTGCTAACAAGTGGTGGTGTTTGCATCAGTCCACATAAGTATGAGTGGACAATATCTAAGGGTTATTTTTCCCTTATGCTTTTCTCGGATGGAAAACTTTATTTGTGTTGTTTACCCAAGATACAACCTTCACAAAGGCCATCCAGTTTCTCAATCAATGGAAATCCTCTTACCATTCCTTTTCTGTGAAACAAGTTAAGACCTCCAAAGTTGAGATGTCCAAATCTCAAGTGCCATAACCAATTCTCATCTTTTCTTTCGCTTTGGAAAGCCTCTTGTGTCACTGCTGCTATTTCTTCTCCATTTTTTAAATCTGCTCTCATCCTCAGAGGGAACATCCTGTTCCTTGTCATCTTCACTTCAACAATACATTGTTTTCTTGGTGGCTTATCCATGATGGTGCATACATCATCTTCAAAGAAAACATTGTACCCCTTTTGGACAAGCTGTCCAATACTTAAGAGGTTACATTTCATTCCAGGAACATAATAAACATCTGTTATGGATTTCTTTTCTCCTTTCCTTGTTAATACATTTACATCTCCTTTTCCCATAACAGAAACTTTACTATCTGTCCCTAATGTGACTTGTGACCTCACATTCTCATCTAACATAGAAAACATGGATATGTTTCTTGTCATATGGTTACTGCAACCTGAGTCTAGAAACCATAAATCTTCACTCTTAACAATGTTACCGATGAAATAGGTAACCTCAATGTTACCTACTTTTTCAAATATCAAGAAAAACACCTGATTTTGAAAAGGTGGCGATGCAGAATCACGAAAAAAAAAATTTGAGCATGTTTTTGGCACTTTAATTTTTTTTCATCTTGTTTTTTTTTTTTTAATAATTTTTTGTTTTTTAAAGTGGTGTTTTTTATGTCGATTTTGAATAGTGGTGGTGTATCATCACCAACATTTTTTTTATAGCATTGATTTTGACACTATAATTTTTTTAATGTCTTCTTCTTCTGTGAGATGTTTATTTTTAAGTGCATTTATGTACTTGTGTTTTAAAAATAAAAAAATATTTTTTTTTTAAATAAAAACTTGTAATGATATCTTTACTTTTTCACATACATAAAAGATGGAAAAAAGGTCAATATTCTAAAGTTTATATTTTCCACATGTTTATGTATTGTTAAATAATTTTTCAATGCACATCAAAAAATTATCGCTAAAAAACCAATACTTTGAACCATATGACAAAAAAATACAAATTTTCAATATAAATACAATGCAAAAAATACACTTTTACAGAGTTTTTGTTGAAAAAAACATGTTAAATAAATTAATTTTTTGGGAGAATTTTAACAAAAAAACTTAAGAAAAAAACATTTTTATTGAATTTTATGTCAAAAAATAATAGCAATCACATGTTTTTTGCAAAAAAAAGGGGTTGTTCTCATAAAATATCAAAGTCTAAACATTACAAGTAAAGCTGATTAGTAGTTCTGAAAAATAAGCTTTGTTTGCAAGCATAACTTAAACATCATCAAAAATATCAACTAATACATCTTCAACATCATCTAGAACAGCATTGATGGCTTCTTTCGCAGCATTTGCTTCTTCATTTTGATCATCGCCGTCTTCTAATGGATCTTTCATGTCAGCAAATCTTCCAAAGTGTCCCTTTCCAATCATTCCATATAATGGTGGTTGAGGTCCCTTTGCTTTTTTTACCACACGTGATTCATTAAAATCTCCTTTCCTCAAACCAACTTCTTTCTTCGCATCTGAAAGGAATTTAAGAGCGTTAATTCTTTGTTGAATAAATTTTCATTGAACTGGATCTTTCTCAATGGCAATGCAATTTCTTCCTTTTTGTAGGCAGCATGCTAGTGTTGTACCTAATCATCAAGCACAAAAAAAATAAGTAAGAAAATTACTATGGAGACATAAAAAGTAAAAAGGACAATATTTAAATTTAAATTTGTATATTAAAACTTACCTGAACCTGAGAATAAATCCAAAACCCATTCTCCTTCATTTGAACATAGATCTATAAGATAGTTAATCAATGCTTGTGGTTTTTGATAAATGTTAACTATATCTCCTTTTGCATCTTTATCCTCATATGTTAGTTTTCTTACCACTACATCATAAACCAATACTTGACTATGACTCTTCCCATCTACTTGATTCATAATAATATGCTTATAGCTATCCTCTTTTGTCCAACATTCAACATGGATGAACTCACAATCATTTATAATAGGTTGATCTTTGGAAGAAACAATATTTGACTTTTCCATGTTACATAACATAGTAAAAGTTCAATTAAATTTTACATGAATAAATTTTTTTAGGAGGAATCAAACATACAATTTCAAAATCTTACCATGTAAGTTGCATCCTTGAGTTTGCTTTACCCTTGAAGCTTGTTAATAACATTGGAAACTGTGTCTCTGAATGAAATGTCACAAATCGCCAAAGTGGTGATGTTGTCACTTCTTGAAAACCCGTAACCACTTTATTAAAAGCTTGATAAGTATATGGTTCTCTATCATATTCAATGTCTGGGAAATTGAAACCATGAGGAATATCAGCAATAACTAGGCCATACTCCCTTTTAGGTATTAGTGTTGCAATGTCTTCACAGTCACCTTGTATTATTTGATATTGGACACTGTCGAGCCCATTCCAAATGTAATGATTAAGAGTAGGATCTAGTTCAACATTCATAAGACGCTTCCTTCTCATGTTCTCCATCTTAATTTTTTCAATAAAGCTTTTGAAAGTATCCGGTACTCCATTTCCATCCTTCTTCGACATCTTTAATGACATAAAAATATATATATAGATATGTATAAGTAATAAAATAAAAATAGTTAAAATATGAATAAAATAAATTTATAAATCAACATACCTTATTGAATGCAATATAAAACTCTTTTAGTGTTGATGTAGAACTTGCTTCTGGGTAGTTGCGTACAACATCATCCCAACTGTCTTCATTCAAAATTTTAACCATGTGTTCTTGTATTTTAATATAAATTTTCTGACTGAATAAATCAAGTTAAAAACGTTAATATATTGACATGTATAAAAAATTCTACCAACATCATTATGTTTTATTTAAAATAAAATTATAATGAAAGAAATAATTCAAGAAACTTATTTTTGAAATTATGCACACATTTTTTCCATTGATAATTCACCCAACTTCACACGGGCTAATACTGATTTGACTAATTTATCATCCTTCACACCTTGCATTTTTCTCCAAGGTGTAATAGTCATATCCTCTGGAAGCTGCTTCATTTCAGGACCCCCCTTACTGTTGGTACATATTATGGGTTTACTATTTTTAACTTTCTGATTTTTTATGGAAATATTCTCCCATCGATCAAAAATGTCATCAATCAAATCCCATACCTCCCCAATTCTAAATGCCAACTGAAAAATGTTATCTGTGCCTCTGAAGAGATTTGTATTCAATTTTCCATCTTTTGCTTTTTTTTCATCAATTTGATAACCTGTTTCCATTAAACATTCCTTTCGAAATGCTACACTAACTTCTGTATTATCCCCACGACATTTTTATATGAATTCATTATGAATAAATCTGACCCTTTGGATGAAAGTCATTTTCATTCTGTACTCATTATCTGCATTATGATCCCATTCCAGTAACTTTGATTCCATTTTTGTTAAGCCAGCGTAAATGATGCATTTCACTGTTTGAAAAAGATAGTTATTGGGATATTTTGCAATCAATTGTCTTTTAGCCTCTATTGAATGGTTTCCTCCAATTACATAATATTTATAATCAAAACATTTTGCCTTGTCAAATGCTTGTTTGTTGGGAACCTGACATGGATCGACAAGAACCACATAATCCACCACATGTGCATATGGATTGAACCTGACCAATGTTTTCAGATTATGTACATGTAGGTGATGGGCCTTTCTATTTTGATATTGAGATTGCCCTTCATCTGAGCCATAAAATTGGTTAACATTAAGTTCAAATGTTTGGCCACCAAGAATTAATTTATTCTTCCTCAACTCTTGTCGAATAACATTTTGTTTTGTTTTAATAATGCCATCCTCTAACTCAGCACCTAGTGTTATGATTTCTCTGCTTCCATAAGAGCTTTCAATTTGTTCTTCACTGCTGCTCACGACCTTTACAGGTTCACCAATATTTGATTTCCTAGCCTTATTGGATAACATATCAGTTTCTTTATAAACAAGCTCTCCTCTATGAGGTACAAGAGAGAGATCTTTGGCAATTTTTCTTTTTGGTGTCTGGTCTGTTTTCTTCTTTTGCACAATAGTTCTCATCTCCTCCTCACTAATTCTATCATAATTTTATGTTTCATGTTCGACACCTTCAAAAGAAACATGTTTAAGTTTATTAGATTGACCCACCTTAGTGACACTTGGTTGATCCCCTCTTTGTACTGTTGCAGTGTCACGAGCTATTGCTCTTTGCTTCAATCTCCTTTCCTCTGCTTTGTCTTTGTGGAAAGTTTTGATCACATCCATAACATTTGGAACCAACATATAAATACCATCAAACATGTTTGAAAGACTCGGAACAAAATCCTGTGAAATAAAATAAAACATGTCAATGATCAATAATTTATAAAAAATTGAATCATCCTTACAATAATGCATAGAGGAAATAAAAATAAGCATACTTACAATTTTATTTGCAATGTTATTTGCTATTTCTTTAGAAAATTTTGAAGTTGTTTCATCTGTGTCATACTTGACGATTGATAGACGATATCTAACCTTCTCACGTTTCTGAGCCTCCCTTAGAAGAAAATAAATAGTGTTTGTATTCGAGACCATACATATGTCTCGTACTCTGCCCATCACCTCATATTTCTCATTTAAGTCAATCATACCACAAATCAGATAGATGTGTATATCAACCTCCATTTCACTGTCTTCAAGATACCATGAGAAATCGGTTTTATCTATTTCCTTGGCGTTTTTCCAATCAGAAATAACCTTTAATGAACCTGGTGCCCCACTTGCTTGAATTTTATTAGTGTGTGCAACAATATCCTTATTGCGTCCAATAGTGTCCATAGTGCGTTCAGCTGCAACTTTAGATTTGGGAGTTGTATCCATAGTGCGTCGAGCTGCAGCTGTAGATTTGGGAGTTGTTGTCGTAGATTTGGGAGCTGCTGCCCTAGGTGCAGAAACATTCACAGAAATCCTTTTTGATGCCATTTTCCTGATAAATAAATAAATATATATATATATATATATATATATTAGTTAATGGAAAAATATTGCGAATAAAATAAATTTAATAAACAAAATGTATTTCTAAAACTAAATAGTTTAAAATTAAAGCATTAAAATTAAACTTAAAAAATAAACTAGTATTTTGAAACTTCAGTTTGTGTTTAATATTTAAAAAAAAACAAAAAAGTTATTAACTATTTATAACAAATATTATAATGTTATATAATTTTTTATTTTTTTAATTGTATTGTTATATATATATTTTTAATTAATTTTTATTGTTATATTAAAACAAATGTTTTTTTTTTGTAAATTTATTACATTGTATATATATATATTTGATATATTTTGAAATTTTTAACATTTATTATTTAATAATGTTTTTATTACATTATATAACAATTTTTTATTTATATTTATATATAACAATGTTTCTATGATTGTTTATTAAAATAAATTGTTTAAAAAAAAAAATTTAAAGAACCAAATAAAATTAAAAAAAATCAAAATTATAAAATGTGTTCTTAAAAAAAATTATTAAAAAAAAACAAAAAAATTAAAAATCCAAATTATGAAAAAAAAAACCAAAATTAAAAACAAACAATTAAACAAAAACAATTAAAAAAACAAAATTATAAAATTAAAAAAAAAAAATTAAAAACAAAACAATTAAAAACAAAACATATAAAATTTAAAAAAAAAAAAAATTTAAATATTAAAATGTGTTTTGGCGGGGCGGCCCAGCCCGCCTCCTGGGCCCCCATCGGGGCCGCCCAGGCGGCGTCACGGGGGCAGCCCAGCCCACCTCCCGGTGCCCCCAACGGTCGAGGGCCGATTCCGGGAATCGGCCCTCGGCCGATGAGGGCACCGGGAGGCGGGTGGGCCGCCCCCGTGGCGCCGCCCGGGCGGCCATGGCACCCAACGGGCGGGGATCCCAGTGCGAGCTCTGCCCGTTGGGCCATCGGGCACCGGGAGGCGGGTGGGCCACCGCCGTGGCACCGCCCGGGTGGCCGGCACCACCAAAACAATAAAATGCATATTTTTTTTAAAATTTTTTTTAAAATTTTTGCAATTTAAAAAACAAAACAATAAATAATATAATAAACTATAATAATAAATAAATTTGTTTATAAACTATATAATAAAATATAACAGTAAATATAAAAAAACAAAACAATATAATAAACTATAACAATAAATATTTGTTTTAAGTTTATAATATAATTAAAAATATATATATATATCACAATACAATTAAAAATATATATGTTTATATATAACAAAACAATAAAGGAAAAAAAAAATTAAAGATTTAAAATTAAAAAAATAAAACAAAGATCTAAAATTAATAAAATAAAATAAAATAAAATATAAAATAAAAAGTTCTCACATAAAAAAAAATTTAAATAATGAAATCACTCATATATTTATGATAAAAAAAAAATACAAATAAAAAATGTTATAAGGCCACTTTTTTTTTTATGTGCATGGTCGTTTTATGGATTTTTATGTGTAAATGAACCTACAAGTCTTAAAAAACAAAAAAAATCTAAATTTTTGTTGTTAAAACCCTAAAAAATTCAGTTTTTTTTGCATTTTCTTCACTAAAAAAATATTAAAAAATCAAAGTTTTTGAACCCAAAAACCTTAAAAAAGTAGTTTTTGAACACAAAAAAACTATAGAAAACCAGATTTTTCCCAAAATCATCTCTAAATTGTCAGAATAGAAGGAAAACTAACCTTTGAAATGCAAGAAGTTGCTGTCACCAATGTCAACACAACACCTCCACACAATTACGAATAGCAACACAATGCCTCCAATGCCAATGCAATGCCTTCACGAAGGTACCAATGCCAATGCAACACCTCCACAAAATTACCAATAGCGACACAAAGCTTCCAATGCCAATGCAATGCCTCCACGAAGTTACCAATGCCAACGCAACACCTCCAGAAATTTGCTCTAACAAATACCAGAAAACTTGATGTGATGTGATGAATAGAAACAATCATTCCTTTTAAATATCGTATATTGTCTGATTGATTCACTGTTTAATGAATGTGGGATTAAAATTTCAAATTTAAAATATTTACATTTAATTTATTATAGTTCATACTATAGTTAAACTACTTATTATTTGCATGTGGTTATCATAATTAATATTTACATGTACTAAATGTTACATTTAATTTATTATAGTTCATACTATAGTTAAACTACTTATTATTTGCATGTAGTTATCATAATTAATATTTTATTTAATATTTACATGTATTGAATGTTGAATAATTCAAATATAATCTCAGATTAAAAATTAAAATGTGAAATACTTACATGTAGTTAATTATATTTAATATTATAGATAAAATAGTTAATATTTGTATTTAGTTATCATAGTTAATATTTATATGTAATCAATGTTTAAAATCATGCGATTAAATTTTAAAATCTAAAATATGTACATGTAGTTAATTATAGTTTAAATAGTTAATATTTACGTCATGTTATTTTTGTAAATATTTACATGTAGTCAATCTTAAACTATTCAAATAAGAAAATTATTTTAGTTTCGAAGACATGCATGAAAGGAATATTTTAAAAAAAAATTGAAATATATTTTAGATGAATATAACGTAAGTTTAAAATAAAAAATTTAAAATATTTACATGTAGTCATTATAGTTAAAATAGTTAAAGTTTCTCGTGAATTTTTTTGGAGGGAATTTTTGGAGGGAAATTTTTTCGCGAATTTTTTTGGAGGGAAATTTTCAGTATTTAAGCTATATATTGTAAGTGGGAAAGGAATTTGTATCATTCAACCTATTCTTGTTGGAAGGCATGGTTTCTTCTGATAACGAAGTTTTTCTTTCTAGAACATCAACATCTTCGTCACGCAACAACTCTATTCAGAGTGATGAATATAACGGGAGTTCATTCACCATGAATAGAGAGTCAAAAAATCAAGCGCCAGTTATACCACTTACTCTTAATCCTAAGGATTATGAAAGCAACAGTGATGAAGGGCATGATGAAGAAATTGCAGAGTCAAAAGTTTCACTTCGTCCTAATCCTAAGGATTATGAGGACACCATTGATGAAGAGGGAGATGAAGAATATCCACTTCAGCTTAATCCTAAGGATGATATGAGAACAACAAATGAAGAGGGGAATGAAGAATCTGTAGAGTCAAAATATCCACTCTGTCGTAATCCTGAGGAGTATGCCAGCAGCACTGATGAAAAGGGGGATGTAAAATTTCCAGAGTCAAAATATCAAATTCATCCTAATCGTAAGGATTATGCGAGCACCACTGATGAAGAGGGGAATGATAATGTTTCAGAGTCAAAACATCCACTTCGTCCCAATCCTAAGGATTATGCCAACACCACTGATGAAGAGGGAAATGAAAAATTTACAACGTCAAAATTTCCACTCCGTCCTAATCCTAAGGATTATGCAAGCACCACTGATGAAGAGGGGGACGAAAAAATTCCAGAGTCAAAATTTCCACTTCGTCTTAATCCTAAGGATTATGTCAGCACCATAGATGAAGAGGGGAATGAAGAATTTGCAAAGTCAAAATATGCACTTCGTCCTAATCCTAAGGATTATGTTAGCACCACTGAGGAAGAGGGGAATGAAGAATTTGCAGCGTCAAAATATCCACTTCGTCCTAATCCTAAGGATTATGCCAGCACCACTGATGAAGACGGGGATGAATTTCCAAAGCTAAAATTTTCACTTCATCCTAATCATAAAGATTATAATTTAACCACTGATGAAGGGGGGGATGAAGAATTTCCAATAAATATAGATTCAAGGCATTCACTTATTCCCAATCCTAAGGACTATGAGAGCTTTAGTGAGGAAGGGGAGGGGCAAGGTGAAGAAATTCTAGTGAATACAAATTCAAAGCTTCCACTTATGCCTAATCCCAAGGATTATGAGAGCGCCACTGAGGAAGGGGAGGATGAAGAGTTTCTTGCAAATGATAATTTTAAAGGCACAGATCTGAATATTGCATTTTCTCCAAGTGACCATTTCAAAGACACTCATGGTGATGAAGAATTGAATCCTCCCAGGGAAGAATTTGAAAGCATGGGTCAAGATGGTGAAGAATTTCTTTTGAGTCGGGGTTACAAAAGTGTCGATGATTCTTGTGAAATTTTTTCTTCAACTGATGATGGTAAAGAAAATTTTCCATGCAATGATGTTGATGAATTTCTTAACTATGTTGAGGATGATGATAGTGGGGATAATATTCCTTCTAATGGTGATGAAACTACTTTTACAAAGGATGATGGAATGATGAAGCCGTTGCAAGAAAATATTGCAACTAGGAGTAGGAGTAGACCTTTTCATATCAATCCAAGGCATTCCAGTTATACAAGGGCGAGGACAAATATCTCACAACAAAAAGTTCTGTCGTTCATTTGATTTCAAGTGCATGTTGTCGAAGGGATTGCTTGAAAAATATGGATTTCAACTTTTCTTTGCAGAAAAGGAAAACATATATGTCAATGAATAAAAGCATGCAAAATTCATATTTAGTGAGTTGCATGCAATCTACACTAGCAGGTTATGATTATCATATTGGGAATGTATTGCTTTGCAGAAAGGTGTTCAAAATGTTGTATTCAATTGGTAATTGTCGTTTGTCAAGAATCCAGGATAGATTGGAAAAGGATCCCACATATTATTTAGAAGCACGTCATAAACGGGAGGTGGGGCCGTTTGCAAATACTGCTAAGACATGGATGAAAGACTTCTTTTCAAATCATGGAGAGTGTATGCCAAATAATGACACAATACATATTCCAGATAATTTCTCGAGACGAGAAATATTCATGTTATACAAAGATTATGCAGAAGCTGTTGAAGGAATTGGTAATTTTATTACATATTCTTATTTTACAAGGATATGGAAAATTGAATTCAACAATGTTCGTATTCCTAAGAAGACAAGGATGGGGATTTGCAGCACATGTGCTTCTCTTAAAGCAAAAAGAGATAAATGTCAAGGGGCAGAAAGAGGTATGTGTTTAAAACATTGTTTTTTAAAATTTGATACTTATCAACTATGAAAATATATTTATTCATATGTTTCTTTTATTTTATGTACAGATTCCGTTGTCAAAGAACTTCAAGACCATCGCAATCGGCAAACAAGTGAAAGACAAAAGTTGTATAAACATCGAAAGAAGTGTTATGATCATCCAAATAAATATCTGGGATTGATAATTGATGGTATGGACCAAAAGAAAACACTTCTTCCACATTTTGTCCGCACGCCAAAAAAATTACGGGAGGAAAATTTCATTCAGTTTCACTTGGTTGGTTGTATGGTATTTAATGAGAAGATGTTTCCAAGAGTTTTCTTCACAACTCCAAATATTCACAATGATGCAAATCTGACCATAACTATAATCCATGATGTGGTTACTCATTGGTCTGGGATTCTTCCTGAATTTTTGTATTTACAATTAGACAACACAAGTTGTGAGAACAAAAATCAAGTTCTTTTTGGGTATCTAAACATGCTTGTTGAATTGGGGATTTTTAAAAACATAAAGGTTGGTTTCCTTCTTGTTGGGCATACTCATGATCATATTGATCAAATGTTCAGTCGTTTTTCAGTAACATTGAGGAGGAAAGGTGTTGGGAGCCTGCCATCATTAATTGAATGTATTAAGAAATCGTACATTCCAGAGCCCGTTTTTCATGTGTTGGAAGAAACTATTGACATGCGAAGGTTTATTTTTGGATCGCATGGTGAGGAGAAATGCATTGAAAAACTTAACGACATTAGCTTCCAGCATCAATTTCGTATCAAAAAAATTGATGGGATAACACTTATATGGGGCAAGAAGTATTCAACTATTGAAGAATGGGGACCATCATCAGGTTTAGCATTTTTGAAGTTCATTCCAGAGCGTCGAATGTTTTCATCAAATATATTGTTATTACAGTCAGTTTCCGAACTCCATAATGCACGAAGGAAGAAGAGAGAGATAAATTATTTTGAATGTCTAGAGGAAATTAAAAGATGTATTAGAGATACATATGAATACTTCGATGTTACTGATTCAGTTTGGTGGGAGTCTTTTTTCAGTAATCAAAGTGATATGATTTCAAGATCAGTAAATGAGGATACGCTTTTGAAGACTCCTTTTTTTGGCTACAAAATATGCCAAATGAACATGAACATCAAGAAACACACAATGTTGAACAACAACAGCCTCAAGCTATTATTAATTTCCCATAGGTAGAGGAAAGAGAAATCTATATTGGTTCTAGAAGATCACGTGCACAACGTGAAGCCATGGAAGACCTTTATAGGGGTTTTGTGCAAGATCTTAAGGAGGGTTGCATGATAGCAGTGTTAGCATATGAAGATCCACTTGGCTATCCATTCTGGATTGCCAAGGTTATAAAGGTCATTAATGAAAATGAAG
Organism: Pinus albicaulis; assembly: GCA_034641835.2. NCBI lineage: Eukaryota > Viridiplantae > Streptophyta > Pinopsida > Pinales > Pinaceae > Pinus > Pinus albicaulis. Next base: position 689,762,505 of record CM076573.1, read on the forward strand.
AGATTACAGCTGTTGATGTACATTGGTATGCCACAAGTACCCACCCTTTCAATGGTGTGTACAAGCCAGAGATGGTAGTGGAAAAAAGAATTCGCAGAAAGAGAAAAAGAAAGGGCGCAAATATAAATCGTCGCCGCACAGATGTCTTAAAATTGGAGGATGTTGACATACTTTTGTATGACTTCAATTTGACAAAGAGAGGAACTCTTCGGTTGCAGACCATAAATATTTTGAAGAAATTTCTACCAGAACAATTACTGTTGAGATGGGACTCTGCAGAATGTAGACATAGATCTACAAGACTTTTGAACTCTGAAATGGTGGGCATGCATGTTGACTCAGATGGAGCACTAGTTGATGAAAGAGAAGAATATGGATCATCTTCATCTGCATCGAACCATTCATCTGAAGATGTAGATTATGATGGTGTGCCAGAACCTATGGCTGATTTTGAATAACTATGTAAGACACTTTTCTATAATTGATGTTTTCATGGTAACTTGAAATAAAATTTTTGACTTCCATCTCATTTTTCATGAAGTTCTGAGACATTTCTATGTTTGTTGGATTATACGTTTTAATTATGAAGAATTCATTTTTTTAGAATATCGACAATGTAACAATGAATTACAAAAATAATTTATGTTATATTCAATGTACCAATGTTGATATTTTAATTATAAGTAAAATATAAAATAGAAACTAATGTTGAATTTTTAGATTATGCAGTGATAATGATATTATGTATTGTTACCATTTGGTATAAGATACTTTTAAAAGTTTTAATAATTATATGCGTCATTGAAACAGAACACTTTGTTTTGATGCTTGATTTTTAGGTTTTGGTTGAAATTATATTTAAATTTGTCTTATGCTAAGATTTGAAAAAAGATAAGCTTTTATTCTTTAAAATTAAAATTACTCTTACTTATTTCTGTTTTAAATTGTTAAGTCTTATATTTTCTCCATAATTTCATTGTTCAAGTATGTTGAACACTTAAGATTGAAAAACTTCAGATTTACCTTTATCTTTAAGGTTATGGTTGAAAATAATTACAAATTTGGGGTTGTTTAAAGTCAAGATATTTTATGTTTAACAACATGGATGAAAATTGTTCAAAATTATAAGCCCTTCAGATATGTATTTGTTTATCTTTAACATCATCTATAAAAAATGTTAGAAATTTACGATTTTAAAAAATGTCCTAATATGTTGTCTTTAATTCCATTGTCACAAGTGTCAAAATTATGACACAATTTTTTTTTGTTATTCCAGCATCAACTGGTTTTGTTTTGAGGGTGTTTTTTCAATCATTTTTTCAACAAACAATTTTGTTTTTAGCATAATTTTAGAAAATGTTGAAATTTGACCTTAAAAAAAAAAACAAGTGCGTTCTGGAAGACACACTTTTTTTTTGGGGGGTGTTTTTTCAATCCTTTTTTCAACAAACAATTTTGTTTTTAGCATAATTTTAGAAAATGTTGAAATTTGACCTTCGAAAAAAAACAAGTGCATTCTGGAAGACACATTTTTTTGGGGGGGGGTGTTTTTTCATGTTTTTTGAGCGTTTTTGGGCTAGAGTTCCCGTTTTGAGGTCAGGTTACCTATTTCATCGGTAACAGTGTTTCTTTTCCTCAGCCATATTACAGGCTAAAAACGATTTATCTTGGCTGATATTTTCTCTAGTGAAATTTGCACTGGGTCTATTACCCATATCATGTTGCTTCTTCCTACATTCATTTGCATAATGCCCATATTTTTTACAATAATGACATTGGACATTGTATTTGTCATACCTTTGTCCATGAGCATGTTGCTGTCCACCTTGCTCGATGTTGCTTTGGCCTTGGTTCTGATTTTTATTGCTGCCCCTTCCTTGAGCATTTGCTGGACTGTTTCTTCCACCTCTGTTTTGGCTTCTGCCTCTTCCTCTCTTGTTTCCTCTTCCTTGACCTCTTCCTTTTCCAAAGTACATTTGGGTCTTGAAGGCATGCTCCAGAGATGAGTTTTCATTTCTACCCAATCTCTGTTCATGTGTCATCAGTGATGCATGAAGCTCATCAACTGAAATTTTTTTGAGATCCTTAGTCTCTTCTATGTTGGTGACTATTACATCAAACCTTGAGGGTAGGCTCCTCAATAGTTTCTCCAAAATCCTTCTTTACTCAAGTGTCTCTCCATGGGACCTTATCTGTGTGACCATTCCAATCACATGTGTGAAGAATGAGTCAATCTTATCTGACTCCTTCATGCAGAGAGTCTCAAAATCTCTTCTCAGCAACTATAGTTTTGTTGTATTCACTTTCTCCATGCCTTGATAGGGTGTCTTGAGATTTTCCCATGCTTCTTTGGATCTCTTAGTTGTTGCTATCCTTGGAAACACACTCTCATGCACTGCTTGATACAAATAGAAGAGGGCTTTAGAGTTCTTCTCTGCTTGTGTTAATGCATTAAACGCATTTTTATCCACTGGTTCTTCAAACCATGCTCAACAAGTTCCCATAAGTCTTGAGAGGCAAACAGGGCTCTCATGGTTATTTCCCAATAATCATAATTCTTCCCATTGAACTGCAGGAGCTGAGAATTACCAATACTCATGCTAGTGCTGACTTCTGCCATTCTTTCACTCTGAACTATGCTTCAAATACTTGACTGTGATATTTAAAATATACTGAATGTCTTCAAACAGTAACACAAAAATATTTATTGAGAAATACCTTGGATTCTTCTTGACTGATCCTTCACTCTACCGGAGAAGCTGCTACAACAATAAATCCTTCATTCATCTTCTTTGACAACTTCAAAGAGCCTATACTAGCTCTCATACCATGTTGAAATTTCTGATAATTCCATAACAAAACACAGAGAGAATAATACTCTCCTCTAAACAGAGAGAATAATATAAAAATTTTCTTGTTGGACAAAGTTTCAGACTTTGAAAAAACTTCTATTTCATCAACTGAAATAAAATTATTACAAAATAAACTTCCTCCTCAGAGGGATTAAAAAACGGACTGTTGAAAACACAGTGCCAAATACAAATATGTATTTGTTACAAAGGAAATACTCTGTTTCACGAAATATCTTGCGGGCTCTCACACATCAAGACAATACACAACTCTAACCTTTTCATTACATGAAACAAAGCATTACAACACTTTTATATGCCGCAGTGTTATAAAACATAAAATGAAGGAATAAATCAATTACAAAGGAAAAACGTTATCGGAACATAAAAACTATCAAAGGTGCGATGTATGAGTGGGGTCCACATCACAGTTGGCAATCGGCGATCCAAAAGACTTGGCAGAATAACACATGTGATTGAGCGATTTCAATTGGCGCTAATTGCATTGGCGGAAAAATAATAAGCGGAATTGTTGAACAAATGTATATGTAATATTGCGGTTGTGATTGGATCGATATACAATGTGACTTCAGTTTGGGCAGAGGGCGATATAACACTTGTGATTGTTCTTGCGGGATTGTGCCAATCGCATCGCAACTTTTCAATGGACACAACATATGGCGGAAATAACATATTGCAACTTGCAAGTGCGATTTTCGATTACGATCACATCGCATCATGAATCTTCAATCAGAAAAAAACTTAACGGATGGTGGAACACTTGTAACTGGTGTTTTCGATTTTTGATTGCAATCGCATCGCAACCTTGCAATCGAAACATAACAAATGGATGGCAGAACATGCTCTCTTTGTGATTTGCGATTGCGATTGTGGCGGGACCACATCACATCGCATCTTTCCATATAAACAAGACACTTAAACTTCAAAACACTTATGTTGCGATTTTCGATTGCGATTCATAAAAGGGACTGTGGGGACCACCACGACTTGTTCCATTCAAAACATAATAAAATAGACTTGGCCGTGTCGAAAACAAAAAGTTCTATTTTCAAAGGAAAATTGTAAAAGCATTCAAAACAACGAATTGACTGTGCAAATAAATAGAAAGCATTTATTCATCAAAAACATGAAAACTAAAATGGAAAGCGGCTGTATGCAGATAGTGAATCGCTCCTCTACTACTTCGCCTGTGGATGTACTAATCTTCAGTTGAAGGTAACATTTCAACAAAAAGTAGATTTATATCCTACAATGTACATAGGTGCTAATGGTTATATTCAGTCCTGTTGTTATTTTTACTTGAATTCTTTTACAGTTATAGGCTTCCATAATTAAAAAGAAAAATATAGAGGGTTTTGTTATAATTCGTAGTTAAATGGTCTTAATTATTGTCTCTGTGTAAACCTTGGCTGAGTTTAGGGTTTTTTTTTTTTTAAGTATTAAATAATTATACGTTTAAGTGGAACCTTGATAGTTTACTGAGTTCTTTATTTATGGCATTTAAATATTTTCTTCTTCATTTCATTTTGTAATACAAATAATAGGTTACATTTAAATTATTTTTTTCCTTGAACACTCCTTTTTAGTAACGGTTCTGATATTGCTACAGTTGTGTAATTTCACAGTGGCTTTTAATTTATGCTTATGAATTTCTTATCAATAGATATGTGATGGAAAGGTAGGGGTTACTGGGTAGGACTAAACCCGAGTTGTTGGTTCTCTTCAACGAACAGGAATTAAACCTACTCCGACCCATGAAGTCAAAATTGTTATTGATCTGCATGTTTTCTTTTATTAGGTCATAACAATGGCACACAAGGTTGTTTTTAGTTCTTGGAATAATCTATTAAACACACAAAATTTACGAAAATAAAAGTTTTGTTTTCAATGACTCAATGATAACTTATTAGGTTATTACAGTTTCGATTTTTCCAAAACTAGACCATGCAAGAGTTTCCTATGTTTCTTTTGATATGTTTTATTTTCCCTTGTCTTTATAATTACTCAACCTGGAAGTTTATTTATTTCTGCAGGAAAACTAACTCAACCCACCGACTGTTCCCTAATTGTTCCATTAGAACTATGTGTTGGGACATTTCCATTATCTTGCAGGGTTTAAGTTTTCTTATAGCATTACCTCTTAATTTGTTTTCACCTACCCCCACACCTTTCTTGAAATTTTTTCCTTGTATTCCACTTTTAACGTGAATAATGTATATACATATTTCTCTTGGTTTTCTACTTTCTTGCGACAGTGACCATTATTACTGTCCATTATTGAATTCATTATCTAACAGGTGAAGGTACATTAAACAGCCTACTCTTAATTCTCAAGATGAAATTCCGAGTTGGCTTACATGACTAGTCACACGTTCCTAGATGTATCTCAACCTACATCTGATATTTAGATGTCTTCGCTAAACTAATGGTTACAACATTCATAGATATTCACATCATTACAAGAATGATTTCACCATTACCTCTATTACTTGTCTTAATAGGTTCCACTACTAACCAGTTTACATTTACACAAAACTATTACATTATCCAACTTTTGTACGACCATGCAGGTTCCAGCCAACACAGGGGTATAAATAGAATTCCTTTACTATCATGTACTTTGCATACAAAATTTCCTTTAGTAGTCTAACATTTAAGAGAGTATTAATTCTTTCCCAAAGATAAAATGGAAAACAAAAAATACATACAAATTTTCCAAGCATGATCACTTACTTGAGAGAATTTTATCCAGGAATTCAAAAGGGTGAAGACCATTCCACCAAACCTTTGAAAGGGAAAAATATTTCCACTTCTCCCCAATAGCTTCCACTCTAGAACAATAGATAGCAGTAGTTAGTTAGAATTAGATAATAGGCATCAAGACACCCTAGTCTAGCCTAGTACTTATTCATCTGTCTCTGTAATGGAGTTCTCCACTAGCTGTAGTCCATATTCTAAGATTTCTCTCCTCTTCCTTATAGATATTAGTTTTCTGACTAATATTCTTGTTTATCTCTATGGCACTAATATTCTCTTTTATCAAAAGGGATTATTTTTTCTAACTGTCTCGAGGTTGGAAATCCATTTTAGGTCTTCCCCTTTGAATTCCAATATTCTCATTAAATTAAATTAAAAATAATATCTAAAATTCTCAAAAATATTTAAAAAGGTTTTAGTAAGGTTCCCTCGATCCCTAATCACCAAAGTCATAAATGATGAAAGTAAATGGCATAAGTACCAAATATATCATTGTGGTGTTACATGGTCCCTCCCTTGTGTGAAACATTGTCCCCTGTGTTTACTCTTTCCCTTTCAACATGCCCTGATATACTTGTCACATGAAGCCTTCATCCTCCTAGGTGGTCTCTTCTGTGATAAAGCGAATCCATTACAATTTAACCTTAGTGATATCTTTCCTTCGTAACATTTTTTCTCTCTTATCGAAAATACAAAAAGGCTCTACCAAGAAATCTTAGACCAGTTTGACCTGTTAGACCATCATAATTCCATTCTTATTTCTATTTTAGTCTTCAAATTAAACACATATACATTTACAAAATATTAATATCATACTTACATTTCCATATTGCTAGCTAATAACATATGTGGAATCATATACATACATATTTAACACTGAAACATGAAATACATTGTGAAACTTTATATGGCTTGGTAGATCAAGTTGGTATGTTACACGCCCTATTCTCTCCAGAATATGGAAGGGTCCATAGTATTGGGTTTCTAACATTGTACAACCACCCCACCTTAATGTACTTTTCATGGGTTTTATTTGTACATAAACATGGTCCCCTATCTAGAATTATTTATAAGTTATTTTATTATATACATACTCTTTCGTTCTATATTAGGTAGCCTTTAAATTTTGTCAAAATTTTTTCACCTCCTGTCCCATCCCTACTAACATATCGGGTCCTAAGATTATCTTATCTTCAATATTGTTCCAATTTGTAGGTATTTTCCATTTCCTACCATACAGTACTTTGTAAGGACTCATATTTAACTATTCATTTTTTTAAGGTATTCTTCCCATTTGGTTGGCCACTACATCACATACACCCTTAGCATCTCTTCTAGTACCTGATTTCCCTGTTTAGTTTGTTCATCAATCTCTAGGTGATATGTGGTACTAAATTGAATCTAGGTACCCAAACCAGTAGAGAGAGATTTCCAAAATGCATAGGCGAATTTCAAATCTCTATTTGAAAGTAATATTTTTGGCATGTCGTGCAGCCAAAATATCTCTTTCATAAATATATCTGCAATTTCAATAGTCTTGTGAGTGGACTTACCCGAAATAAAATCATATTTTTTACTCAATTTTTCCACCAGTACCATAATGGAGTCATTTATATTTTTAGATTTAGGTAGACCTCTTATGACATCCAATGTAACCATCTCCCATTTCCACTTAGGAATAGGTATTTTATGGAGCAAATCAGGATGGTTTTGCTGCTCAACTTTTAGTTTTTGACACTCAAAGCATTTGGATAAAATTTCAACAATCCCTTCTCATTTCGGGGCAAAAGAATTTCTTTTTAATAGGAGAAAATAGTTTATGATATCCAATATGGGAGACATATGGACTATTGTGAAATTCATCCAGCATAAATTGTTTAAATGCTAATTTATTAGGGACATAGATTCCTCCTCTGAAGGTTAACAAGTTTTTACCATTTATAGCATAATCCAATATTTTTGCAGAATTCTGCGCTTGGTTATCCTGTTGTCATAAGAATTCATATTTGGGATCTTTAAGAGTATCCTCCTTAAGTTATTTTGAAATGTAAAATTAAATTTGATTATAAGAAATTTCATACACATAGTGTAATTTTCTACTTAATGCATCAGCCACATGATTATGTTTTCCTTTAATGTGTCTTATATTGAAGTCAAATTCACTTAGAAATCAGTCCACCTAGCTTGTCGTGCATTTAGGTAAGGATGCTTAAAGAAATTGGTCGAACTACTATGATTAGTCATCTGTAAAAATATAATCTTGTCAGTTTTACCTTAAGTTTTGCAGTACTATTTGATGATGTTGTTTATGGTCTTCTAATTTTTTTGAATAAATTAGAATATCATCAATACAAATTAGGATGAACTTGTATATTTAAGGGTGAACAATTCAATTCATGAAGCTCATAAAGGTTGTAGGGGCATTAGTAAGCTCGAATGGCAAAATAGAATATCCATAATGACCATAGCGAGTTGTAAACGTTGTATTACTGATGTCTTCTTCCTTAATCCTTATTTGGTGATATCCTAATCATAGATAAATTTTAAAAAACACAGTGGAACCCTTAACTTGATTGAATAAATCTTCGATTCATGGAAAAAAAATACTTATTTCTTAAACTTAGCTTATTTATTTTCATATAGACAATACACAATCACATCGTGCCATCAATTTTCTTCATGAAAAACACGGGTTCCCCTGAAGGTGACACACTTGGGAAAATGTATCCATTATCAAGTAACTCTTGAAATTGTATCTTAAGTTCAATCAATTCAAGTATACTCATACGATAGGGAGCTTTTGACACTGGAATCACTCCACGACCAAGTTTTATGGTGAAATCAATATTCCTTTGAGGTGGAAGTCCCCAAATTTCCTCTGGAATGACATCGACAAATTTCTGAATGATTGGTATATTTTCTAGGGTAGTTATATTTTCCTTAGAGTTAGTATAACCCACCTACACAATATATATTTCGTAGCCCTTCCGGATACACTTAATTAATTTATTAGTTGTGATGGACCATAACATAATGTTTCTTTTAGCACCTTGAATTTCTTGTCTACCACCTTATTCAGTGAGCAAATTTATTTTTTTATCCTTACATTTTACTAGGGACCAATGCCTGTCCAACTAGTCCATTGTTTCTAACACATCATAAAATCCTAGGGGTAATATATTCAAGTTCACCTTAATCTGTTTTCCTCCTATCTCAACCGAACAATCTTCCACCTTTGTTGTCACCTTCCTCTTTTCCCCAGTGGCCAACTGAACTAACTAGGAATTTTTGGACTTAAGACTTTCTAATTGACACCATTCAACTATTTTCGAACTGATATAACTTATATTCACAACTAGGTCAATTAAAATAGAAATGCGATGGTTATTTATCTGACATTAAAACTCTAAAATCATGGATTTGTATTGATATTGATGATCTTCCAAGCTATTGTCATTCCTAGAGACAACCTTGAGTTGTGAAAGACCATTGCCTAGGACATCTTATATATAAAAACGAGCATATAGTATAACAAGGAGAGTTATCGACAAAAATATCTCATGCTACTTCCTGAAAATAAGGAATATTAATCTGAATGGGACCAAGACCCTCAGAAAATAACACAGGGAAAAGAACATTGCAGAGGAAATGTGCAAAAATCCAATATGAAAGAAACAAACAATTTAGAGACAGCTTACTGTAAAGAGGGCTGATTCAAAAATACCTCACAGAAATAAATTATCAAAAGGTGTATGCAGTGAATGAAATATTGAGAGAAAAATAGTTGTCAATGAGCTGATATCTAGATACACAATATCACCATGTAATGGGCTTACCAATTTAAGAATCCATGCATGGCAATAGCATTTTAAAAACACCCTTCCAAAGAAACTAATATAGCAGAAATATGGTTTAGATGAATAGTGGAACAGTATATCATGCCTGAGCCATATTTAAAGTGCTTGACTAATTCAAGCATGGGTATCAACTAGGATAAATCCATACCAAAAATCACAGAGCCACTCGCATTCTAGAAACATGATACAGGAAAGATGGATGAAATGAAATGATCTATTAAAATAACACATAAGAGAGAAAGTTACATACTGTGAGAAATCAAAGACCAGAATCCTCTTTAAAGATGGAACTCCTCCTCACTGAGACCCAACGAGCTCTGTACATTCATATAAGAGCTTTTACAAAATGCATACAAAAATTCTTTCAATGCGTGATTTTCTGATAAAATCTAGAACCCTAAAACATCTGTTCTTCGGGAGCTTTATAGGAGAAAAAGAAAGCTCGAAAAGGGAGTAGGTGATGAACATTTAATTTGCCTCATCAAGACCAGATGGTGGAAACATGCATGCCCATACTACTTGATGACTCTGTAATGTTGTTTGTACTCTGTGGCCTACTTTCTGAAATAAATGCACTGGGTAGAAGTCTCTTCAGGGACACGGCAAAGAAGTAAAATCACATAAACATTCCGTCCTTTCCTGAAAGAAAATGGTGATGAAAAGAAAACTTTAGGGTGTTGTTTTCTGCAAATGGTACCCTCTGCCTTCTAAACCCTAAATTAAGGTTAAAGATCTTCAATGTTGAACGTTGAATTCCTCGATCATTCATTGATATTTCTCTGCTGCTCCATAAATATCTCCATCGGCACAATCTGTGCTTTGAATGACTCTGGAAGGTTTGACAGATTTTAACCCTGCTTTCTTAATGGAAGTCTTGTCAACATACCTTCCTCGGCCTTTCTTCATAATTCGAGCCTCTGAAAAATGGTCCTTTGATGTACTCTCTATTACAGTAACGGAGACTACAAATCATGGCAGTTTTATGCTGCTGTAACCCTGGAAAAACCTGCAAAATCGTTAGGAAAACCATGCATGGGAACGTAGATGCAGTGGGGATAGTGAAAGCGGCGGGGATAACGGTGTGGTAGCGTAGAATGATGAAATGGTGGAAGAATACGGGGTGGCAACAAAAAACACAGTGAAACGAGGGTGAATGGACTCGTGAAAGGTTTTAACACAAAACATTAAAATTTTACTTATGACTGGAATATACAACAAGCAGAGGAAAAATACAACACACACGTTGAACCGGTGATGTGGAGGTACGGAGTCAACTGGCGGAGAGGTAAGTGATCTAGACCATCAAATCTCAGGAGGAGATCGATGGTTGGAATTGCGTCATAGGGCGATGGGTGGTGATCCAGGGGTACGGTTTCCCCGTGTTAACTTTCGCGTAGCTTCGAGGAGCGATCGCCATCAGATGGGTCGCTCTAGATCGGACGGCTCACGTGCATATCGCACCACGTCCACTGCCGAACTATAACACGCGATGAGCAGGTGGTTTTGAAAAAGTGCGCGAGACACGTGTTGTGTGATGAATGGCATCACTCTGAAATGAGATCGCTCTGAAATGCGGTGTGATATAAACCACCAATTTTGTACAGTGCACGGAGCACGGACCACAAGAGCGGGTGAGCTGCAAACTATTGATCTGCGGTTTAAATGGTCGGCGGATAGGCGATTTGGGCGATGAACGGAGTGGGCCATGGGCATGATGAAGACTTGCAAATGTCGTTAGATCTGTACAGATCGACGGTTATAAACGTTCCCGATATATATATGTGACAAGCGCCTTCATGGCTAGCACTCGGTTTTGACCTCTGGTCAGATGGAGAAAAAGGTGTAGGGGCTAGGGCTGAAAGGTGCTAGGCCTTAAATATGTTATAATGTGGGATTTCGACCCTTTTATGGAGTTTTAAGGCTAGGAGAAGGTAACGATGAGCAGAAAATGAATTTGTTAGGGCAAAGAGAGGGGGTTTGAAAGGTTTAAGCGAGATTGTTGATCAAAATTTCAATAGAATGTTGACGTGATCAACATTGGCTCCACTTGGGGACGGCACGTTCATCCCTTAGCGTGTCGAGAACTTTGCAGACCACCTGATGATCTTCTGTGTGAACTCTGCTCTTCAACACTTCTACTTTTATTTTCATAATTCATCACAACACCCACATTATTCAAACAAGGGAGAAAACAAGAATCTAATATACAGTATAATACATCAGGCTATCTCTGCCTGAATTAGAACTGGAAGTAGGGTTTAATAAACTGACCATTTACAGGGGCGTCAAGCAAGTCTCCTTGTAAATTTTCCAACTTGAAAGTGTTGTTACCTCCCTGTTCCATGATCTTGAAAGGACGAACCAGAGTGGGTCGAATTTTCCATGTTTTCTCTTTTCAGCCCTTCGGATATCCCACCTAAGCACTAAATCACCAATCTACAAATTCTTGTCCTTGGCATGCTGATAAAAAATGTATTTCATCTTCTCATGATATTCAGTCAGCCTTTGGATTACCTGGCTGTGTGTTTCTTCCAATTCCACCAGCTGATTTATTCTCATGGTCATATCATCAGGCTCTTCTTGACTTTCTTGCATGAATCGGGCTACTAGTAGGGCTAACTATATAGGGAATACTGCTGCCCTCCCATATACTAATTCATATGGGGATTTTCCAGTTGCTCTCTTGTTGGTAATTCTATTTTCCCATAGAGCGAATTTCAACTGGGAATCCCAATTTTTCTGATTTTCATTTATAGCCTTGTTCAGTGCCCTTACCATCATTTTATTGGATGACTCTGCCAAGCCGTTTCCCTTTGGACAATAGGTTGTAGAGTGACTTAGTATGATGTTATACTACTGAAAGAAGCTCACAAAATTTGCAGACTTGAAGGCCTGGGCATTATCAGTCACTATTCTCGTAGGGAAGCCAAACCTGGATATGATGTTTTCTTCCATGAAATTTATTATCACAGTATCTGTTGCATTCCTCGCAGGTATGGCTTCCACCCATTTTGTGAAATAATCAATGGCAGTTAAAATCCACTTATGCTGACCACTCGATGGAGGATGTATTTTAGCTATAAAATAAATTCCCCATTGTTGGAATGGTTCTTCCACATGCACGAGAATCATGGGCAGAGGTGCCAACTTCTGTCTTTTAGAAAATTTGTGACATTTCTCACAAGCTCTAACCCGGGCAAAAACATCTCCATAAAGCTTGGGCCAATAGAAACCAGCCTTTAGAATTTTGTGAGCAGTGGCCCTCCAACTGTAATGACCTCCATAGATTCCTTCATGAAATTCAGCCATTATACTCTCTACCTCATCCTCTGTGAGACATATGAATAGGACGCCTGAGGGATCTCGCCAGTATAGCCAGCCATTGGTGACTTCTGTGATTTCAATATTATTGTTCTGTATTTAGTTTTATCACAGTTTGGAGGGCAGCTGAGTGTGAGGAGATATTCTACTATCTCTTTGTACCACTGACTGGTGAGGTACTTTATATGTGTTTCCGGAGTAGCTACCCCAATTCCCTGTCGCTCTTCTTTCTTCTCAAACTCCTCACTTCCTATTATGGACAAATTTATACCCAGAGCTTGATAGTTTGATTCAAATAATATTTTGGCAATCCCTTGTCCTTTGATCAGCTTAGTAGGGCGAATGTCTAATTCATACTCCTGTATCTTGGCAATCCACTTCCCCCTTTTTCCTTCACTATCCCCCTGAATAAGAATATCTTTTACAGACGCTGCAGACACAAATGCAATGATATGGGATTGGAAGATATACATGCGGAATGCTTTGATGGATTTCACTAGGGCATATTCTTGTTTTTCTAATATGTTATACTTTAATTCTGCATCACGGAGCACCTGACTAAAGAAGGCAATGGGCTACTCGTACCCTTCTTCATTTTTCTGAAATAATACTCATGCTATTGTATGAGGTGATGCAAACGAAAATATCATGAAAGGTTTAGCATAATCTGGTCCAGCTAGCACAGGGACTTTTGCAAAAGCATTTTTTATTCTGATAAAGGACACTCATGATTCCTGGGACCACTTAACCTCATTATTTTTCCTCAGCATGTCGTTTATATGTCTAAGTATTTCAGCATAGTTAGGAATAAACCTTCTCAGAAAATTGATGCGCCCTAGGAACACCTGTACCTCCTTCTTATTTATAGGAAGAGCAATACAATTTATAATCTCTACCCTTTTAGGATCTATCTTCACCCCATATTTAGTCACAATATGCCCCAAAATCTTGCCTTCTTCTAATGCAAATAAAGACTTCTGAGGATTTAGAGAGAGACCATACCTTCTGCATTTCTCAAAGTTTATGCACAGATGCTCAATGTGCTCAGTATCATTCTTTGAAAATATAGTGATATCATCGAGGTAGACTACCAAAAATTTATCTTGCTCCCCAAAAAAATAAATGTCCATGGCCCTCTAAAAAGTGGCCCCCACATTAATCAACCCAAAAGGCATCCTGGCATACATAAATGTACCCCATGGTGTAGTGAAAGTAGTCTTATTTTGATCTTCTGGCAGTACAGCCACCTGATTACAACCAGAGAATCCATTCATCATTGACATCCTGGAAGCTCCAACTACCTTCTGCAGGATGTGATCCATCTTAGGCAGTGGGTAATTATTCTTTAAGGATGCTCTATTTAAATTTCGGAAATCAACACACAACCTTATTTCTCCATTCTTCCTTCAGACAGGGACTAGGTTTTCCACCCATTCATAGTACCTCAATGGCACAATTATTTTGGCCTTTAAGAGCTTCTTAAGTTCCTTCTCAATAGAAGGAAGCAGCAGGGGATTTATTTTTCTGAGCTTCTGCTTATTAGGTTTTGCACCTCCCTTTAGTGGAATTTTGTGTTGCATTATACTGATGTCAAAAGTTTTCAAATCCTGATAGGACCATGCAAACACATCTTTGTAAGAATGAAATAATTTCTGATATAGCTTTTTATATTCTCTTAGGATCTTCTTGGACAGTTTCACAATTTTGGGGTGAGCATTAGTACCAAGATTCAAGTCTTCTACCTTATTGTTTTCTACCACTTTTCTTGGCTACAGTGGGACATCATTCTTGTCAAATAATATTTCTAGAGGCACCAGCCCTCTAGGTATAATGTTTCCCTTTAATTGCAACACTTTATTACCTGCCATTTTATTCTCCAAGTTTCCTTCTGAAGTGTCTTCCATCTCTTCTTCTTCGTCAGCATCAATCTCCATATTGGAGAATTCCCCTACTGTTTCTAGGAATCTCTTCATTTGTTCTTCATCCTCAAATACCTGCCAGTGTTTAATGTTATCTGAGATTGACAGCCGATATCGTACCTCAATTTCCTATCTTAAGAGAGGGTTCTGAGGTGGACGAAATTTACTAGCAACCACAGCAAGGGAATCAGCCATCATATTCTATTCTCGGGGCATCAATTGGATATTAAATGCCAAGAAAAAATTCTCCACCATGTCCCAAACTTCATTCCTATAAGCCCTCAGCCGAGGATGTTTGGTTTGACATTGATTCCTGACTTTTCTAACCACCAGTTCTGAATCTCCCAGAACTCTTAAACTTTGTATATTCATGTTCCTAGCTGTCTGCAATCCTAACATGAGTGCTTCATATTTGGCCACATTATTAGTAGCTCCATATTCCAGTTTGAAGGACAATGGGACCCATTTCCCTGAAGGAGAAATCAATAATATTCCAGCTCCATTACCTTCTCTTGAATTTTCTCCATCAAAATGAAGTGTCCAGATTCCAGTTTCATTGCTCTCTGAGGACTGCTTAGTCTTGATCTGGAAGAAGGATGGTTCATGAGCATAATCTTGATCTTCTTCCAGCATCAAGCATGAGAAATCTCCTTCTTTACTATAGATTGGTGAATTAACGGAGTTGTAAGCCTTAGTCACCATCTTGAAAAATCTAGTTTCCCTGTACAACCTCCTCTCCTGGCCACCAAAAACTGGGATGGTGGCATATGTGAAATCCAACTTAATAGACCCACCATTTTTTTTTCCCCAAGACCTTGATAGTAACATGCCAAAGCGAGCTGGGATGTCTGCCACCACGATGTCCATTACCACACTTTTTGCTGGGATTTGGGCCAAATTGACCACCAAATATTTGATCATACCTAGGCATTTAACTCTTTTGGAATCAAATGAATAGAGGTACTTGTATGGATGGGTGATTTGTAATCCTAGTTGTTCCATGACTGACAGAGGCAGTAGATTATGGGAAGCTCTAGAATCTAACATACAGTTATGCAATAGCAGGTCATGAATCACTAGAGACACATAGAAGGGAGGGGTAGAAGCATCTAATTCCTCAATATGTGGTCCAAAGACAACCATGGGTATTTCTTCTTGAAGGTTGAGACTATCTGGGGTGAGTGCTACTTCTAGAGGGATCATAAAAGAGGTGACTTGGAATTGATATGCAGGTTGTTTCAACAGTTCAGTTAGGGGAACTAGGATTTTGACTTTCTCAAGTTCCTTTTGCAGACTGAAAACAGGAGAGGACTTCTTTGTTACAACCTCTTTTAACTCTGTATTTTCAACTGAGGGTTTGACTTCTTTTGACACAGGATTTGTATTAGGGGGAATGACTACTTTTGAAGGGGAAGGAATTTGATCATTAGACTGCAAAGGTTTGTTTAGAGCGCCCTTACCTTTGTCTGTGACTTTCTGCATTGTTGATTCCTTCTGAGCAGGTGCTTCTTTCTGGGGTAGCTCTTCTTCTTGATCTTGAGTATGAGTCCTCTTCCTAGAAGATCAGAGATCATATCTTCTATTGAACTGTGCTTGCATGAAATCAGCAAATTGTTTACAATAATGATCAATTTCTGCGTCTTTTGTGTCTCTGGCCTTTTCTTCTTCTTTGAATGAGCACTCGGTTCCATCATTTCCTTGCAAGGGTCATTCTTCTCCATTTCTATTTGAAAAAGAAATATTTGCATCCTCCAGTCCATAAGCAGTGTCTTCAGTAGGATCATCTACTAGACCTTCCAAGTACAATGGGTGTGGTACCTGATCTTTTTGTTCCTTTGGTTTCCTTAGCAATATTTGCAGGGGTGGTTTCCTATACTGAGGATTGTAACCTCTGTTTGGAGCATTGTGGAAATTCTTGGAGGCTGAATTCTTGGCCTCCAATTCAAGCTTGACCAGTTTACCAGAAAGGTTCTTAATCATTTTTCTCATTTCTTCAATTTTTTCATTAGCTGAGTCTCTATCTTGGTTAGAGGTAGATACCTCCTCTTTGCCCCTTATTCTAGTATCTTGTTCATATTTTCCCTTTGATTTAACAGTAGAGGAAAATTTTTCTTCCAACTCCAGTGCATCTGTCTGAGCATCATCCAGAGTAGCAGGCTGTCTTTCTCTGAGAGAGAAACCAAATTCTGAATCAAAGGCTGCTACAAAAACAACTTTAGCAGCAATTTGATGAGGTTTCATATCAGCAGGAAGACTCAAATACAATTTATTAAGTCTCTTGATAAATTCTGACACTCCTTCATTATGTCTTTTCTTGAGTGTATTGAACTCAGTAAGGCAATTCCCATGGTCTTTATTCTCTCCCCATTTCCTGAGAAAAGTATCTTCCATTATTTCCCAAGTGGTAACAGAATGGTCTACCAATGTATTAAACCATTTTTGAGCTTCACCATCAAGAGATTGGACAAACAACGTCAAGACCACATCTAAATGTTCCACATTAAAATTCTTTGAAAAAGAACAGAAGACCTCAAGATGTTTTTGAGCATCAATCTCATTTCCCCCATTGAATCGGGGTAAAGTCTTCAAATAATCTTGTGGCATATCATTCAACACTTGGGGTAATGCCAGAGGGGCATATTTATTTAGCAAGAAGCCTGGAACATTGGCCATTAGAGGGAGTGGAGGAAGTGCAATAGTTTGATGAGTAAGAGGAGGAGGAGAAGGTGGAAGTGGAGTATGAATAACAATAGGAATATATTGAACATCAGACTGAGGTGCTGAGGGGAACAATGATCTGTTAATAGCAGATACTTCAGTGACTTCTTTGACCTATTCGACCTCAGGAGTAGGGTGAAAATTATGTTTATTTCTGACACCTCCTCGGGGTGGACTGTCTAAATAGTAATCAGTATCTCCCACAGTGGAGTTAGTACCCAGCACTTGAGCTACTTAAGAAGAAGAGGATGGAAAGTTTTCTATAGACAATTCAGGGATTTCAGACTGGACTGATTTTCTTTCCCTCCAATTTCTTCTATGTATGATCTTCTCTAGGTCAGACACTGAAGGTGTCTTTGGCTGAGACGTATCCAACCTCAGGTGTGGCTTACGAGGAGCCAGGACTGCAAATGAATTTATCTAATAACAAATGTGGAGTCACCAAGGTGAGGGATCTACAACTCTCAACTCTCCATACTCACCTATTTGAAGAGTGAATTAGGTTTTTTCAAGGCCCATGGATTTATCTTTTCTCAAATTTTTCCCTAGCAACGGCGCCAAAAACATGTTCTCATCCCTATAAGCAGCCTTGAGTTGTGAAAGACCAGTGCCTAGGACATCTTATATATAGCAAGGAGCATATACTATAACAAGGATATTTATCAACAAAAAACTCTCATGCTACTTCCTGAAAACAAGGAATATTAATTTGAATGGGACCAAGAACTTCAAAAACTGACATAGGGAAAAGAACAATGCAGAGGCAATGTGAAAAAATCCAATATGAAAGCAACAGAAAATTCAGAGACAGCCTACTGTAAAGAGGGCTAATTCAGAAATACCTCATAGAAATAAATTATCAGAAGGTGTATGCAGTGAATTAAAGATTGAGAGAATACTAGTTGTCAATAAGCTGATATCTAGATACACAATATCACCATGTAATGGGCTTACCAATTTAAGAATCCATGCATGACAATAGAATTTTGAAAACACCCTCCCAAACAAACTAATATAGCATAAATATGGTTTAGATGAATAGTGGAATAGTATATCATGCCTGAGCGATATTTAAAGTGCTTGACTAATTCGAGAATGGGTATCAACTAGGATAAATCCATACCAAAAATCAGTGAGCCACTCACACTCCAGAAACATGATACAGGAAATATGGATGAAATGAAATGATCTATTAAAATAACACATAAGAGAGAAAGTTACACACTATGAGAAATCAAAGACCAGAATCCTCTTTAAATATGGAACTCCTCCTCACTGAGACCCAACGGGCTCTATACATTCATATAAGAGCTTTTGCAAAATGCATACTGTTGAGGAGGTAAATCCCCTCTGCGGACAGAGGCGATCCCTACTAGCCTAGCAGGGGTCTAGCAACAATAAAAAATGTTACGACGCAAGTTCCTAGTTACGAATGAAAAGACTAAGGATGGAAGCCTACCTGGATTCCAATGCTACGATCTGAAGAAGAGAGCGTTCCCGTTCCTCAACCTCGGCAGATCACGATCCTCCATGATCTCTGCGGATGGACACCTGCACATGCAAGAAACAAACAGATACAAGCATAAAATCCGGCACAAATAACTCAATATCAGTCAGAAAGGATACTACTCATATTAACATCATTGAAAACAGAGTGGAACCATAATCGTGAATTATCATTAAATAATTAATTTAAAGAGATTATAACCAAAGTTCGACGTCGTGTATCTCTTGATGTGGTCTCCAGGTTGCTCATTGTTTTACAGTCACAGTGGAAAGGGAAACTCCTCCCTAGTTCCTCGACGATAGTCTCCTTACTTATGAGTCGGGCCTTATGGGAAGGGAAGAGGGCTCTTACATAAAGACAAAGGCTCTTGGGAATTTGGAGATCTGGAAAGCAGGTACCCTCAAGACTAACTTGCCATGGAATTGAGCAGGCTTTTATAGATGGGGAAGGAGGGAGTTGGGATCCCTATTATTGTGGGATTGGCCCTATCAATAAGGAAGGTTCCATGGGAGGTGGCAAAACCACTTCCCTTCCATAGAACTCCTACAGCCGAACCTCCCAACTCAAGATAGGCAATGGTTTCTGAGTTTGTTGAAACTCAACTTCCGCCATCTTTATTTAAAAAACACTCCTTAAATTGGCTGGCGCGACTACTACTCTAGGACAGAGCACCAGTTGGCACGGCCTCTTTGTAGGATTTTCCCCATTGGCGCGAGTACTGAACTATCTGCCCGCGCCAACGCAAAAAGGGATGTTTTTCATGATTTTGGCAAGGAGATTTCTTTAGGGAAAATGAAGCTCATGCTTAGAGGAATGCATTGACGATGTTTTCAAGGCATGACAATGTTCACAGGTCACAAAATGGGTCCTCCATTGTGCGGGACGGGAAATGGTAGGGACGGTGACAAATTAATGTGTAACACATACAAAATTTCTTTCAATGCGTGATTTTCTGATAAAATCTGGAACCCTAAAACATCTGTTCTTCAGGAGATTTATAGGAGAAAAAGAAAGCTCGAAAAGGGAGTAGGTGATGAACATTTAATTTTCCTCATTAAGACCAGATGGTGGAAACGTGCATGCCCATACTACTTGATGACTCTGTAATGTTTTTTGTACTCTGTGGCCTACTTTCTAAAATAAATGCATTGAGTAGAAGTCTCTTCAGGGACACGGAAAATAAGTAAAATCACGTAAACATTTCGTCCTTTCCTGAAAGAAAATGGTGCTGAAAAGAAAACTTTAGGGTGTTTTTTTTCTACGAATGGTACCCTCTGCCTTCTAAACCGTGAATTAAGGTTAAATATCTTCAATGCTGAACGTTGAATTCCTCGATCATTCATTGATATTTCTCTGCTGCTCCATAAATGTCTCCATCGGCGAAATCTGTGCTTTGAATGACTCTAGAAGGCTTGACAGATTTTAACCCTACTTTTTTAATGGAATTCTTGTCGACATACCTTCCCCGGCCTTTCTTCATAATTCCAGCCTCTGAAAAATGGTCCTTTGATTTAATCTTTATTACAGTAACAGAGACTGCAAATCATGGTAGTTTTCCGTCGCTGTAACCCTAGAGAAACCCACAAACTCATTAGGAAAACCATGCATGGGGACGTAGATGTAGTGGGGATGGTGAAAGCAGTGGGGATAACGGTGTGGCAGTGCAGAATGATGAAGTGGTGGAAGAATATGGGGTGGCGGCGAAAAACGCAGTGAAACGAGGGAGAATGGACTGGTGAAAGGTTTTAGCACAAAACATTAAAATTTGACTTATGACTGGAATATATGACGGGCGGAGGAAAAATGTGACACACACGTGGAACAGGTGACATGGAGGTATGGAGTCAACTGGCGGAGAGGTAAGTGATCTAGACCGTCAGATCTTAGGAGGAGATTGACGGCTGAAATTGCGTCGGAGGGTGTTGGGCGGTGGGCTAGGGGTACAGTTTCCGCGTGTTAACTTCCATGAAACTTCGAGGAGCGATCGCCGTCAGATGGGCCGCTCTAGATCGGACGAATCGCGTGCATATCGCGCCATTTCCTCTGCCAAACTATAACATGTGATAAGAAGTCGGTTTTGAAATAGTGCACAAGACACACGTCACGCGATGAATGGCATCACTCTGAAATGAGAAATATCGTCCGCCTCTGAAAGGCGGTGCGATATAAACCACTAGTTTTGTACAGTGCACGAAGTGAGGACCACAAGGGCAGGTGAGCTACGAACCGTTGATTTGCGGTTTAAACAGACGGCGAACAGGCGATGAACAGAGTGGGCCATGGGTGCGATTAAGAGTTGTGAATGTTGTCGGATCTTTACAAATCGATGGTTATAAACATGCCCGATATATATATGTGACAAGCGCCTTCATGGCTAGCTCTCGGTTTGACCTCCGGTCATGTGGAGAAAAAGGTGTATGGGCTAGGGTCGAAAGGTGCTAGGCCTTAAATATATTTTAATGTGGGATTTCAGCCCTTTTATGGAGTTTTAAGGTTGGGAGAAGGTAACGATGAGCAGAAAATGAATTTCTGCTAATCAACGGCAACGACGCCAAAAATATGTTGTTGTTCCTAGAGAAAAACTTGAGTTGTGAAAGACCAGTGGCTAGGACATCTTATATATAGCAAGGAGCATATAGTATAACAAGGAGAGTTATCAACAAAAATCTCTCATGTTGCTTCCTGAAAAAAAGGAATATTAATCTGAATGGGACCTTCAGAAACTGACACAGGGAAAAGAACATTGCAGAGGCAATGTGCAAAAATCCAATATGAAAGCAACAGACAATTTAGAGACAGCTTACTGTAAAGAGGGCCGATTTAGAAATACCTCACAGAAATAAATTATCAGAAGGTGTATGCAGTGAATGAAAGATTGAGAGAATACTAGTTGTCAATGAGCTGATATCCAGATACACAATATCACCATGTAATGGGCTTACCAATTTAAGAATCCATGCATGACAATAACATTTTAAAAACACCCTCCCAAAAAAACTAATATAGCAGAAATATGGTTTAGATGAATAATGGAACAGTATATCATGCATGAGCCATATTTAAAGTGCTTGACTAATTCGAGCATGGGTATCAACTAGGATAAATCCATACCAAAAATCAGTGAGCCACTCGCAGTCCAGAAACATGATACAGGAAAGATGGATGAAATGAAGTGATCTATTAAAATAACACATAAGAGAGAAAGTTACACACTGTGAGAAATCAAAGACGAGAATCCTCTTTAAATATGGAACTCCTCCTCACTGAGACCCAACGGGCTCTGTACATTCATATAAGAGCTTTTACAAAATGCATACAAAAATTATTTCAATGTGTGATTTTCTGATAAAATATGGAACCCTAAAACATCTGTTCTTCTGGAGCTTTATAGGAGAAAAAGAAAGCTCGAAAAGGGAGTAGGTGATGAACATTTAATTTTCCTCATTAAGACCAGAGGGTGGAAACGTGCACGCCCATACTGCTTGATGACTCTGTAATGTTGTTTGTACTCTGTGGCATGCTTTCTGAAATAAATGCACTGGGTAGAAGTCTCTTCAGGGACACGGCAAAGAAGTAAAATCACATAAACATTATGTCCTTTCCTAAAAGAAAATGTTGCTAAAAATAAAAATTTAGGGTGTTGTTTTCTATGAATGGTACCCTCTGCCTTCTAAACCTTGAATTAAGGTTAAAGATCTTCAATGCTAAACGTTGAATTCCTCGATCATTCACTGATATTTCTCTACTCCTGCATAAATGTCTCCATCGGCGCAATATGTGCTTTGAATGACTCTAGAAGGTTTGACAGATTTTAACCCTGCTTTTTTATTGGAAGTCTTGTCGACATACCTTCCCCAACCTTTCTTCATAATTCTAGCCTCTAAAAAATGGTCCTTTGATGTACTCTCTATTATAGTAACGGAGAGTGCAAATCATGGCAGTTTTCCACCACTGTAACCCTGGAAAAACCCACAAAATCGTTAGGAAAACCATGCATGGGGATGTAGATGTAGTGGGGATGGGAAAGTGGCGGTGATAACGGTGTGGCAGTGCAGAATGATGAAATGGTGGAAGAATGTGGGGTGGTGGCGAAAGGGTGAATGGATTGGTGAAAATTTTTAACACAAAACATTAAAATTTGACTTATGACTGGAATATATAACGGGCATAGGAAAAATGTGACACACATGTGGAACAGGTGACGTGGAGGTAAAGAATCAACTCACAGAGAGGTAAGTGGTCTGGACCGTCAGATCTCAGGAGGAGATCAACAGCTGAAATTGCATCGGAGGGCGATGTGCGGTGGCCTAGGGGTACGATTTCCCCATGTTAACTTCCGCGCAGCTTCGAGGAGCGATCGCCGTCGGATGGGCCGCTCTAGATTAGACAGCTCACGTGCATATCGCGCCATGTCCGTTGTCGAACTATAACACGCGATCAGCAGGCGGTTTTGAAATATTGTGCGAGACATACGTTGTGCGATGAATGGCATCGCTCTGAAATGAGAAATATTGCTCGCCTCCGAAAGGCGGTGTGATATAAACCATCGGTTTTGTACAGTGCACGGAGCGGGGACCACAAGGGCAGGTGAGCTACGAACCGGTTATCTGCGGTTTAAACGGACGACAGACAGACAATTTGGGCGATGAACAGAGTGGGCCACGGGCGTGATGAAGACTTGCGAATTCCATTGGATCTATACAAATCGACAGTTATAAACGTGCTCGATATATATATCTGACAAGCGCCTTCATGGCTAGCACTCAGTTTTGACCTTCGGTCATGTGGAGAAAAAGGTGTAGGGGCTAGGGCCGAAAGGTGCTAGGGCTTAAATATATTATAATGTGGGATTTCAGCCCTTTTATGGAGTTTTAAGGCTAGGAGAAGGTAACGATGAGCAGAAAATGAATTTCTCAAGGAAAAAGGAGGGGATTTGAAAGGTTTAAGAAAGATTGCTTATCAAAATTTCAATAGAATGTTGATGTGATCAACACAAGGAAACATTAACCCTTAGTATGCTTCTAACCACCTTCCGAACCGCAAAAGTGTTTTGAATGTTAGAAACTATATTTTTTCTAGTACAGAGAGGATAATGTTTGTAATAGTGGGGCTCCCCACAACCCATACATTGTAAGGGGGGTTTCTATGACTAAGTAGGCTCTGGCTTACTTGATGCGTTGACTTGATTAGATTCATTTGGTATTCTAATTTTATGGTAAATCTTTCTGAGGAACCACCTAAATATTTTTTGTGGGCATACTTAACACCTGCAAACCTTGCATTCTTACTATTGCCTAAGAAATTTTTATGCCCCTTTTTTTTCATCCAACCTTTATTGCTTTCCCCTTTTTGTTTCATATACTGGTAACAAATTCAAGCCTTTTGAATAGCTTCATCCATCATCTTGGGATTATCAAATTCCATCATTTCCTTCATGAAAGTTGAACAGATTATGAAAAAATGCTTCACCTTAGCCTTCTATTCCTGAATACACAAAAAGTATCTTAAGAGGGAATTAAACTCGGTTACAAACTCATCCATCGATTTTTGTTCAAATTTTAGGTCATGAAATTCTTTCACCTTTTCATCGTAAAAAAAACCACAAGTCACTTATTTTTCATTAATACCTTAAAATATTTAAATTTATTCCCACCATAAGGTGGCTTTGCCTTACAATTGATACATTTCCAATCTAGATTTCAAATTGTCATCGTACTCATAAATCTAGAAATATTTATTAATTTTCATCAACTAGGCTGCAGGAGCTTCCTATATTTCCCCTTCAAACATCTGGGGCTTAATTTTTTTGAATTCACCTTTTAGTTCAATCTTTGGCCTCTTGATCCCCCTTCCACTGGAAGAATTTTCGTACTCTTCCTCATTATCCATTCCACCTTCCCTCAATTTTTGGGTGGTCTTCTTGCTGTTGATGCATACCAGCTCTATTTCCATCATATAGACTAGGATTTTGGTTCCTTTCATTTGTATCTAAGAGGATTTTCATAATTCTCTTCTTCTCCAATATCTACCTCTCATTATCAGCTCTTAAATTTTTCATCTCAGCTTTTAATTTTTTAACTATTTCCAGTAGCATAGAATTAGAATTATGAGTTTCTTCTCCTAGTTGAACCCATATCTCTAGATTGGCTTATGTATGTGCCATAGGTCCTCGTGGTGGATTAATTACATCTCCTCCTCTCATGTTTCTTCATCTTCCTCTATGCATCATTAACACTTTGGTTATTTACAGTTACCCATCAGGTCACATTGTTACAATGTGGTTTCTTTGATACCACTTGTAACATGTCGAACACTTATACATAAAAAATAAAAATAAAAATTCATTCAACCATTATACATGAATTATTGTAGTCAATATATTAAATCACTTGATTTCGGGGTCGCCGCATATAAAAGCATATCACTTTAGGCTAACACGACCTAAGTGGGAGTAAAGCTTCTTAAATTTTATTAACTATGAAATCGTACTTGGTATGAGTTTCTAACTACCATTTTTCATCTTACCACCTTACCGAGATTCTTGATATGAATGAGACTACTAGTAGGAAATTTCATGAAGGATCTACAACCTAGAATTTTCTTCCATATCTGAAACAAAGTTCTAGCCAATGACAGGTGTAAAAATTATCACCATGGATGCAAAGTTTTCTAATCCTATGACTAGAATTAGGAAGAGGTGGGTTAGGGTAAAAATTCCCCACCCTCTCCGCCCTTCGACTCATTCATTCGCACAATGGTGTCTCTAGTTCGAGCTCTAGGACTAGGTCGACACAAGCAGTTTCTAAGCAGATTTGGTCATTGGAGTGGTCACTTGGGTAAACGATGTTCAATCTGGTGTTAATAAAACCATTTTCAATAACATCTATGATTAATGGAATGTTTCCTTAACTTATAATGTTGTTTTTCTAAATCTTCTTCTGCTAAACCAAGTGCTATCTTGTTAGCTTGTGGCCACAAAACTAGAGGAGGGTTCGAGAATTTCCCTATCCCTCCATAAGAAATACTTTAAGGTTCTCAATATCAATTCCCATGGAGGTGAAGTGAGCCACTTGGTATACTTAATCTCGATTATCTTTTGAACCTATAACTTCCCATTAAACTTGGTTCTTACCCTTATGCAATGCACCACCTCTGTTTTGCTTGCATGCATGTGCAAATTTTTCTTATAATTGAGGGGGTTGTCAAGAGTTCAAAAGAATATTTATATCCTAAAGTGTACAAAGGTTCTAATGGTTGGATTTTTGTGCTCGTGTTGATTTAGCTTGAATAAATTTACAGTTATAGGTTTCTCATAATTAGAAAGAACAATATCCAGGGTGTTTTTATAATTTGTAATTAAATCACATTATTTTTCGTCTCTTTGGAACCCTTAGCCGAGGTTAGGGATTTTTTTTTGTATTAAAATTATTAAAGAATTATACATTGAAGTGGAACCTTGACAGTTTACTTAGCTCTTTATTTATGTAATTTATTTATTTTTTCTTCATTTCATTTTGTAATACAAATAATAGGTCGCATTAAATTATGTTATGCCTTGAACACTCCTCTTCATCAAGGGTTCTAATATCGGTACAGTTCTAGAATTTCACAATTAATTTTAATTTATGCTTATGAAGTTCATATCATTATATTTTTTATGCCAAGGTAGGGGTTACTGGGTAGGACCGAAGTCGAGTTGTTTGTTCCCTTTACCAATCAGGGACTAAACCTACTACATACCCATGAAGTCGGAATTTTTATTTCTTTGCATTCTTTATTTTAACAATTCATAACAATGGCACAAAAGGTTGCTTTTAGTTCTTGGAATAATCTATTAAACAAACACCCTTTATGAAAGTAATCATTTTCTTTACAATGACTCAAGGGTAACTTACTGGGTTATTGCAATTTATATTTTACAAAAGTTATACAATGAAAATGTTTCCTATGTTTATTTTTATATGGTTTAGTTTCAATTTTTGTTATAATTACCCAACCTAGAAGGTTCTTTATTTCCACAAGAAAAATGTCTCATCCCACTGGTTGTTTCCTAACTATTACATACGAACTATGATGCGAAATTTCCATTAATTTGCAGGGTTTATGTTTTCTCATACCCTTATCTCTTAAATTTTTTTTCCTACCCTAGGACCTTGATTTCTTGTTCCTTGTGTTATAGGAAATTTTGTCACATCTAATAAAAGTGAGCCTCCTAATGGGATCAATCAACAAGATATTCCACTTTTCATCATATTTCAAAAATCCGTAAGCATGTACCTTTCATCACTTAGAAGTTCAACCCTAAAATTCCCTATCTAAGCCAACTTGAGCACGAACGCTCCCTAAAAGCCTATTAGCTGATTCACCTATAAGTTTCTCCCTTGTGACCAGTGTTGGTCACCACGAGGTAAGCCTCCTTTGAACTTACATTGGTATTATAATTCCTGGAGAATGAGCATGATTTCGAAAGCTTCACCTTCTAGGAGTTTCCATAATTTGTTTCAAATACTTACCTTGGATTGGCATTCATATCCTATCCTACCCTACTTTCGAGTTTTCACCGCATATCCTTTGATTCCATCCCTCCATCAAAGGTGGATATTTTTTAACACCTAATCCTCTATGGGTAGGTGTGGAAGGAGAAGAGTCACAAAGGAGTCCAAGTGACCTTGGAAGATGAATCCAAGAGTCACACCATTGTATTATAAATGTACATCTAGGGTGAATAATATGAACAACTAATTCCTACCTTTCCTTTTTGTGTGTTTAGTTTCTCCATCCACCATGTTTGTGTTTAACATGGTATCAAAGCTACAGGTGAGGTCCTAGAATTTAAAGATTTTTCCAGCTCCATTCTAGCTTTTCTACTCTTGTAATTCCCTCTCTATCATTTGGCCTCTACGCTGCTCGGCCTTGCCTCTGCTGATGCAGTGATTTTCCCCGTTCCCTTGGGACCGTTGAGATGTAGTTATTTTCCCATTGCCTCCATGTACGATTTTGAATGTGGAGAAATACAGGGCTTAACACTCGTAGGTGCAGATGAAGGCCTCAATGACCCCTGATCAATAGTTCTTACATCCTCATCCACTTTGACTTTCTTGGAATTTTATTCAATATGACTCAATTCCTTATTCGCAGAGCTCTTTTGTCTTTGTTCTGGACACAGTGTGAGTGGATGGAGCTAGATTTTGGAGGTACATAGCCCTTGCCAGGTAATCTCTGTCTCAATAGTATAAATGGAATCACTCCCTCTATCTCTGGATATTTCCTTTGTTTAAATTTCATTGTCAATGGTTTAAATTACATTGGGCTCGAGAATTACTGTGTCAATCTTAGAACAATTTTGAACCAAGAAAATTGGGTTTGTGTTGATTTTGATAGTATTTTAAAAAAAATGAACTCACTCTTTGTCTCAGAGTAGGGATTATGCGGAAATTTTAAGTCTTTCTTGTGGAATCGCTCCCTTTTTCACCTCTTAAGGTCACTTCAAGCACGATGCAAAGAGCCCTGAATGTCGTAGCCTGAATCCAAACTTCGAGTCTTCAACCGTCAGCAGAAAAATTATCCCCTTGCCCCTTGGAGCCTAGTGTTTCTAAGGTGTGTTCTGGCTTTATTTACCCTTATAGAGAAACGCAGGCCTGGGGACTTGAAATTCTTGTTTAGGAATCATATGCACCCTCTTAATACTTGTAAACTTGTCATTCCAATATGCCAAGTACTTGGCAATTAGCTAATTAACTAGAGTTGCAGAAGAGAACCACAGTGGAATTTGAAATTGATAGGTGAAAGGGAGAAAATTAATACGGTAGACATAAGTTCCATTTGAGACACAATCAACTAGCTACAGGAGGAATTGTTCACCCTACAAATGAAACACAGCTAGGCAGTCTCGAACATAAGACATCATAGTGGAACACAGGACGATCATTTGGCGAATTGAAGATGATATGTACAGACTTCTTCAGCAAATCGAGAATCTTCACTCATCTATGGAAAAAGGATCAATAGAATTAGAACAGTCTAATGGCTAGCGATCCCTTGTTGCTCAAATTATCCCTATTCTAATCTGAATGCAAATTCCTGAATCAAGGGGAGAAAACCAGAAGCAAGGTGGCTTTTCCAAATATAATTTCTAAATACGAGAGTTTGTAAATGTTGTCCTATTTTGCAAGTGAATTTTTTGGCTCATTTATGTGTACGAAGATACTAGTAATTCGGTTAAAAGAAAAAAAAATACTTTAAATTTTAGGTGAAAGAGTATTAAGAGGAACCAAAAAAAAAAAGAAGGCTGAAATTAATGATGCATTAGAGTTGTTGAACACTCTTATACATTCCACTGTTGATATGATCAGAAAATCACCTTTTTTGATATTAAAAAATTCCTACAAAATGGACAAGAGAAGATTTATTTTTTACAGCTTAAATCCCAGCTACAACAAGAAGAATTACGATAGTGGAGTCATCATTCTAAACCTATTATATGGACTCCCATCAGTAGCAATAATATAAAGCTACAGTCGATTCAAATTTAGTTCCTTGTACAAGAGCATATTTACATGCAGATGCAACAGCTCAATCTACACTTCTGAAGCCCATCATCAAAGCTTGGGAAGAGCTTGTCCACAACAAGCACCGAGCAGGTCTTGGATATGATAAAGATTTTTCCTTTCATATTCTAGACTACTCCAAGCCCATTCAATTTTAGAGTGCCAGATTTCTTTATGACAGTTCACATTCAACTGTTCCAGATTCTGCTCCTCTTCCACAGTAGCAACAACAACAAATTGTAAAATGCCAACAGTGTGATCGAGTTGGCCATATGAAAGATCATTGTTTTGATCTTCACCCATGTAAGCACTGTGGTCAGCATACCCATTCTTCACACAGATTCTTCAGAAACAAGCCTCGTGCAAGAAAAAAGATTCATCTTGGATGTATCGCTTCTTGGCAACGGGCATCAATAGCCAATAAGATGTTTAAGTCACATGTGAGAACTTGTTCTAGAATATTTAACAAACTTGCAGTTGATTTTTCACCATCATCTCACCTTTTACCTGACTTGGGGGAAAATGGTGGTCATATACAAGCTTTGAAGTCACATCAAGCAAGCCTGAGCCACAATCTCTCCTTCCAGATTCATAGTTATAGCCAGAGACACAGCAGTTCAAACAAGCCTGAGCCACAATTCATCATTCCAGATTCAGAATTTTATCCAGAGACATGGATGCCCATGAGCATGCCTTTGGTTCGTGGATGACCCTTAAACCATCTATGTGAGGTTGATATTCTTCCTCTTTCAAAACACTTCCTCTAGCAGAAGACTTCGGCTTCTCGCCAATTTTGGAAGATTTCCAGGAAATTCATCAAGCATTCTAGTGTTGGTGGTAATCCTTAAACCATCATAGGTTGTAGACCTCCCTTGTTCTAGGTTGAAGGACTCCCTATTCAAATACGAGGGACACTTCCTCTAGCAGAAGCCCTTAACTTCTTGTCATATTTGGAAGAGTTCTAGGAACTGCAATAAGCATTGCATTCTAGTGTTGGTGGTCATCCTTATACCACCTATTTATGCCAACATTTCAAAGAGTTGATTCAACCTAAGTGCTGGCATGCATATTTTGTATATTTGTATTACAACTCTCTTCTTGGACTCACACATACCCCTTTGGATTAAGGGGGGAATTTTGAACACCTAATCCTCTATGGGTAGGTATGGAAGTTGAAGAGTCGCGAAGGAGTCCAAGTGACCTTGGAAGATGAATCCAAGAGTCTCATGACGTCACTTGAGAGATTCGAACTCCCAACTTAAATCTATATCCATAGAATGCTAATTGGATAAGAACTCCCAACTTAAACCTCTCTCCTATATATTTACCCTCTCATATGTTATAGGCAATGGTTGGCTTTGGAGATTGATTATTCCCTTATGTTGCAACAACAAGTAGTTATCATCTCATGCATAGAGTGATTGGAGGTGCATATTGTGACAAGTAAAGGACAAATCGACAACTCAGAGGATCTCTTCCACAATATCAAATGCCACTTATGGTTCTAATTTTGGCAGTTGGAGCTAGAATTTGGAGCCTTCAATCTAAAGTAAGAGTGAAGTGAGTGTTAATTTCTAGGTAGGAATCACTCCATCATATATTTAATTTAAGGAAAAACATTAGGCTCCTTTTCTCTCTATTGTTATAGGTCTACCCCCAAATCTAGGAGAGATACCTTTTTCCACAAACAGAAATCTCATATACCAAAATGGAAACTGTACTAGGGAAAACAGTATTCCCCTGGTGGTTTTCCTTGTCATTTGTGTTCTATTACATCCTTGACAGAACTTTGTTGCATCATCCAACCATGAAAAAGCCTAGGAAGTGGCTTCACTCAACCTGTTTTTATATTTTTGTGTCAGAAAAATCTTGTTCAAGCCTAACGCTCCCCCAGTGCCTCTAACATAGCATTGCACCTCACCCTGTCCCACTTTGTCCCAGTGTTGCAAAGCACTAGTGCCCTCTATGCACGAGTGTTGGTTCTTGTTTTCACATAAATATTTCCTTGATTTTTGAGCTACCCACCTATCAACCTAGTTCCAACTGAGCTTCCTTGAGTCTTCAGTGTCTTTTTCTCTCTCTAAAGCCCCCATTTAGTTTTCATTTGCATTTTTTTTCCTTTGACAAGAATTAGTTTCATTTTTTATTTACCCTTATCATTTCGTCACTTGAAAAAAAAAAATTGTTGTTGATCACTTGCATGACTTGTTGCTTGATTCATCTTTTTGAAAATTCTAATTGAATCACTAATTGAAAATTTTCATATTATTTTTCTTCATTATCAAAATTAAGTGTGGTGAAAATGAAAATTTGGCATTTGGCATTTAAGGCTTTGTATGTGGATTAGATTAGGAACAGTTGCATCAAAAGGAAGATTGCATCTTTAATATTTTTTTTGTTACATATTTTGTGTTGCATCCTGATTTTTTCATCCCTTCTTTAGCTATATGATCATTGAAAGAGAAAATATTATTGTTTTCTCATTCTATATTTTCATCTTAGGACATTCTTGTTACATGTGTGGTGAACCCTAAAAATATAACTTAATCAAAGATAAACAATTAAATTTATTGAATCAACCTAAGGATAATTTGTAACATTAACACAAATATATAGAGATCTAGGCTAGAGATGTGCTCCAATGTCATTAAATGTAGGATTTGGCATTGTTTGAGATCATTTCATTCTGGATGTGAAATCTCATTCCACGTACGTAACTGTTTAGGATCGGTCTCCACATACCTTTAGGTATATCAAATCGCGCTCCACACATAAAAAGTATATGGGAACACTCTCATTGAATGATTTTCACATTACACAATACTTCTATGGATTGCACTCTAATGTACCATCGAGTATATTTCTGGAGTCCCCTATAGGTCGTGATCCATGCATAGGTAACCGAGTCGATCCTTTTGTACACCATGATATATCAAAAACAACATTCGAGGAGATTTCCTTCACGTACGTTAATTCCTTGGTTCACCAAGGTGTATATTGCAGTTCATAGTTGCTTCGTAAACCTTTATGCCTAGTTTTAACCCTCTTTTTTTTGTCTTTAATTTCTAAAATCAATTAATTGACCATAGAATAATATCCTCCCTATGGAATAATTCCCTCGTATATCTTAGGTTGATACTAATAGCAACATTTTTCGAGTCTACCAATAAAGGAAACCCCTCTAATGGGTGTCCTCGTCCTTTTCCTTCTTTCGAAAACATTGGTGCTCCTTATATGGAAATTTTGTCCCTTCCCAGATTTAACATTGGCTTGCTAGTTTGGTTGTTTTTGACCCTTATGGCTTCGAATTTCCAAACTAATTCTATACCAAGTTCTCCTCCACTTGAACAATGTCAACCTCATGTTGATCTTGAATTTGTTCCTTTTCCTTCTTCACCTAGTTTTTCTTCATCACTTTCTTCCTCTTCTCCTCGTGAATTCCTTGATTCTAGTAACTAGAATGCTTAGAAGAATAATAAAAGGATCAAGAATAAGAAGAAAAATAAGAAATGAGGCAACAAAGAAGTGATTTCCACGGATGGAAATAGTATGACAAAACCTTCCAATCAACCCCGTAAAGTTAAATTCCCTTCCATGTTATTTAAGGGTGACCACATTCTTAGAGATTGTCCTAGTATTCCTAATATAGTAGAGTCGTGATCTACAGGCTCACATCAACATTTTTTATAAACCTATAGACATCACGCTAGTGATAAACCTTCCACTAGTGATAGTAAGGTCCATGGAAAAATGGGTAAAACAAGTTTCCTTGTAATATATGTGAAGGGAATTTTCCTATTCTTCTTTGTTGTGATATGGATGAAGTCTCAAAAGCATTAGAAAACCTTATAGCTTCTCAGGCTCGTTTTTTGGTTGGTTATCAAAGTATTTCCCCTAATCCTCTATTACTTGATGAAGTTATTGATATTAATCCAATCAATCTCACTCTCTCTAAACATCAATCCATGATTTTGTTCCCAACCAACCTTTAGTTTAGAAAATGGTTGACTCGATTTTATCTTTAATCAATCGTACCTTTCATGTAGAGAGTAAACTTCATATCGCTCATTTTGTTCTTGTTTATTTACATTCCAATGAACTTGGGTGAGATTCGCATAACACAAGGGGGAAATTATCCTATTCCCATGGCACCCTCTCCATGTAGTATGGTCACTTCCTTTGACTGGAGTTGACAACAGGATATAGCCTTCCTTATTTTGTGCCCTTTCAGATCACAATATAATATTATAATGTGGTTGTACCTAGCATAATCATAGATGAATGCGAACCTTTTAGTATTATGTCCTAAACTTCTTGGAAATATTTTGGTTCTCCACAACTTGTGTCAGTTACCCAGAATCTCTTAGCCTTTAACATAGCATCCAATAAACGTTTAGGGATCCTTCCTATATTTCATATTATTTTGGTAGGAAAATTATCTATATCGATGTGATGGTTGTCCAAGGCCCTTTGGAATTTAATTTACTCCTTGGCCATGACTATGTTTATGTTATGGGAGCTCTTGTCTCTTATCTCTTTCATGTGATATGTTTCCTGCATGAAGGAGAAATTGTGACCATTGATAAAATTTCATTTGTTGGTCATAATTTGGCTCACATTAACCCAACATCCCTAAATGGTCATTACGTGCAAGAGGAATCTTCCCCACCACAGATTAATTATGTGGTAACCTTTTCCATTCCCACATCAACTGATGATCTAGTAGGTGATGTAGTGAATCATGTACTAGGGGCATTAGAGCCTCATATTTCCATTATCCCTTGATATGTATCCCTTCTAGCGTGCTTTTATACCATCTCATGAGAACCTCTTGGAATTCATGGCCTCTTATGGGCCATGATAAAATATTGGAGCAGAGTTTCTTTTCTTATGTCAAGATCCTTAAAAAATGACACAAGGTGTTGGATAAGAGTTCCTTTTATTGTGTAAAGCTCCTTAAAAAATGAAACAAGGTGTGAGAGCAAAGTCTCTTGTCTTTTCTCAAGCTCCTTAAAAAATGAAACAAGGTCTTCGGAGAAAAGTTCCTTTTCTTGTGTCAAGCTCGTTAAAAAATGAAATAGGCTCTTCTAAGAATAATTATTTTACTATATCAACCTCATTAAAAAATTAAATAGGTTCCCGTGAGCATAGTTCTTTTCCTATTTCAAGCTTGTTAAAAAACTAAACAAATCTCATTCCAATTGGATTCTTTGATTAGATCTCGTAAATTCCAAGTCAAGTCTTTTACTTGATGTCATAAATGAATCTTCATTCCATCAACCTCTTAGTACCTAGTATTCTACTTGGGTGAATGAAATGAAGTTTGGGGGGCATGTACCTAAAATTAAGTCATTATGCTGGGGGCATGCAAATTTATTCCAAGCATATTTTTTCTCATGTTTCAATCTTGTGAAAAAATGAAACAAATATCATGAATAGTTTACCATGTTTCAAGCTTCTGTAAAAATGAAACCATTCTCATCGTACCTCTGTTGATTTCCATTTTTATCATCACATTTTTATCAGATGATCCTTAGTTTTCTCATTCGATCATCACCATATTCTTGGCCCATCATACACTTTGACATGGTTTTTACCATTTCCTAAGGAACCACTGCGATGAGTGGTGTTATTAGCCAACCTCTTGACCTCTACATGTTTTGAGCAGTTCCATCATAACAGGAAGCAATTTATAACTTTTATAGCACTCATTCTTCCATCAGGAGTCCTCTTTCATCTATTTTCAGACTCCCAAAATATGAAAATATTGTCGAGCACTTGTCTTTTTGAACTCGTGATCAAATAAATGAAAAGACATATAAGTTTAACCGATTTCCAGACTGAGATAGACTATTTATGAAAAATGAAAATCTTAGTCAAACATGGCTAAGAGGTTATCTTGAGTATTTTTTATACCTTTTCAGACTTAAGATACTATCTATGAAAAGGGATATGTGGAGTTTTATTTTCCACCTCTTTTTCAAACTTTCTAAACATGAAAAATATGTCGAGCTTTACCTTCACTAGACTCGTTAAAAGATCAAACAGTGATGGACATGTTGAACATGAAAATTTCATACCACTCCTTCTTAGGGTTTGGTAAAAATAATTTGAGGGATTCATACGAAGGATCAAATTACAATTCAAAAAATATCTTATCCTCCTCAAACGTGTTAAAAAATAAAGAGGTACTCACCAGTATGGTTGGGTAAAATTGGGAAAAAAGGGGATTCCATTATTGATTAATGGTAGCTAGTCTCTCTTGAACACAATAATTTACACTTTCTCTCTGTGGCCATTGGGTTGGATAATATTCTTCTCTTGTGATTATCATTATGCTTTCATAGCATTCATTTTATTTTTCGATCAATGCTTCCAACTCCATTTTGTGTCGTTATGTGTTTAAGAGAATTCCATTAGTTGATCTCAACTACAATACTTTTAAGCCTTCATTTCATGTCTTCCTTTCTTGATCGAGTTCTATATCAACATCACTATGATTATTCCTTCTCAATCATGATACCTATTTCTTGTCGTTGATGGGGGATACATCCAGGCCTCCTATGACATGTCTATTCTTGTAGACATCAACACATAATCCAAGAAGTTGACCTAGAAACACCCCTTTGGTACATCGGTACTTTCATTGATCAATGGCAACTTTCCTCACTCTCGGCAACATGTTTACCTCAATATCCTCTAACCAAAATACTATTCGACATAAGCTCATTTATTCACACCATACTAATTGTACCACAATACCTTGAGAGTCATTAACATCATTGGTGGTTTTTCTCACATCTGTTAATGAATTAAATCATTTGATGATAATCAGATGGTGTCTATCATGTTTGAATCCAGCTCATTTATCCACATGTATAGACTCGTACATTATTTGTTCGTGTGAATGAGATAGAAGACCCATAATATAGGTTCATCCATTTGGGCTACGATCTTAGGAGTTATAGAAATATCACAATGTATGATGGTTGTGATCGTATAGACATTCATCCATTGATGAGTCCATTAGTTGCATCTAAGGCATCTATGGATGCATATTTTGATCATTATACATGTTCTCATTTCTTATGAGCTGAGTATGGGTATACCTCCCTTGACATTCATATGTCATGATACTTGTATTGTAACAGATGAAGCTTGCTGATTTTCCTTGATGCCTACATGTTAGAAGGTAAATAAGTGTAGTCATCAATCACCATATCTGACTTTTCACTTTAGTGGCAATCATGTTATAGGCCATTTTGTCACATCCAATCAAAGTGAGCCTACTAATGGGATCGTTCAACATCCTATTCCCCTTGTCATCATCTTGCAAAAATTCTTAATCATGTACCTTTCATCCCCCTGAATTTCAACCCTAAAATTTGCTATCTGAGCCAGTTTGAGCATCAACGCTCTATGAAATCCTACTGGGG
Organism: Pinus albicaulis; assembly: GCA_034641835.2. NCBI lineage: Eukaryota > Viridiplantae > Streptophyta > Pinopsida > Pinales > Pinaceae > Pinus > Pinus albicaulis. The sequence continues at coordinate 689,799,437 of CM076573.1, forward strand.
TGTGTTCCCGTACATGTTTCTCCCTTGTGGCTAGTGTTGGTGAGCGACAGGTAAGCCTCCTTTGCACCTATGTTGGTTCTATAATTCCATGAGAATGAGCAGGATTCCAGAAGCTTCACCTTCTAGGAGTTTCCATGATCTGTTTCAACTACTTACCTTGGATTTACATTCGGATCCTATAATACCCTTATATATAGTTTTCATTACTTTTCCTTTGATCCTATCCCTCCACCAAAGGTGGATCTAAAGCCCTGGAATGGTAATTGGATAATAGCTCCCAACTTGCCCCTCTCTCCTATATATTTACCCTCTCATACGCTAGAGGTAATGGTTGGCTTTCCAGGGTGATTTTGTGCTTATGCTGTTGTAGTTAGTTATCACCTCATGCATAGGGTGACTGGAGCTGCATATTGTGACAATGAAAGGACGAGTCAACAATTCAGAGGGGCTCTTCTACAAGATAGATTTCCATTTATGGTTCTAATTTTGGTAGTTGGAGATGGAATTATAGCTCCCAAGCTAAAGATGGAGCGAAGTGAGTGAAATTTTTGAGGTAGGCCTCACTCCATCATATATTTACTTTAAGGAAAAACATTGAGTTCCTTATCTCTTAATTGTTGTAGGTTGACCACCAAACCTAGGGAAGATACCTTTGTCTGCAATTGTAAATCTTGTATAACAGCTCTCACTCCATTGTTTACATGAATAATGTGTATACATATTTCTCTTGGTTTTCTAATTTCTTGCAGTAATGGCCATTATTAAAAACCATTCCCGAATTCATTAATTAACAGGTGAAGGAGGCTTAAACTACCTACCCTTAATTTCCAATATGAAATTCCTAGCCAATTTACTTGACTAGTAACACGTTGTTAGACGTATCTCAGCATACATCTCATATTCCGAAGGTTTCTCTAAACTGACCGTTACAACATTCATCAAGATTCACATCATTATAAGACTAATTTCATCATTACCTCTCTTACTTGTCTTAATAGATTCCGCATTAACCAGTTTACATTTACACAAAACTATTACATTATCCAACTTCTGTATGACCATGTAGGTTCCAACCAACACATGAGTATCAATAGAATTACTTTCCTATCAAATACTTTTTGGGTACAATTTTTCTTTTAGCAATCTAACATTTGACAAAGTACTAATTCTTTCTAAATAATAAAAAATGGAAAACATTAACATGTATAAATTTTCCAAGCTTGGTCACTTATCTCAGAGCAGATTATGTGGGACATCAACAAGGCGAAGACCATTCCACCCAACCATTGAGAAGAGAAATTTCCAATTTTCCCCCAAGCTTCCACTCCAAAAAAATAGATAACAACAGTTAGTTAGAGTTAGATAATAGACATCAAGACACCCTAGTCCAACCTAATAATTGTTGACATTTGTTTGCAAGAGACTTCTCCATTGGCCATAGTCTAGCTCAGAATTCACTCCTTGGCAACAACCTTCCACATTCTCGGACTTCCTGCTTCTTCCATCCAAATCCAAAAATTCAAATGTTGTTCTCCAATTGAGATACTCTTTTATCTCCAAGGAATGAAAGGGCAGGGCTAACTGTCGGCCCCTTGAATTCCAAGATTCTTATTAAATTAAATTAGAAATAATATCAACATTTTCAAAAACATTTAAAATGCTTTTACTAGGGTTACTAGGGTTCCTAGAGCCCCGATTACCAAAGTCATAAATAATAAAAGTAAATGACAACCAAATATATCACTGGGTATTACAGTAAAATTAATAAGTGTAAATGAGAGGACTAGTGGTAGGGTGGATTGAAAGTTTGGCATTGTTGAAATATAATGTAAAAAATATTAGTGAACAATATATTAAATATAATGAAACAAAATATAAAATAATAATAATAATTTAATTTTAAAATTATTATTTAATTAAATATATTATTATTATTTTATTTTTAAATGTTAAAATGATATTTGGTATTTTTTTTAAAGGCTGAGCTAAATGATGGTCTAGTCATCCGTAAATGAACACCGAATAGTTCATCGAATAGTTAAGTTTTAGTGTAATGTTATTTTGATAGAGCATCATGTATTTAAATAATATATTAGCCGAGATCCATTTTAACTTTGTATCTAATAAGCTTGGGGAGAGATCAAATCTCTTTCCATTTTAAAAGATATTTGCATATCAAAAGCTTTGATCCATCTCCACCTTAAAACTAGAGTTAAGATGGATCTAGACTAGTTTAATTTCCTCCTTTAAATAAACTATATTCTACATAAAATATCATTAGTCAATACCATAGACTATTTTCATATTTTATTTATTACTATATTTTAATTTTATTATATTTTTATATTTTTATTTTATTATTTTTATTTAATTGTAAGTATTTGATTAGCCTTTGACTTTTTAAATAGTTTAACATTTCTGAAAAAAAAATTATTAACACATTACGTAGTTCTATTCCTATCAACTCAAAAATTAAGTATATTATTATAATATCACTCACCCCGTAAAACAAATGAAAACCCTCCAAACACTCACCTCCTAAAAGACAAATGAAAACCTTATAATATTACTCACCCCGTAGAGAAAAATGAAAACCCTTCAAACACTCACCTTAGAGAAGACAAATGAAAACCTTATAATATGACTCACCCCGTAAAGACAAATGAAACCTTCCAAACACTCACCTCCGAAAACACAAATGAAAACCTTATAATATCACTCACCCCGTAAAGACAAATGAAAACCTCCGAAAAAGTCACGTTCTTGACTCTTTAAATTGTTAACCATTTCTGAATACATTTTATATCCATCTTTATCTGAATGGCATATTTAAATAATATTTTATAATTCAACAGATAAGAATAAAGTTTAAAAAAATAATTTTATTTTTGTATCTCAGAATCTACAATATAATTATGACTCAGAATTTTTAATCGAGTATCTCATAAACTTGGCAATAGCAAGTAGATGTTATATTTTTATATTTTTATTTGCTTGGTTTCAAAAGTTAACCAAATTTTAATGATGTTATTAATTTAAAAGATATTAATCTAAATTAAAAATAATTAAAAAAAAATTAAACTATTCATTAGAAAAATTCAATGGTATTTATGCATCGAGTTTCTAAAAAATTTGTACCACCTAATGTATAATTAGATATAGAAGAAGAATAGTATGAAAAAGAAATTGAAGGCTAAATAAATATTGAAGAAGTTCAAAGTAAAGTGAATTACAAGAAAAATTATGCAAAATACATTGGAAGAAAAGGGAAAAAACTTGTAGGAGACAACCTACACTAGCACGCATAAGGAATTGTTTTTTAACTTGATTTTAGGTATTGTAAGCCTAGCTAAGAGGTAGACCAACAAGCACTAGTGGTCATAGTTATGCTCGAGTGTTAGAGTTAGTTGCTCCTTGTAACTACTAGTCAATATATAGCTCCTGGTAGTTTACATAAAGTCTAAATTTATGAATAGTTAGTTTGTGAGCTAAGATTAACATATCTATTGCGAGTAATTTTTGGTTTCTTTAATTATATTCCCTCAAAATATTTAATTTAATCAATTAGAGTTGCAAATTAATAACTCTATTATATTATTGTGGTATTTTTTTACTTTGTGGTTTCCTCCATTGTTCTTCACTTCCCAACATAGGGCCAAAATGGTTTTCAAAATCCATGGAAAAAGTTTGTATCTAGCCATCACCATTCAAATTCATCCATTGTATAAAATTATTTTTTGTTTAATTTATAAAGTTTGATTGGTTACCCTCTCTAGCCATCATTGGGAATGTTGGGATCTCCATAGAGTAAGTGAACACCAAAAATTCCTTTAGAATGAATGGTAGAAAATCACTTAATTACCATAACAATTTAATGATTGTGGAGAGCGTATTACTAAAGTATGGTTGATGTTGAAAATAGATTACAATGCATACTACTATTTCTCCTTGGAGTATCATAGAATTTCAAGAGGAAAATTTGGCATTCATGTAGTATTTCTCTTTGGAGTATCATAAAAGTTTAGGAGAAAAAATTGGAATTAACATGAATTATGAGGTGACAAACACAACTAAAAAAAATATTTCAAACATTGAACCCAAAACATCAAAAGTCCTAATGCAGAAGATTAATTTTTTTCTTTCATCTCATCCACATGCATAGAACACTCATACATTCATATATATCCTTTAGTATTCTACATCTATGGATATTTCTACTAGTCATATGAGTACAATTCCAACTAATAATTACAGAGTAATTATAACTTTCTATTAATCTATCGAACTCTTCAAATTTTTCTAACACTAATTTCCAAATAGTAATTTTTTAGTAGTTACAATTGATTCTAAGCATATTTTTCATATAATCGAAATTCTCTTTTGGTAATACATTGGTGAATGTATAAGAAATTTCATACACAACTTGATTTCGATTTCTCTTTTTTCCACACAATCCCTTATGATTGCAATAGTAGCAACAAAATGTGAAGTGATTTGGTTCTAAAGAATATTAATAGTTTTGAAGAATGAAGAACAAGATGATGCAAATGTTTATTGAAATAACATATATACTATTTCTATAAATAAAAATCCAGTATCTCATTGTCACACAAAACATGTTGATGTCAAATATCATTTACTTTACCTCACTAGAAGATAATGGAATAAATGTATTTTCCTCTTAATACAATGCTACCATAGCTAATCCTGAAATGAGAACATAAGCTAATGTAATTTTTTTTTTCATCAAGGAATATGACCCACCACTATCTACATAACCAACCTACCCACCATTATCTACATAAGAAACGTACCAAAAAATTGTTTGTTGAAGTGTAGCAAATAAGAAAAACAAGTTGTTCCATAGAGATACCTCAAAATTTTGTTTTCTTCTCCAAAATGAATCTTACTTAGAATTTGTATGAATATATAAATAAAGCACGCAAATTACATAATATTAGGTTTAGTGGTAGTAACATACACAAGAATTCCTATAAAACTCCTATATAAATTAGCATCTACTTTTTTAGTTCCATATTCTATAGAAAATTTTCAGTTTGTTTTTATGGGTGTGCTCATGAGCTTACTATTTTCCATTTTCAGTTGGGGAAGAATATATCTAACACATTTCCTTATGAAATAAATATAAGGTCATCCACTTTCGTCACTCATATGACATGAAAGTAATGCATCAATACAAAATCTATCATTTCAAATTCGTTTATCATAGCATGTTTAAAATGTTCCATTAATATATTACTTGGATATGTATATATAAGTTCATCTACATGTAAGAAATAAATCAATTTATCAATTGAAATTTGACCTCATATGTAATGTGTGATCACTTTCACTTCTATTAAATCTAATTTTTTTTAGAATAATTATCAACACTTCCATACCATGCTTTTGGAGCTTCTTTAGGAAAATAAAGATTCTTTTTCAATCTATAGACTTTGAGTTCATTTCCTGCAGTTTTTTATCCCTGGGATCGTTGAACATACACATATTCTTTCATTACACCATTCAAAAAGGCTTTTTTTACATCAAACTAATAAACAAACCAATTATATTAAGCTGCTAATGCCAAACATATATCCTATCAAATACTGTAATAGGTGTTTATTTTTCATTGTAGTCCATCTATGGTTGTTGAGCATATCCCTTGGCCACTAACCTTGCTTTTAACTTTTTTATGATTCCATCAATTGCATACATTGTTTTTTACACCCATTTGACCTCAATGACCTCTTTTTCAGTAGGAGGATCCATAAGATCACATCTTTCATTCCTCTTAATTGGTAGAATATCTTCATCAATTTCTTCACACCATGATTTGTATTTTAGTACATTTTCAAAACATCTTTTCTCTTCTTCAATTATGATACATTAAATCAAAATTATTATATCCATAAATTTCACTTAAGGATTTTACCTTCCTTGGAGGAAGAATTGGACTTGAAATAAGACTTAAAGTTGAAGAGGGCCACGAAGTGGATGTGGTCTAGAAAGTATTGGACTATTGGTTGGATTTATAGAAATGTAATATTCATATTATTGTACACTAGCTCTTACATTTTCTTGTTGAGCACCATGATTCCACTACCATTCTTATTTTTTATCCAAAAACACATCATGATAAACCAAAAAAAAAAATCATTTTGTGGATTATACAATTTATAATTCTTTTTATTGTTACAATAGATAAAAATGTATTTAACACTTTTATCATTTTTCCAATAAGGACATGAGCATAAAAAATACCACCAAATACCAAATGCTTTGACATGAGAAAAACCAAGTTTTTTTCAACTCCTTAGGTGATCTAGGTTTATGCAGGAATGCAATAGAATACAGAAATAACCATAAAAATAGAAATACAGCAAAAATAAGGCTTCATTTTATTAATAAAAGAATGAATGAAATAAGGTTACAAACATGATGTAAATAAAATAGCTAGGCTGCTGGGAGTGAATCTCTCAGAAGAGATGTGGCAGCTACAGACCTCTGAACTATGTTACAATGAGGCTCGAGGGCCTATTTGTTATGGAGAAATAATGGAGAACTCTAAACATCCAAAAAACTAACCCCAGGAGATGAAGCGCCAAAACTATGGGCCCCGTTTGGGTAAATTGGTGTTTCAACTTCCTTGGGACATAAATTTGGTCTACTATCTCCGTTTGGGGCTTCAAAACTGTTCTAGAAGTTCAAGACCTTAAAAAATACTAAAAATGGTAAGTTGTAAAAAAACTGAAAGAGACAATGGTGGGGCCCTAAGTGGAATAGGCGGGTGGCCACCAATATCCACCTGGATCATTCCTACCCCCTTAGGAAGAAATGGTCCGCATTGTATTGAGTTCCTCCATGAGGTGAGGAAACTTCTGTTGAACTTGGTCCTTGGTGAACCACTTGACTTGGTGCAAGAGTTAGCCAGCTTTAACAACCCGATACAGTTGGATCTTCTATCGGCAAGTGTTATTGATTTGCATTTCCATGATACATTCTGTGGTGGAATATTCCCTGCAGTTTGGGTTTAACTCTTTTGGTGTGAGTTCTTCTGTAATGTCAGAGGTGTCCAATAGAGGTGGGAAGTAGGGATGAAGGCTATCTACATTGAATACTGAGTGCAGACCAAGGAATGGTGGAACACTGAGCTCGAAGGCATTGTTCCCTACAGCCTTGGTGATGGTGTATATCCCATATCGAAGCGGGTGAATCTTGCGGTGGGGTCCAGTGACGCGCTCCTTCTACAAATGTAGCCACACTTTTTCACCCACCTAGAAGTTATGTGCCACCCGATGTTGATCACGTCGTTGCTTGTACTTAGCATTGGCTTTGTCCAACATGTCATGAACCTAATGGCGGATGTGTTGAATGTGCTCGATGAAGTTTTTTGCTTTGTCATCTTCAGACTGGACATGAGCTAAATTGGCCAAAGTAGCTACAAATGGCATGGCTACGTCAATGGGACATAGTAGCTGTAATTCCAAGCCCACCTGAAAGGCGATGTGGCTGGTTGAGCTATGGAGAGCTCGGTTATAACTATTTTTTACATAGGGAAATCTCTCATCCCATGTGCATGGATGCTTTGAATTATACATATGAAAAATGTGTACAATCATCCTATTGACGACCTCTATCTGGCCATCAATTTGGGGATGGAAAGCTGTGGACTTGGTGAGCTTGATGTTCAACATTGACTAGAGGCTGGACCAAAATGTGTTGAGGAACTTGTTGTTGCGATCTGATATGATAGACTATTGAATCCCAAAGTGCACCGACACTTGTTCAAATAAGATTTTAGCAGTGGCTTATGTTGTTATATTCTTCATGAAGGCCGCCATAATGGCCATCTTTGAGAATTTTTCAACGACCACGAAAACAAAGTCGTTTCCATCCTTAGTAGAAGGAAGGCCTGACATGTAATCCATCCAGATGGATTCCCAAGGTTGACTAGGGGTAGGTAGTGGAGTATAGAGCCCTTGCTTCTTGATGGTCAGTTTGGCAATGGCACAAGCGGTGTAGGATCTGATGTACTTCCTGACATCCTGTGGAAGGTTTGGCCAATCGAAATTCTTCTACAGCACTACCACTATTTTCTCGGCCCCAAAATTCCCATCGACTACTCTGTAGTGCACTTCCCATATCATCTTGGCACACTCGCTTGAAGGAACACAAAGGTGTCCCAGGTGACATAATAGTTCATCTTTAAGGTGAAAATTTGAAACTTGCATACCCCCCAAGAGTGCCTTATATGTGTAGCTAAATTCTGGATCTCTCTTGTAGAGATGTAGCCAATCAGAATTCTCATGCCCATAAGCGTTGAGAACTGTTAGGTTCCTATATCACTAGTATAGTCCCTTATTATTATTAGTGTAAACCCCTTATTGTTATTATTTTACCCTTGTAACCCCCATTTTGTTATTATTGTGCCCTTAAATTATTATTGTTAGGTCGGTTAGGATTACATTGTGGCCCACTAGGGTTACATTATGGCCCCATGGACTCTTATATATAGAAAGGAGATTTTGTAAATTGTATCATCCAAGAATTTTTCATTCATGTAATTTATTGGAGGTTTCCCCCTCGAAGCGTCTTATTTCTAAGGTTTTGATATCTCTTTCCTTCTTTTTTGGAGCTGGTTTCCCAACATTTGGTATCAGAGTTTTGGATTCTAGGGTTTTGCTGCTCCAAACAGGTCATCGTGGAATTTTCGCTATAAATTTTTTTCTACAAAGTTTTAGAAGCTGAAATTTTTAGGGCACAAAGCCGAAATCTTGAGGAAGATTTTCTAAAAATTTTAGAGCTTGGTTTGCAATATTTGTGGAGATATGATCTGTGGAAGTTAGGTATTGTTTCAGGCCCCTAAACAGGTCATCGTGACATTTGCGCTATAACGTTTTTTCTACTGAGGTTAAAAATCTGAAATTTTTATGGTGCGAAGCTGAAATCCTAAGGAAACTCGTCAAAAAAATTTCAGAGCTTCATTCACACTATTTTTGGAGATATGATCTGTGGAAGGTAGTACTTTTTCAGGCTCCCGAATTTCATCTCAAAAAGGTGATCGTGGGAAAATTTCAATAACTCTCTCTCTGAGCATCAGATTGGAGTGTCGTAAAAATTGGTCATAAGTACATGAAATTTGGTTTCTTGGCTATCAAGTTTAGAGGCGAAGGATGAAACAGTGACACGTGGAAAGTCATACAAGTTTGCTATACTGAACCAGTCCATAATTAGGTCATTGTGGGAGATTGGACATAAAATTGTCTTGGAGAATCCAAATCAAGTCAGACCTATGGAATTCAAAAGAGAATTCAGAGGGCTAATTTAGTGCTGAATTTCAGATATTGAAGAGCTGCAACCACAGAGATAATACAATTTCAATATCAAGCTCTTCAAAAGTAAGTAAAAGGTGTGTATTTTTTTTTCCGAATTGCATAAGTCTTGTTTGAAGAATCAAGTTGAATTGATTGCAAGGGCATATTTTAGAATAGATATCAGTATTGGATTATAAAATGTCCCCTAAAAAGAATTCAATACCCATTAAGCCTTTTGAAATCTCTACTATGACTCATGAAGACGAAGAATGGCAACATGACATATCGAAATTACAAGAGAAAGTACAACAAATTTCGCTCTCGCAAAGAGCAACAAAAAATGACGTGGAAGTTTTGAAGAAAGGTGTGGAATCTAAGATAGATGGCATGGAATCTAAGATTGATGGCATGGAGGCTGGCATGGAATCTAAGATGGATGACATGGAAGCTAAGATCGATGAGAAAATGGAAAACATGAAGAATTTTCTAAAAGCAGACATGGAAGGTTTGACAAAGTTGATACAAGAAAGGTTTCCTAATGGTGAAAAGATAGTAGAAGAACCTCATGATGAGAACAAAACAAATGTTAATTGTGATTTCATAAACTCTAATGTTGGCGGGAAGAACCACCATATTCCAAAGATGGATATGAGGAAGTTTGATGGAAAGGATCCTGTAACATGGATACTACAGATGGAGCAATATTTTGATCTCCATAACATGAAAAACACACAAAAGGTACACATTGTAACTTTACATTTAGAACAAAATACATTTGTATGGTATCGATGGCTTTGCTCCCGTAAAAAAATTGTCACTTGGTCAATTTTTACGGAGGAAATGATAGCACATTATGAGGATACAAAGAGAAACACCTTCTTTAGCCAATTGTTAAATCTCAAACAAAAGGGTTTAGTGGGGCAGCACATTGAGGACTTCCAAAAATTGAATATAAGGGTAACTGATATTCCAGAGGAACACAGGATTGATCTCTTCATAGACACTCTAAAGGATAACATCCAACATGAAGTTCGTGTTTTGGAGCCTGATTCATTGGAGAAGGCATTCAGGTTGGCAAGAAAAGTTGAATGTAAAATTATGGCGACAAGGAAGCCTACCACTCAATTCTATAAAGAAGGAAGTGTTGCTACGCCTAGATTTCCACAACCTACAGGGTTGACACCACAACAATTGGAAGAAAAAAGAGCAAAAGGGCTTTGCTACAGTTGTGATAGCAAATACACTAAAGGTCATAAGTGTGCTGAGAAGAAATTATTTTACATAGATTGTGAAGAGGAAGAAGAAAATGAACAAGAGGATATACACCAGGAACCAGCCCCAGAAGAGGAAGAAATGAATCCAACCATATCGTGTAATGCACTGGCAGGAATTACCACTCCTCAAACTCTCAAGATAAAAGGACAAATCAAGAAGAGAAAGGTAATAGTGTTGATTGATTCAGGTAGCACCCATAATTTTATTCGTTGTAAGGTAGCCAAGGAATTAAATTGTTTCCTATACCCAGCACCAGAATGTCAAGTGATGGTTGCAAATGGAGGAACTATAAATTGCTCTAGGAAATGCCATAATATCAAGCTAACCATGGGGGAATATGTATTGACTAGTCCAATGCTTTCCATTCCTATGGGAGGTGCTGATGTTGTACTAGGAGTACAAAGGTTACAATCTTTGGGGACGATAGCTTTTAATTTTCAAGAACTTTTCTTGAATTTTTTTTCAGAAGGAAAGGAAGTTGAATTACGAGGTATTGCAGGGAAGCCAAGAAGAATAATAAGCTCTAATTTCATGGCAAATCTTCTAAAGAAAGAAAAACGAGGCGTAATTTCTCAATTATGCTTACTAGAAGTTCCAACATCAAAATCATCTATTCCTACAGATCTCGAACAAGTCTTGGACAATCATTCCAAGGTGTTTGAAACTCCAAAAGGACTCCCACCTATTCGTGATCATGATCATGCTATTCATTTTATTCCAGGAAGTGTTCCTCCGAACATCAGGACTTATAGATATCCTTAGGTCCAAAAGAGCGAAATTGAACGTATGATTGCAGAAATGTTAGACGCGGGTATAATTCAACCTAGTCAAAGTTCTTTCTCTGCTTCTGTAGTATTGGTACACAAGAAGGATGGATCATGGCGAATGTGTCCGGATTATAGGGAGCTTAATAAGCTCACCATTAAAGATAAATTTCCCATTCCTGTGATTGATGAATTATCGGATGAATTACATGGAGCAATTTATTTTACCAAGTTGGATCTTCATTCAGGATATCATCAAATTAGAATGAAGACTGAAGATATTCCAAAAACAGCATTTCGAACTCATGAGGGTCATTATGAATTTTTGGTCTTGCCTTTTGGCCTTACCAATGCACCTTCTACATTTCAAGGGTTGATGAATTCCATTTTCAAACCCTTCCTTAGAAAATTTGTGCTAGTATTTTTTGATGATATACTAATCTATAGCAGGTCTTGGAAGGATCATGTTGAACATGTTGATAGAGTGCTCAAACTATTGCAGGAGAAACAATTATATGCAAAAACATCCAAATGTTTCTTTGGAGTACAAGAGGTGGAATATCTGGGTCATATTATATCTCACGAGGGTGTTAAAGTAGAACCTAACAAAATTAAAGCCATTAAGGAATGGAAAGTCCCCAAGACAATAAAGCAGTTGCGAGGATTTCTCGGGTTAACAGGCTATTATCGCAAGTTTGTTAAGAATTATGGGAGAATAGCGGCACCTCTAACAACATTATTGAAGAAAGATGCATTTTCATGGACTCCTGAAGCAACTAAGGCCTTTGAACATCTTAAAGAGGCAATGTGCCTAGCACCGGTCTTAGCTACGCCGGACTTCACAAAAACCTTTATTGTGGAATGTGATGCCTCAGGAAATGGAATTGGTGCAGTTTTAATGCAGGAAGGAAGACCCATTGCTTTTGAAAGTCGTCCAATCAAAGGAAAGTATTTACATAAACTTATTTATGAGAAGGAAATGTTAGCAATACTGCATGCACTAAAGAAATGGCGAACTTACCTAATGGGAAGACACTTCAAGGTAAAAACTGATCATAATAGTCTTAAACACTTTTTGGAACAAAGACTATCTTCAGAAGAGCAGCAAAAATGGGTCACAAAGATGTTGGGTTATGACTTTGAAATAATATACAAAAAAGGAAAGCTTAATTTGTTGCAGATGCACTCTCAAGAAGAATGAAGAGGTGGAAGCATTGCTTTGTGCCATTTCTATTATCCAACCAGATTGGATAACCGAAGCAAGAGATGAATGGAAGAAGGACAAAGATGTATGGACACTCATTCAAAAGTTGCAGCAAGATCCTAGTACATCTGATACATTTAGTTCGAAAAATGATTCCTTATGGTACAAATATCGCTTATATCTTTGTAAGAATTCCCAACTAAAACAAAAGATTCTTCTGGAATTGCACACTTCTCCTTTAGGAGGACACTCGGGATTTTTAAAAACTTACCAAAGGGTGAAGAAAGAATTTTTTTGGGATGGCCTTAAATCTGATATTCAAAATTTTGTGACGGAATGTTTGGTTTTCCAGCAGAATAAAGTTGAGAAAATTAAGACCCCGGGACTTCTACAACCTTTATCCATTCCAAGTCAACATTGGGAGGAGATTTCAATGGATTTTATCACAGGTTTACCTAAGTCCGAAGGAAAGAATGTCATCATGGTGCTAGTTGATAGACTTACCAAGTATGCACACTTTTGTGCATTATCTCATCCATTTAAAGCAAGTACAGTTGCTACTACATTTGTGGACAGAATTCAAAAGCTACATGGAAGCCCAAGGGTTATTGTGAGCGACAGAGATCCCATTTTTACGGGAAATTTTTGGACGGAGTTAGTTTCTTGTTTGGGTACTCAATTAGCTCATAGCTCATCTTATCATCCTCAATCTGATGGTCAAACAGAGATAGTAAATAAATGTTTGGAAGGATATCTTCGTTGTTTTGTATCTGATAAACAAACACAATGGGTCAACTGGTTACCTCTCACTGAATGGTGGTATAACACTTCCTTCCATACTGCAGCAAAAATGACCCCATTTATGGCACTTTATGGATATCATCCACCATCCATCACATCATCTTTAAGGGAAAATTCGAAGGTTCAAGCAGTGGAAGATCACATCGAGCATCAGCAAGAAGTTCTCGAACTCTTAAAGGATAACCTGAATTTGGCACAAAATCGAATGAAACAATAGGCAGATCAACATCGTAGCGAGAGAAGTTTTGATGTAGGAGATTGGGTATTTTTAAGGCTACAACCATACAAACAAATGTCCCTCAAGCAAGCAAAGAAGGATAATAAATTATCGCCAAAGTACTATGGTCCTTACAAGGTGTTGCAAAAGATTGGTACTATGGCATACAAATTGGAGCTTCCTGCTTCTTCGCGAATACATCCAGTTTTCCATGTTTCATGCTTAAAGAAGGTTATAGGTGAAAATCTTCCAGTTCAAACAGTATTGCCAGAACTTGATGGGGAAGGGAAAATCATATTGGAACCTGAAGCAGTCATGGAAAAAAGAACTCGACAACTACGGAATCGATCAATTTCGGAGTATCTCATCAAGTGGAAGAACTTACCCACTGAAGATTCTACATGGGAGGATGAGAATTTTATACAGAAGCACCCGGAGCTACTCAAGTGTTGAGGACAACACTTTTTTTTTGAAGGAGAGGGGCATGTTAGGTCCCTATATCACTAGTATAGCCCCTTATTATTGTTAGTGTAAACCCCTTATTGTTATTATTGTACCCTTGTAACCCTCATTTTGTTATTATTGTGCCCTTAAATTATTATTGTTAGGTCGGCTAGGATTACATAGTGGCCCACTAGGATTACATTATGGCCCCATGGACTCCTATATATAGAAAGGAGGTTTTGTAAATTGTATCATCCAAGAATTGTTCATTCATGTAATGTATTGGAGGTTGCCCCCTCGAAGTGGCTTATTTATAAGGTGTTGATATCTCTTTCCTTATTTTTTTGGAGCTGGTTTCCCAACAAGAACGGTGGTTATGGCCATGATTGGTGGTCGGCTGACACAGTCTGCAACATTATTGGTGCTACCCTTCTTGTACTTGATGTTTAAATGAAACTGTTGCAGATATGTGGACCACTTCTGATGGCGATCATTCTGCAACTTCCCTTGTGTCTGTATGAACTACAGGGGTCGATGATTTGTGTGGATGATTGTCTCCTTCCTCAAAATTTAATGCTTCCATTGTTGACAAGCCTGCACAATGGAATACATTGATTTGTCATAAGTAGGATACTTTCAAACTGTGTCGGATAATGTCTCACTGTGATATGCCACTGGATGCCCCTGTTGAGTAAGAACTACCCCAATAGCATAGTCAAAGGCATCTATCTCGATCTCAAATGGTTGTTACAAGTCTGGTAATGTGAGCACTGGGGCAGAACAAAGGCGATGTTTCAATTCTATGAACGCCTTATGTTGAGATTCCAACCAATAGAATTTTTCTTTCGCTCCTCCCTTGGTGACTTGACTCAAGGGCCAAGTGATATGAGAGAATCTCAACATGAACTTGTGGTAGAAATTAATAAGACCCAGAAAGCTACGAAGCTCTGTTAGGGTGGTTAGGGCTGGCCAATCCTAAATGACTTGGACCTTGGCTAGATCCACATGAACCCCCATTTCATTAATAATGTATCCTAGATATTGAACCTAGGTCATGCAAAAAGTGCACTTATCCAAATTGGAAAACAACTTATGTTGCCACAATGTTTGGAGAACTTCTCGGATGTGGTGGAAGTGCTCTTCCCAAGTCTGGCTGAAGATCAGAATATCATCCAAGTATACCACTACCAATGAGTTGGTGAATGGACGAAAGATGTCATCCATCAACCTCATGAAGTTTGTGGGAGAATTTGTCGATCCAAAAGGCATGATGAGGCATTTGAAAAGACCCTCCTTGGCTTTGAAGGCAGTCTTCCACACATGAGAGGGTTCGATTGGTACCTGGTGATACCCAGAATTCAAGTCGATCTTGCTGAAATATTTTTCCCCTTTGAGTTGGTCTATAAGGTTATAAATCCATGGGATCGGGTACCTATTCTGGACAGTGATCTTGTTCAGTGCCCGATAATCAATATAGAGTCTCCAAGTCCCATCCTTCTTCTGTAGCAACATGATTAGGCTCCCACAGGGTGATGAACTTGGCCAGATGTGACCTTTCTATAGCAGCTCCTGAATCTGCCTCTTGATTTCATCATTCTCTAGAATAGAGTACCTATAGATCGGTCCATTAGGTAGCGGCACACCTGGGGTCAGGTCAGTGGAGTGCTTGACCTAATAGTGTAGAGGCACCCCTGTGGGTGAGGTGAATATGTCCCCATACTCCTCCACACCCTTATCCATTTATTTTTGTCGTGTAGAGGAGCCATGTCTAGAGGTCGTGGCCACAATCTTATTCTTAACCCGAGGGTGAATCATCAGGAAAAAAAATTTCCTGGTTTGGGAAATGAGCTTACTGCATTGTTTTGCAGTAACCAAAGAGATAGTGGAAGGCGATGGTACCTCTGGTATCCTGTATAATTTATTTCCCAAAGTAACAATAACATCACAAGGCCGGGACTCATACACAGCATGTTCCTTCCACAAGTATGGTTGGCCTAATAATACATCTAAAACATCAATAGGAGCTATTTCACACAATACCTCATCCATGAAGGGCTTGATGCTATAGGAAAGGCGGCACTGCTGGCTAATGCGGAGATCCTGTCCTTGGTGAAGCCACCCAAGTCCCTTATTGTTCTTAGTGTAACCCCCTTATTGTTATTATTGTACCCCTGTAACCCCCATATTGTTAGTATTGTGCCCTTAAATTATTATTGTTAGGTCAACTAGGATTACATTGTGGCCCCACTAGGATTAGATTGTGGCCCCATGGATTCCTATATATAGAAAGGAGGTTTTGTAATTTGCATCATCCAAGAATTTTTCATTCATGTAATGTATTGGAGGTTTCCCCCTAGAATTGGCTTATTTCTAAGGTATTGATATCTCTTTTCTTCTATCTTTGGGGGGGGTTTCACAACATGACCAAATCATGTCCAATCTCCCACAATGACCTAATTATGGATTGGTTCAGTAGAGAAAACTTGTACGAATTTCCACATGTCACTGTTTCATATTTTAGCTCTGAAATTGATAGAAAAGAAACTACAGTCCATTTACTTTCAACTACTTTTTACGGCACTCCAATCCGATGGTCACAGAGAGATTTATGAATATTTTCCCATGATCACCTCTTTGAGATGAAATTCAGGAGTGTGAAAAAGCACTACCGTCCACAAATCATATCTCCGAAAATATTGTGAACCAAGCTCTGAAATTTTGCGACAAGTTTCCTCAGTATTTTAGCTTTGTGCCCTAAAAATTTCATATTTTGAACCTTCGTAGAAAAAAAGTTATAGCGCAAATGCCATAATGACCTGTTTATATTAAATTTAGGATCCTGCAAAAAGACCTAAATTCCACAGATCATATCTCCGAAAATATTGTGAACCAAGCTCTAAAATGTTTTAACAATGTTCCTCAGGATTTTAGCTTCGCACCCTAAAAATTTGAGCTTCTGAAACTTCGTAGAAAAAAATTTATAGCGAAAATTCCATGATGACCTCTTTCGAGAAGCAAAACCCTAGAATCCAAAGTTCTGATACCACATGTTGTGAAACCAGCTCCAAAAATAGAAGAAAAGAGATATCAACGCCTTAGAAATAAGCCACTTCGAGGGGGAAACCTACAATACATTACATGAATGAACAATTATTGGATGATACAAATTACAAAACCTCATTTCTATATATAGGAGTCCACGGGGCCACAATGTAATCCTAGCCGACCTAACAATAATAATTTAAGGGCACAATAATATCAATATGGGGGTTAAAGGGGTACAATAATAATAATAAGGGGTTGCACTAACAGCCATAAGGGACTATACTAGTAATATAGGGACCTAACAGTATGATTGTGGGTGCGTTGTGGTCGACAAGCCCAACCACTTCACAACATCTGTTGAAATGAGGTTCTTCTGGCTGCCATTGTCGACAATGAACCATAGCGGGGAACCCTTTACCCACATCCGGGAGTGGAAGAAATGCTCTACCTCCTCTGGATCTTCTAGTTCCTCCTTCTGGATCTTCACAGTGGCAATAGTGGTGTTGGGCTCCACATCAATAATCTGCTTCCCTTTGTCATTCACCTTGTCAGGTTATGATTTGGAGTCGGAGAATGCACCTAATTCAAAATCCTTTAGGACAGCCACCAGCAACTTCTTGGCCCGACACTCACTTGTGCTGTGAGTGGAGCTCTTATGGAACTCACACCACTTTCCCATGTCCTTATTGGTATTCGCAATGTTGTTCTTTTCTTGTGTCTTTGGCAGGTTGTCTTAGGCCACCATGCCTTGCCTTTGTCCTTTGTTCTATGGTTTTGGGGCACCTTTCCCTTGCTTTTGATTTGCAGATCCAAAGTCTCACTTCTTTTGTTTGAGTTTTTGCTCAATCTTGGCAACATACCGATATGACGTACCAAACGAGGAGATGTCGAGGAACTCCATTTCCTCCTGAATGTATCTGTGCAGACAACCATGATACTTTAGCACCAAATGTTTCTCTGAATATTTGATACCCAACTTTATGTGCACGGCATGGAATATATTCGTTAGCTCATGCACATCTTGATCCATTTGTTGCCACAACGTGGTCCATTGTATGTACTTTTCCTCATAGCTCCCTAAGGGATAGTATTTTTCCTTGATGGCATTTTAGAAATAATTCCAAGTGGGTACAACTGAGAACAGAGTGGGTTTTGTCTCGCCCTTTTCCTCACAGTAGGTTTCCCACCAGTCCTTGACATGGGGGGTAGCTTTGAGGAGTGCAAAAATAATCTTCTCCCGATCAGAAAATTCATGAATCGAGAAATATCCTTCTAATAGATTCAACCATCTATCTACTGCATCTACATCTAGTTGACCCTCAAATATGGGAATGTCAATGTTTACTTGTACCTTAAAGGGAGTCACGCCTCCAGAGTAGCTGCTAGATGCATATGCGCCATCGGTGGGCAGTCATTGAAGGATTTGGGCAAAGTTATCCATCATCACGTTCCTTTGTTTTTCAAGGGCCTCCTCGAGAAATATTTTGATAGGATCTTTTGCTCCCTCATCTTTCTTTTTGTCCCCCATGGGAATCTGTCGAGGTTTGCAAGGCTGATCTTATAAAGGTTCCACTAGATCAAGCCCTAACTCATTATACCCTGATCTCATTGGGGACATGAAAAGAAGGAATGAAAAAAAAGCAAACTTCTCTGATACCACTGATCCAGATTTATGCAAAAATGTAGCAGAATATAGAAATAACCATAAACATAGAAATAAAACAGAAATAAGGCTTCATTTTATTAATAAAAGAATGACTGAAATAAGATTACAAACATGATGGAAATAAAATATTGAGGGTTTTGGTAGCGAATCTATGACAAGAGATGTGGCAGCTATAGACCTCTGAACTGTGTTACAATGAGGCTCGAGGGCCTATTTATTATGGAGAAACAATGGAGAACTCTAAACGTCGAAAAGCCTAACCCTAAGAGATGAAGCGCCAAAATTATGGTCACTGTTTGGGTAAATTGGTGTTTCAACTTCCTTGGGACATAACTTTGGCACACTATCTCCGTTTGAGGCTTCAAAATGGCTCCAAAAGTTCAGGACTCGAAAAACTGCTAAAAATAGTAAGTTGTAAAAAAATAAAAGAGACAATGGTGGGGCCCCAAGTGGAATAGGCGGGTGATTACCAATATCCACCTGGATCATTACGTGATATGAATTCATATTTTTCATACTTATTTTTGAACATATGTTCATAAAAATAAAATATATAGCTACAAATTTATACTATTTGAAATACTTTTACCTTTAGACATGCTCCTAGCCATCTCAAGAATTATCTTATTCTTTCACTTAGCCTCACCATTATGTTGGGAAACATAATTGACTCTCAAATTCCTTTATATGCCATTATTTTTTGAATAGTAATGAAATTTATGATAAGTAAATTCTCCCCTTCTATCTATTCATAATGTCTTCAAGACATAATCAATTTGCTTATAAACAATATCTTTAAATAATTAAATAATAAATGAAACAAATTCTTCTTTAAAGAAATATACCTATATTATTTTACTCAAATCATCAATAAAAATAATACAATAACAATTTTGTTGAAATAAAAAGTTTTTTATAGGACCACTTATATCTAAATGTACTAGTTCCAATGTCATTTTTTTTCTCTCATATATTCATACAAAAAACTAGTCTCTATACAACTTACCAAGAATACAATCTTCACATAAGGTAAATGCTTGAGAAATTTCTTGTTATGTTACAATACTAAGTCTTTTATCTTGAAATGTTCATAACTCATATGCCATAACTAAGAATTATTATCATAGCCAACTTTTAATGTTTTATTTTTTTCATAGGATATATTAAAAGAAAAAATTATATTTATGGCATATAAATTTTTTCTATAATCACATTATGATTTTTCTGGTCATAAATGATAAATTCAATGATTTAAAAACAATTATTATCATAACCAAATTTTAATGTTTTATTTTCTTCACAAAATATATTAAAATAAAAAATTATATTTCTTCACATATTAATTTTTTCTTTAATCACATTATGATTTTCTTGATATAAATGATAAATTCAATGATTTTAAAAACAACAAAGTATCCATTTTTAACAACCTTCTACACCAAGAACATATAAAATGTTAATAGTATGTTTTATTTTTCCTTGTTTTGTCTCTACAGCATTTGTTACATTACCTTTAACCTCGAATGGCTTGTTAAATTTTCAAGAACATAAAAATAAGAACATATAAAATGTTCATAGTATGTTTTGTTTTTCCTTGGTTTGTCTCTCTAGCATTTGTTCCATTACCTTTAACCTCGAATGTCTTGTTAAATTTTCAAGAACATATAAAATGTTAATAGTATGTTTTATTTTTCCTTAGTTTGTCTCTACAACATTTGTTCTATTACCTTTAACATCGAGTTGCTTGTTAAATTTTCTTGTCATTTCCTAACTAAACTTCAAATTTAGGAGATTCATCTATCTTCACCATGCTATCTATGTTTCCAATCTATCTATGTCACTATCCTATCTATGTTTCCAATCTCTCTATGTTTTCAATCATGTGATTGTTCACCGTGCTATCTATGTTTTCAATCATGTGGTTGTTGTAACCACTATCCAAACCATACCTCCATGAAAACCTTATTAGTTGAAAGGAAAGCTAAAAATAAATTTCTCTTATGTTCCTTTTTTTACAAATGTTAACTTACTGTTTTTTTTCTAACAAAACCAATCTAACTAAGTTTTCAATCATGTGATTGTTGTAACCACTATCCAAACCACACCTCGATGGAAACCTTATTAGTTGAATGGCAAGCTAAAAGTATATTTCTCTTATCTTCCTTTTGCTTAAAAATGTTAGCTTATTGTTTTTTTCCTTCCTTTTTTTTAGAAATGTTAGATTTTTTTTGTTTTTCAAACAAAACCTTATTAGTTGAATGGAAAACTACAAATAAATTTCTCTTATTTTCCTTTTGTTTAGAAATGTTAGCTTATTTTTTCTTTTCCTTTTTTTCCATCAATTATGATGACAAGGTCAAATGTTTTACAATAAAAAATTGAAATGAGGGCATTCCATATCTTTTATGTCAATAATGAAGCCATTCTATATATTTTAAGTCAATAATTATTATCAGTACTTTTTTATTTTTAAAAATTCTTCTTCCTCCACCTCCACCTCTACCTCCTCGATATGCATGTCTTATTCCTCTTCCACAAGTGCTTATGATTTTATCACATGAAAATGTTTGAACTCCCTTACCTTTATCTCCATAAATATCTTCTTTTTCTGAATTTTTTTTCACAAAATGCTTTTCAACATATCTATTCGTCATTTGATAATGATATTGAAGAAATCCCATCAGCTTTTTCATAAAATATTTTTGTAAGTATTTAGATTTGTCAATGAGACCATCATTTTTTCTTTTTTCTCTTAAATATTTTCCATCAGATCTAATTTGATTCCATCAATTTTTATTTTGTCTCTTAAATATTTTCCATAAGATCTAATTTGTTTCATTGTTCTCGTAACTCTAGAGAAAAATATTCGCATACACTTAGAATTTTGCATCCAAAGAAATTCAAATTACCTGTTGAGAGACTGTAATTTAACGAGATTTACCTTATATGTTCCTTGGTATGCTTACTATAACATAAAATTTTCCTCGTATGGTTTTTTTGTTGCAATAAGTCTTCAAAAAATAGAATCATGCATTGCTTCTTACATGAAGAAAAAAAATTTTAGTCCTTTTTTCCAACTTTCCCCTTAACTATTCTCCTTAAGTCCAACCTACAAGATCTTGAGAATTTGTTGGTTTTATATAATCATTTTCCACCAAATCCCACAAATATTTTGAAGAAATCAATGTCTTCATTTTTATTTTTCAAAAATCATAATTCTTACCTTTAAATATTTTTATTTGAGGATTTGGATTAATCCTTACTTCCTACTCAAAAAATTTATGACACTAATTTACAAACCATGTTATAAAAATGAAATCTATCACTAATTACAATTTAGCATTCACTTCAACATATATACCCACAACTACAAGCTTCTATCAAATTTGCAAATTATTTATTTTACATATAAAAGAGGCATGAAATCTATCACTAGTTACAATTTGGCTTTGACTTCAACATATATACCCACAACTACAAGCCCCTATCAAATTTACAAATTATTTATTTTACATATAAAAGAGGCATTCCCAAGAAATGCTTTTTCTCTAGGGAATAACTCAAGATAGGAATGTTATAGTGGATGTAGAATTGTTTTTTTATAGGTAAATTAAAAAGAAAATAGAAATTGTTTTAATTTAAATAATGCAAAATAATATAAAAGAAAATAGGATAACGTGTTTAGTGAGGCTTATCTTCATTTCTCTTCAATATATTTTGTAGTCATCTATTAAATATTTTTTATTTCATCATTAGAATATAACTATCGATTCCGCGTTGAATCAATATTTTTTCTGTTGACCTGTGCATTTAACCAGTTTCTTACAAAAACATTTTCTTTTAGCCAAAGTTTCATTTTTGAGGTCTTATTTCCATGTTGCAGAATTTCTACATCCAAAATAACTTTTAACCAAAGTGTGGATTCCCCTTAAAAATTGGCTTTCTTAATTTTATCCAAAGTTCAAACTATTTATGGTGGAGCCTATGCAATGGGAATGGTCATTCTTCCAAAGTTCAGACTATTTATGGTGGATCTTATGCAGTGGGGATGGTCAGTCTAACTTTATCCAATGTCTCGACTCCCCTTGCGATTTCACTTTGAAAATTTTATCTTATCCAAATTTCAAACTGATTGTAGTGGAGCCATGGGGTGGAAATAATCCGTCGACCTTTATCCAAAGGCTGGATTTCCTTGGTTACCTTTTCTATTTGATATTTGTTTGGCTACTAGCCATCATTTTTCACCCCCTTCTCGCCCCTTGGATACCTTCCATCACTTATCACCACCTACCACTTCTTCATTTTACTGCATAATTTCAAGGCCAACACATCTATTCTTCTCACCACTACTTCATTCCATGCCACCTCCAACACAGAGAAAGATACAGGTCTTGTACTTCCTACCATTAGAACTCATTCTACATCCTACAAAAAATACATGAAATAATGAGTGAGCATCATTGCGTATGCAATAATCAATGAGCATCATTGCATGCAATACACGAAGGTAAGTTTAGTTAATACTCATGAATGATTGAAGGTCACGCATATTAAAATGATTTTCTATTTTACTATTAACAAGCTTGGCAATAAACCTCGGTTCTTTTTGCCTTTGATACATCAATTATAATAACCCTCTCCCCTACCTTCGATACATCAATATTCGATTATGTAACTTTTTCTCTAAGTTTCAATATCCTTAAGCTTAGAATCTCACGTGGTCATGGACTGAGTAGTGGGTTCCAAATTTTGGGTTAATAAAGGACTGGTTATTATATATTCTTTAAGTGATGTCTGTTAGCTCTGATAAATAAACAAATTTCCTAATCTGCTCATCACTTACCATAGCAAAGGTTCTCTTTGTCATGAATTAACATCTGAGGAAGGAAAATTATAATTTAAGTGGGTTGTGAGCTCCTTTGAAATAACTCACTAGGATATGAGCAGGGTGAAATATGAGATCTCTACAGGCATCTCCCAAAATATTTTTGTTGAACTATTTTGACCTATCGCTAATGAGATATTTTTACAGCTTCCTCCTAAGGGAGCAGAAAAACATAAATCATACAAATATACTATCTAAAAGTGAAGGTATTTCTTTACTTTCAGACCCACTCGACTAATTTAATGAGTTTTGCTAAAATTGGGAAAAAAAGAATAGGCTAAGTGGAGTTGAAATATGAAATTCTACTTTGCTAGATACAATTCAGGAAATACGTTTATTACGTAAGTCAATTTTTCCTTTCACCACTAATAACAAATCAATTTTTCCTTTCACCTGGAAAAACTCATGTATTCATCTCCATAGTGAATTAAAGACACAACCTTCAACTACGTTGGTAATTTATTTTTCAGATTGGAACCAAAAATCGTTATGAACACCAATTTAGGTAGGATAAAGACCACCATTTTTTTTTTTCAGAATAAAAATATTGTATTTAAGTTCAAACATCCCAACTTGAAAGCAATTGTATTACACAGTACCAGTTTACTGACCTTCGAACCTTTTTTCAACAATTTTTCTACACCCTGCACATCATTTCTATTCTTTCTCTTTGGATAGCTTGAACAACATCGATTCATATTTCTCTATCAAAAGTAGACAAATTATTTCATTCAAAGCAATCCAAACCCTCATGCTAAGACATATTTCATTGAACACAAAATATCTTTCATGCCAAAAAATATTTCATTGAACACAAAACATCTTTGAATTTCCAATAATAACAATTGCAGCAGTTGAGTTTCTTTGAGTATAGGGTTGTTGTATACTACCTATAAAGCACACTAACTAGTTGACAAATTAGATGTCTATTAGATGGTTTAATTAACTGAAACAACAACACATGCATTACATGTTTCCACTTGTTGATAACTATTGAAAGAACATGACACTTCTCAATCATACGATCGAAAAGGATAACCTTTCATTTTTATAATATGTGCCCAATTATTATGTGCTTACCCACTCCATTCTAATGGAAAACAAGCAGAATAAATGACTGGAGGTGCTTACCCACTACATTGTAAGGGAAAACATGCAGAGTGAATAAATGTAGGTGCTTATCCACTCCATTCTAAGAGAAAACAAGAAGAATGAATAAATGTGTCTATGGAATGAAGAAACCTGCAACATAATTGAACCTACATTTAGCACAACCATGTGATCCAGAAGCAACAAAACATGGACCTGAATTCGGCACAACAATACAATTCAAAAGCGACAAAACAAGTTGTAAATAAGGCCCCTTTCCAAGTGCATTCACGTAGTCAGGTTTATCTCATTGGAAATTAATGTAAGCCTTTATGTATGAAGGTTTTGCAACCCAAAGTTCTTGTACACCTTCGTGTATGAAGGTTTGAAAATCCCAGTGAATACTAATGTGTAAATCTTTGGCTAAATGTTCCTTCACCATGGATTGCACATATGACGTTGGCCGACTGAATATCGATTGACATGTTTCACTTATCGATTTCCTTATCTTTCATGGGAATGAAAATGTAATTCATGTGCATTGCAGGTGTGATGTGGTGGTTCTAACATTATCACATTCTAGGGCATAATTTAGCTTTATAATATTTTAATATGAAATGCAGTTCGATATTCGATGAAGGCAATTTAATGCATAGTGTTGTCTTTGATCTTCACGGAAGTGCATATGAAACTTCATCTACCCTTACTTATCTCCTATCCAGTAAAATAAATCATCTACAAGAGGATCCTGGAGTTATTTGTGTATCTAGATGGTTGAATAATAGAATTTTAAATGGTTGAATAAAAAAATGAGATATGAGGATGACTAAACCATGCATATGAAAAAGAAATGGAATGGTCGTTCACAAATATCAATTCAAAGCTCGACGAGTTCCATCGCACAATTATTAAGTGTTGAAAATATTGAACGAAATAACAGCACAGAGGGATGATTTCCCCCACAACACAAAGAATGCACAATTACTGCAGAATTATCATTCATACACACAGATAGACAATGTAACATAGGAGCAGAAATATTTTTTCAATTATTCAACTCTTCTCTAAGTTTCAATTCATTCCACTCTCATTTCTTAAAACATTAAATAACATATCTTATACGAAATGACTGAAACCTATAAAACCTAATGCTATTCAATGCAATTCAATTTTTTAACAAAAATTAAAAAAGCAATTGTCCTTGGGCAGTCAAAATACCAATTTTGTCATTAAAACAGTGCACAGACCTATAATTCGGTTTACACATGAAACACATACAAAATGTGTTCAAAAAAAAAAATGCAGATATCAAATATTATGCAATGCCGTTCTAAGTCCACTTCGCATCCGTGCAAATTGTTGATATCAAACTTTAACTATAGTCGATATCCATTAAACTTTGTGAACTGCAATGTGTGATGTGAAGTGGCACCATCACATCGCACATCAAATAACATACCTTGTGAAACTTGAACAGAAAACTTAAATCTATGTGATTGCGATATGTGACTGTGATATCGTATTGCTTAACAAATAACATAACTACGAGTGGAGGAAGGTAAGGCTAAAGAGTTTCGATTGCGGTGTGACATGGAACAATCGTATCGCAGGTAATATAACATATATTGTGGGCATTTTGGTCAAAAATGTTAAAAATTGAGATTGCAAAGTGCGATGTTGTAGGCCGTAAAGAAATGGTAAGTGTGGTGAAAAAATAAAAAGTAAATGGGCACAAAAAAAACATTTGGGACGTATGGAAATTTGGTAAGGTTTAATTTGGGTCCCGCCAAATATCGCATCAATGGTAGAATAAGTTATGATGAGAGTGTTAACAGTTTAAAAAAAATGTTGCAATTGCGCGTTGTGGGAAAAAGGTAAGTCAAAGCAGTGGTTGAAGAAATAAACGTAGAGTATGGCTTGGTAATATGTTCTCTGTGGTTGCATGAAAATGCCTTCGGCTCTATGGATCTTTGATTTTCCTTCTATGAAACAAAATTGATGAAATGTGGGCTTCCACCATCCCTTTATTCATGGCGGTGGTTGGGAGTATAATTCCAACACTCCCCCTTTATCACAACTATCGCCATCAATCATTCCTAGACACTTTCTGAGATAAAAAAAAACTCCTTTGTCCTAATGGCTTTGTGAGGGTATCAGCAAACTAATCCTTTGTCCTACATTGCTGCAAAACAATCTCACCATTGTTAACCAATTCTCTTATAAAATTATATTTGGCATCTATGTGCTTTGTTCTCTTGTGAAAAAAAGAATTCTTTTATAATTCAATTGCTGAGCTATTATCACAATAAATTGTGATTCCTTTGTCTTGCTCAAGACACAAATCTCTCAGCATCCTTCTCATCCATACTGCTTGACATGCTACTGCTGTTGCTGCCACATATTCAACTTCTACTGCTGATAATGCAACTATTGGTTGCTTCTTGGAAGCCCGTGAAATGGCTCCTGATCCCAAATGAAACACATACCCAGATGTGCTCTTCCTGTCATCTACACTTCCAACCCAATCACTGTCAGTGTAACCAATAAATTTAAAATTATCTTCTTTCCAATGTGTCTCCTTTGGTGTCTCCATGAATTAGGAAATTAAACTTACAACATACATAATATCAGGCCTAGTTGCATTCAAATAAATTAGACTTCCATCTATGCTAGTTTACAATGTTAGATCGAAATTCTTGCTGCAATATTCTTTGCTTAACTTCAACCCCATGAAAGTTTGAGTTGTTTCTACATTTTTTTTCTGCACGTTAAACCTCTTTAAAACTTCTACAACATATTTTTCTTGAGAAAAAAAAATTTCCCTTTTCATTTTACTTTACTTCTATTCCCAAAATCTATCTCAATAAACCCAAATCAGTCATTTCAAATTTACTCTTCATGACTGATTCAAAATTAGCAATGAGAGAAACTTCATTGCCTCTGAAAATTAAATCATCTGCATATAAAACAACAATAAGGATATTACCGTCATTTTCTTTAATGTAGAGTGTGGATTTACCATCACATTTTTCAAACCCATTATCCATCAAGTAAGCATCAATCATGTTGTACCATGCACTTAATGCTTACTTCAGCCCATAAAGAGTTTTCTTCAACTTACATACTTTGTGCTCTTGGCCTTCTATCTCATAGCCATGAGGTTTCTCAACATATACGCCATCTTTCAACACTCCATTCAAGAATGTTGAATTTACATCCATTTGAGAAGCTTTCCACTTTTTTTGTTCCGCTATGGACAACATTGTCCTCAATGTTTCCATCCTTTTAACTGGTGCAAAGGTTTCTTGATAATCTCTTCCTTGTTGTTGCTTGTAGCCTTTGACAACAAGTCTTTCTTTGTGTATTTCTATCATTCCTTCAATATTGCTTTTGATCTTATAGACCCATTTCACTCCAATGAAGTCTTTACGTTATGGGAGGTCC
The DNA here is from genome assembly GCA_034641835.2 of Pinus albicaulis. Taxonomy (NCBI): domain Eukaryota; kingdom Viridiplantae; phylum Streptophyta; class Pinopsida; order Pinales; family Pinaceae; genus Pinus; species Pinus albicaulis. The sequence goes on from CM076573.1 coordinate 689,827,588, forward strand.
ACTAACTCCCATGTATCATTATTTTCTATTTCTCCAATCTCTTCATTCATTGCTTCAATCCATTTTTCTTCTTTTACTGCATCTTCAAAATTGATTGGGTCGTCAACATGAAAAAAAAAATAATAATAAAGAATTTAGACTAGTATTATTATTTACCTCTTCTTGCTCACAAACTTCACTCAAATTTCTGAATCTTGGTCTTGTTGGTGTGCTTGGAGTTCCACTTGAACTCGAAGGGGTTTCAGATGCCTGTGGTATGATTGGAGAAGCACTTCCTTGATTTTTCATTGCTGCTCTATTTCTTTCTTGTGGTGTGCTCTGTTGTGCTTTTGTAGGTGGAGTAGGAGCCACCGTTGAGGAACTAATTTTTACAATCAATTTCTCTTTATCTTCATGTGAAATACATGTCTTCACATTTACAATTTCCTCTAAACTTCCATCTCAAGCTTCTTCTTCAATGAAATGCACTCTACTGATTATTACCTTCTTGGTTGATGGATTGTAAAGCTTGTATACCTTGGATTCATCATTGTATCCAACAAATATACACTTCTCCCCCTCATTGTCCAACTTCTTCCTTAATTGATCTAGGACATGTGCATATGCCACACATTCAAATACTCTCATTTGAGTGACAAATTGCTTTGTTCCACTCCATAATTATTTTGAAACTCTATTCATAACAACTTTGGTTGGACATCTATTTAAAATATATGTTGCACAATTTACAGCTTCTGCCCAATAATCATTTTCAAAATGCTTTGCCTTCAACATACTTCTTACCATGTCCATGATGGTTCTATTATTTCTTTCTGCAACATCGTTTTGTTGTGGTGTATACCTTGCGATAAACTACTTGTGTATGTTATGCTGCCTGTAGAAATGTAGGAAGTCTTTGGAGATATATTCTCTGCCTCTGTCAGTTCTTAACACTTTTATGCAGTTTCCACTTTTCTTCTCAACAAGATCTTTAAAGTGGCAGAACTATTCAAACACTTCAATTTTCAGTTTTAGGAGTTACACCCATGTCTTATTTGTGTAATCATCTATAACTGTCAAGGCATAGTGACTTCCAGCTAATGATGGCATTTGCATTGGTCCACACAAATCTGAGTGGAAAATATCTAAGGGTTCCTTCTCCCTTATACTCTTTCCTGCTGGAAAGGATTCTCTATGTTGTTTTCCTAGGATTCAGCCTTCACATAGGTTGTCTGGTTTCTCTATGAGTGGTAATCCCTTTACCATCCTTTTTCTATGTAATAGGTTCAAACGTCCAAAATTGAGATGTCCAATTCTCAAATACCATAACCAGTTTGTCGTCTTTTAATTCTTCTTGAAAGACCTCTTGTGTGACTGCTACTACAAAACCTCCTTCCTTCAAGTCTGTTCTGATCTTCAGAGCAAACATCCTATTCCTTGTCATATGCACTTCTACAATGACCTTTTTACTTGGAGGTATGTCCATGATTGTACACACATCATTCTTAAAAAACACATTGTAGCCCTTATTCAGGATTTGTCCAATGCTTAGAAGGCTACATTTAAGGCTAGGTACATAATAGAAATCTGGCACTAACTTCTTCTCTCCCTCCCTTGTCAGTATTGAAACTCTTCCTTTCCCCATGACATAGACCTTACTATCAGTCCCCGTTGTCACTTCAAATTTCACATTCTCATCTAGATTGGCAAACATTGCTATGTTTCCAATCATATGATTACTACAACTTGAGTATAATAACTATACATCTTCTTGTTTTTTTTGTGCTACATTACAAGTTAAAAGCACATTACTCTGGCTCTAATTTTCTCTTATGAAATTTACACTAGGTCTATTACCAATATCATTTAGTTTCTCTCTACATTCATTGGCATAATGCCCATACTTCTTACAATAATGACACTGGACTTGGGATTTATCATAACTTTTTCCTTGTGCTTGATTGTGGCTTGATCCTTCACTTTGATTCTAGTTTCGGACCCTTCCACTTGTACTTGCAGGGCTGCTTCTTCCACCTCTATGTGGGCTTCTTCCTTTTCCTTAGTTGTTTGATCTTCCTTGACCTATACCTTGGCCAAAAGAAATTTGTGCCTTGAAAGAATGCTCCAATGAGGAGTTAATTTTTATGTTCATTCTATGTTCATGTGACATCATGGATGCATGAATTTCATCCACTGAAAATTGTTCTAGATCCTTTCTCTTTTCTATGCCCACTACTATGGCGTCAAATCTTGCTCGTAGGCTTCTTAGGATTTTCTCCACTATTATTATTTCCTCAAGTGTATCTCCATGAGACCTTATCTTGGTAACCAAACCAATCACATGTGTGAATAATAAGTCTATTTTATTAGACTCTTTCATACAGAGACTTTCAAAATCTCTCCTTAGAATTTGTAATTTCGTTGTCTTTACCTTCTCCATGCCTTCATAGGCTTTCTTGAGAATATACCATGCCTCCTTAGAATTTTTTCTTGCTGCAATCCTTGGGAAAATACTCTCATGTACTACTTGAAAGATATAGAAGAGGGATTTGGAATCCTTCTTCCTATTATATTTCAACAAGTCTCTTTTTGTTGCTGTCAAAGCAGTAAGCATTGATGCATCTGCTGGTTCTGGAAAGCAATTTTCCACCAGCTTCCATATATCCTGTGAAGCAAACATGGTCATCATTATGATGGCCCAATTATAATAATTTTTACTCTTGAACTGTGGTAATTATGGATTTTTTAGGCTTATGCTTGCTGTTTCCCTTTTTAATATGTAAACAAACAATCAACTTGACTGTGTAAAACATAAGATTTCTCACTACTAGAGAAATCCACTTCTCAAAACAATCTTACAGCTTCTTCAGTAGAGAGAGACTATTCTTTTATTGAGAGCCTAGACCTGGTCTGATACCATGTTGAAAATATTGAACGAAACAATAACACGGAGGGATGGTTTCCCCCATAACAAAGAGAATGCACAATTGTTGTAGAATTATCATTCATACACACACACAGACATCGTAACACAGGAGTGAAACTCTTTTTTCAATTCATTCAACTCTTCCCTGAGTTTCAATTCATTCCACTCTCATTTCTCAAAACATGAAATTACATATCTTATAAAAAATGGTCGAAGCCTGTAAAACCTAGTGATATTCAATGCAATTCAATTGTTAAATGGACGTTCAACAACCAATCATCCTTGGGCTATCAAAAGACCCATTTTTTCATTAAAACAATGTACATATCTGCAATTCAGTTTACACATGAAACATGTACAAAACACGTTCAAAAACACAAAAGGGCGGATCTAAAATATTATACAATGCAGTTCTGAGTCCACATCATATCCGCGCAAGTCGGTGATATCAAACTTTAACTTATGATGCTATCCATTAAACTTTGTGAGCTGTGATGTGAGATGTGATATGGCACCATCGCATCGCATATCAAATAACATACCTTGTGAAAATTAAATGGAAAACTTAAATCTATGCGATTGCGATATGCGACTGTGATATCGCATTGTAAAACAAATAACATAACGGCAGGTGGCGTAAGGTAAGGTTATAGATTTTCGATTATGATGTGACATGGCACGATTGCATCGTAGGTTATATAACATATGTTTTGGGCATATCAACGGAAAATGTTAATAATTGTGATTGCGATGTGCGATGTTGCGGGCATTGAAGGTTGGTAAGTACGGTAAGTAAAATACAAATGAAATGGGCGCAAAACAAAGTTTTGGGACGTATGGCAATGTGGTAAGGTTTAATGTAGGTCCCGCCAAATATCACATCGGCAGTAGAATAATTTATGACGAAAGCATTAAGAGTTAACACAAAAATGGTCCCGATTGCACAGTACGGGAAAAAGGTAAGTCAAAGTGGTGGTTGAAGAAATAAATGCACAGTATGGCATGATACTCTGTTTGTTTTGGTTGCGTGAAAACACCTTCGGATCTATGGATCTATGCTTGTCCTTCTCTGGAAGAGAATTGATGAATTGTGGGCTACTGCCATCCCTTTATTCATTGCGCTGGTTGGGAGTATAATTCCAACATTAAGCGTAGTCAATATGGAAAAATCGGATGTAATTTTCATAAAATAGTTTGTTGCAGGCTAAAATCAATATGGTAAAAGTAATTCCCTCATTATACTTGAATATGATACACTTATTTGTATGTTTGACGGGTGCTAATTAGCAAATTTTTATTGATATTTAATGATCAAATTTTTAAAAATTAGTTGTATTTAATTAATAATAAGTCTCGGTGATAAATTTATTATATTCCATGCAACCACACTTTCTTAATTTTGTATTATTAATGAAATGGTTAATCGAAATTGATATTACATCCCTTCAAATTAAACAAATATTTATTAAAAATTATCCACCTCCCTTTCATAGTTCTCTTTTGTATAATAAAAACATATAAATAATTATATATTAAACATTGGTTCATATAAAAATTCTTGGATCATAGATAGTTTTCTAAAGGGCTCGGAATGCATTGTGGATAGAACACTCATACGCATCAATGGCCCTTGTTTGGCTCGTTGGATCCCTTTCTACAAAGGTGTTGCAAACTCATCTTTTTCCTATTGTAAAAATGTATAATCAGAGGTTGATGTAATGCTATTGGGGTGTTTAGAATTATAATTTTAATTGGGATATTCATAATTTTTTGTATAATAATAGGGTCATGTAATGTTATTGGGGTGTTCAAAATTATATTTTTAATTGGGATGTTCAGAATTTTATTTCTACCATGTGTGGATTGATCAGGTCTCAGATTGATTAGCTCTTTATACTGCATTAAGCCCCAGTAGGGACTGCCACTGCTTGCAGTTCTTCTTGTTTTGTATGTTTATCATATTTAATGCATTATTTTGTAGTGTTAACTATCACAACGTTTTCCAAGTTATAAATTTCTAATAAGCTTTTCAAAAATTGTATTTTTAATGGAAAATTAAAAGGATAGATTATTCCAATGATTTGATAATCCATTTTTGTTCAATCCTATATTTTTCTCAACTTTTGTTCCCCAAAATAATTAATTCCCTTATACCTTCTTCTTCTCTACATCAACATAGTTTCCTCCTCTATTTTCATCAAGCAATCTCTACGAGATCTCCAAAAAAGTGTATCTTCATTGTGAAAAAAACACTGAATTTTGGGTTTCTTTTTGCATTAGAATATATTTATCTCATGGATATAGATTATTTTCCATATTAAAATCATTGTTCGAAAAAATAATTTCCTTCAGGTTGCAAGTGCAAGTAGCTGCTCTTTCCCATTTACCGTGACTCTTCAAACTTTTTCCTTATCTTTTTAGTTCTTAATATTCATCTTTGGGTGAAACATCCAACATTTGGCCACTTGGCCTTCTAAATTACCAGTAATTTTTAACATTATGGCCTACCTTATTAATACATAAACTAACCAAAGATACAATTCCATAGATTTTCAATTTGTTTAAATTCTTTCCAACATTGTTGCATGGACTACCAAGTGTTCCTCTTAATTATTGAATCATTACTTTGATGCCATTTCCAAGCCTCTACAATCAAGTTTGAGTGGCATGTTGCTTGCACCTTTCATAGCCTAAGCTTTCCCCCTATGGGAAAGGGGTAGTTGGGAAAAATAATGAGAGGGGGGTGAGAATCAATATTTTTAAAACTTTAACTTTGAATTTTTATAAACTAAATTATTTATGCTACTCTTGTTAAATAAACCTACATATGTACTCTACTTCAAAAAAAATGAAACAAAATATATGAATTTTATTGTTTCTTTATGTCTTTGGCCACATGATTATCTTAACCATTACCTTAGTATATTAATTAATTTTATTATGCAGTAAAGGACATAAAAAATATAAAAAAATGAGCAACACACATAGAACACTAGGATTTTAGGTGGAAACCAAATGTGGGAGAAAACCACTCTTGTCACTGTCTATTTCTTCTTTCTTATTATATAGATAAAGTGTAGTGTACATTTGTAATTATGCATACCCTTACCATTACACAGACACCCATAATATCCACTCATTTTATACCTCCTACCAGAAGCTACAACCCCCTAATATATTTTACTGACTTCTACCACAAGAGGGCACCTACCCACTTTCTAAAGGTTGCAACCATCAGCTCCTTCTGTACCACTTTTTAAAATGTTTCATACTGGATCCACCTTTAAAAAAATCATAAAAAAAACATGTAAGCCACCTTTAATCACATTTTCAAAATGTACACATATCAATATTAAACCCAAAAAAACATTTCAAACTGAATCACTAAATCTGAGTCACTAAAGCACTACAAATAAACTAAATTTTTGAAGCATCAGATCACTGAATGTAGAACCCAACCACAAAAAATAAATATTAAAATTTGTACGTGATTGTACTGAATAAATATCGTGTATGTACTCGCTTCCTCTCCATCACACCTCCATATAGGGCTTAAACTATTGAAAACTGAATCATGAATAGCTGTAATATTTAATTAATCACTGAACCATTCATATACCATTGAACCAATCTCGAAATAGCTCACCCAATCACATATTACTAAACCAATCACAAATCACCACATTGTAGCATCATTACATATTCCACACTCAACACAATCAACACTATAAAATATAGATTACCAAGATAAAGACATCATGTATAAACAACAACAAAAAAAGAAAAGCTCGTCAAAGTTTATCATCAAGTCTCACTGTAAACCCTAGAATATATATGTGACATCAATGAAACATATCAATGTATCTACACAAATACCATGCATAACACCCACGTACAAATATCAACAAACTACAAACCATAACTCGTAATATATACACAACCCTAAAACAATATCTACATATGTATGTGACCATTCATAAGAAAACCAATGTAAAAATATAAAATCAGTGAATCATACCTTCGCAACATCTGTCAAATGTAAATACCGACACACTTATTCTTATAGTGATATATCATTATATGTTGATTCATACCATCATCATAGATCTATCATTTTTAGATACAAACATAAATATGTCAAGCAATATGTATTCCTTTCATATCTATATGATCTGAACCATATCCATGCTATCTATTGCATCCCTATTTTGGATCAAATCATTAATAAACAATTCATCACTTGCACACTAAACACCTTGGTCTACATCTCCTTATATAAGTTTTTCCTTAGCCAATACCTTAAGTAAATCCCTTGGTAATGGCATAGATATTCATTGATGGGATTAGAAAACTATTTTCACTCTAAGTAATATGTGATAATACCTTGGTAATGACACCTAGAATCCAAAATACCATGGTTAGGATTATGTACGTCGATTTCACTTAGAGGACCTACATATGTATGTGACCCTTCTGCATAGGATCCACATATAATTTCTCAAACTTCACCTTTAACATTCATCTATATATGAATTGCCACTTCTTCATCCATATCACCTATAACATATGTACTAGTATGGATGAATTTCATAATCAAAATGTTATCACAACGTTGGCATATTTATAAAGTAGGTTGTCATCAAGGACAACAAATTAGCTATAATTCCAAAAATATCCCCCTTTGGACTTGACGACAACCACTTTTGTGTTTGGTCACCACCAGTGAATAACTGCAAACACATTTGTAAATAAGATCTGTAAATAACACATTGTTCCAAACACCGAGCTTCTCTCCCCCTTTGACATCAAGGGAAAAGGGTTGAACAAGGATGAATGGAGGCTTTTCTTTGCATTTGTATATAGGATCATTGTAGGTATTATATTTTCAATATAGAAACTACATATCGACTCATGCCCCCCTTAGTATATGCTAAACGTTATGAAAATATTTAATAGAGTAAAAGTCTTGATGACTCAACTAGATATGAGCTTTCCTATTATCATTGATTATATGCTCCAATCATTACATCAATTACCCAACGTATTGGGTTTACATACCGGATCAAAAATTTACATCGATTTCCCAACATAATGGGATTACATACATGACATGACTTGATGATAATAGCCCATACATGACTGAATTGTACAATGATTTACAACATGGGTATTTTCATGACCTTTACATCAAGAGAGACTTATGAAACTTATAACCAAAACCCAAAACCTCACTAGTGAGGTATCAAGGCCATGATAGTTATCAAAAATCACCATACACCACATAGAAACCTACAACATGAACATTTGATAGAAATAATATAGAAGCAACATGAACATCTTCATCATCAAGAAGTTATCTAAGATAAGACAATGTAGGATCACTTTCTTCAACATAATCAACATATGAATAAGTATGAAATGCTTTCAAGCATCACCAAGTAACTCCAGCAAACTAAAAACCAACGTTAATACCGACCATAGCATACACATCCTCCATATCAAGCATATCAGGTAATATCAGCAACATTTTTAGGACCGTATATTACTAGTGTAGTCCTTTATTGTTGTTAGTATAGCCCCATTATTGTTATTTTTGTACCCATGTAGCCCCCATATTGTTATTATTGTGCCCCATAAAAATCCACTATTTTTATTGTTGTGCCCTTACATCATTATTGTTAGGTCAGCTAGAATTATAGTGTGACCCAATGGACCCTTATACATAGAAAGGAGGCTTTTTAATTTAAATCATCCAGGAATTATTCATTTATTAAATAAAGAAGAGGTTTCCCCCTCGAAGTGCTAATTTTTAAGGTTATGATCTCTCTTTTCTTCTATTTTTGGAGCTTGTTTCATAATATCTGGTATGAGAGCTTTGGAATATAGGGTTTTTCTGCTTCAAACAATTCATCATGGGAGTTTCACTATAATTTTTTCTATGTGAAGGTTCATATGCTAAAACAAACACCCATTTGCGAAGAAATCCTGAGAAAATTCATATAAAAATTTCAGATCTTGGTTTGCAATAGTTTTAGAGATATGATCTATGGAAGTTAGGGTTTTTGCAGGGTCCCAAATTTTATCTAAAAGAGGTGACCTTGGGAAAATCATCATAACTCTTGCTCTGGTAATCATATTGGAATTATGTAAAAAGTAGAAAAAATAACATAGACAGTAATTTCCTGTGTATCAATTTTAGAGCCAAAGGAGAAAACAATGACACATGGCACACCATACAAGTTCAGTCTACTGAACTACTCCATAATTAGGACATTGTGGGAGATTGGGCATAACTTTGTCCTGAAGATTCCAAATCAAGTCAGACCTATGGCATTGGAAACATGATTGAAAGGGATACTAAAGGGCTGAAGATAAAATATCAAGGATCCTAAATTACAGAGATACATCAGTTTCAATATCGAGCTCCTAATAATATAGAAAAAAGTATGTATTTTCTTTTTGAATTGCATAAGTCTTTTTTGAAAAATCAGTTTGAAGTGACTCCAAGGGCACATTAAATCATATATATTAGTATTTGGATCTAAAATTCCCCTAAAAAGAGTTCAACACATATTAATCCCTCATAATACTCTACTATGACTCATGAAGAGGAGGAATTGCAACATGATATATCAAAATTACAAGAGAAAGTGCACCAAATTTCACTCTCGCAAAGGGAAACAAAAAATGAAATGGAAGTTTTGAAGAAAGGCATGGAAGCCAATATGGATGATTTGAAGAAAGGCATGGAAGCTAATATGGATGGCTTGAAGAATGGAATGGAAGATAATATGGATGGCATCGAAGCTAAAATGGATGATATCGACGAAAAAATGAAAGGCAACATGGAAGACATGAAGAATGATCTAAGAGTAGACATGGAAGGTTTGAAGGAAGGTTTGAAAACTTTTATACAATAAATGATTCCTAATGGTGAAAATATAGTAGAGGAAACTCATTATGAGAACAAAATAAATGTTAATTATGATTTTATAAACTCTAATGTTAGATTGAGGACCCACAATATTCCAAAGATCGATATGAGGAAGTTTGATGGCAAGGATCTTGTAACACGGATACTACAGATGGAGAAATATTTGGATATCAATAATGTGAAAAACACACAAAAGGTAGCCATTGCAAATTTATATATAGATGAAAATACATTTGTATGGTATCTATGGCTTTGCTCCCGTAAAAAAATTGTATCTTGGTAATTTTTTACCGAGGAAATGATAGCACATTATGAGGATACAAAGAGCAACATCTTATTTTTCCAACTGATAAATCTCAATCAAAAGGGTTCAGTGGTGGAGTACATTGAGGACTTCCAAAAATTGAATATAAGGGTAGCTGATATTACATAGGAACACGGTTTTCAAGTCTTCATAGCAACTTTAAATGATAGAATCCAACATGAGGTTCGCTTTTGGGAACCTAATTCATTGGAGAAGGCATTCAAGTTGAAAAGAAAATTTTAATGTAGAATTATGGCGACAAGGAAGCCTACCACTCACATCTATAAAGATAGAAGTTTTGCTACTCCTGGACTTCCACAACCTACAAGTTGGGGACCACAACAAATGGAAGAAAAAAGAGAAAAAGAGCTTTGCTACAATTGTGATAGCAAATACACTAAAGGTTATAAGTCTGCTGAGAAGAAATTATTTTACATAGATTTTGAAGAGGAGGAAGAAAATGAACAAGAAACTTCAAAATAAGAGGATATACACCATGAAACAACCCTATAAAAATAAGAAATGATTCTAACCATTTCATGTAATGCATTGGCAGGAATTACCACTCCTCAAACTCTCAAGATAGAAGGACATATCAAGAAGAAAAAGGTAATAGTTTTGATTGATTCAGGTAGTACCCATAATTTTATTCATTGTAAGGTAGCCAAGGAATTGATTTTTTTCCTATACCCAACACCATATTTTCAAGTGATGGTTTCAAATGAAGGAACTATATATTTCTCTAGAAAATTCCATAACATCAAGCTACCATGGGGTAATCTGTATTCAATAGTCCAATGCTTTCCATTCCAATGGGAGGTGTTGATGTTGTACTAGCCTAGATCCATCTTAACTCAGGATCTATCAAGCGCCGAGAGGGATCAAATCTCTCGAGGTGAAAACCTCTTTTTTGAGTGCAAAACTTGAGGATAGGTTTTCACCTCGAGAGATTTGATCCCTCTCAGCGCTTGATAGATCCGGAGTTAAGATGGATCTAGGCTAGTTTCAGTCGTGTGCGACCAAAGAAAATCTATCGATAATATGAGGAACATATGCATAATTTTATCAATAATATGTAAATACATCTAATATTAACATAACCATTTTAAATATGTTAAATATGTCTGAGATTTATTGAGTGAATTTAATTTTAAATTTGATTAGCTACCTCAGTTTGTTGAGATGATAAATATTGTAAAATAAATTTAATGATGAAATGAAATTTTAAATGAAAAGTGACAATGTAATAATATTGAATGATAGAAACTGTGAATAATAAGAATGTAGTCAATTACGAATAGTCTTCATTGTGATCGATTTCAAACTATTTTCTTCTACTATTCTTATTTTCACCAATGTTAGTTTTGTAATATTTTCATATTGATTATTTGAAAAGGACGGTTGGAATCCTAAACCATTTCAATATTTAGCTCAAGCTATTGTAGTAAACATCATACCTTGTCTCTCTTTCTCTCCAATATTAATAGGTTGAATTACTATAACACAAAAATCAATGTGCATTGTCAATAATTTTTTGTGCTGACACTGAAATCATTGCACACACACTATTAATCCAACAAATTTAAAATTAATGTACCATCATACATCCAATTACATCAAATTAGAAATCAACATATACACTAAAATCAATGCAACTAATGCAAGAAATGAAATAATAATAGAAAACAAAATCTACACTAAAATCAATGCATCTAATGCAAGTAATGAAATATGATTAGAAATCAACATGTACACTCAAATAAATGAGTCTAGTGCAAGTAGGAAAATAGGATTTCAAGCCAACATTTACACTAAAATCAATGCACCTAGTGCATGCAATCAAATAGGATTAGAAATCACCATATACACTGAAATAAATGCATTTAGTGCAAGGAATCAAATAGGATTATAAATCATCTACATTTAAATCAATGCGTTTAGTTAAATCATCTACATTTAAATCAATGCATTTAGTGCAAGCAATCAAATATAATTATAAATCAACATCTACATTGAAATTAATGCATCTAGTGCAAGAAATCAAATAAGATTAGAAATCACCATCTACACTGAAATTAAGGCATTTAGTGAAATCAATCAAATAGGATTAGAAATCACCATCTACATTGAAATCAATCCATTCAGTGCAAGCAATCAAATAGGATTAAAAATAATCTAGATTGAAATCAATTCATCTAGTGAAAGATATCAAATATAACCAAAAATCAAAATCTACATTAAAATTAATGCATCGAGTGAAATCAATCAAATAGGATTAGAAATTATCATCTACACTGAAATTAATGCATTTAGTGCAAGAAATCAAATAGGATTAGAAATCATCTACATTAAAATAAATCCATTAGTGTAAGTAATCAAATATCATTAGAAATCAACATCTACACCAAAATCAATTCATCTATTACAAGAAATCAAATGGGATTAGAAATCACCATCTACATTGAAATCAATGCATGTACTGCAGGAAACCTTCTTCACATAGATATTATCGAATCAAATCCATATTAACTCCGGATCTATCAAGAGGGATCTAGGATCTAGTGAAAATTAAGCATATGGAGGGATCCATCTAACTCGGGATCCATCATATGGAGGGATCCATATACACTGAAATCAATGCATATACTGTAGGAAACCTTCTTCCCCCTCTCCCCCATATATATCTATATATCCATCCATCTCTCCTTCTTTTTCTATTTATCTCACCCCACCATACACACACTCTCTCTCACTCCATATCTATCAATTTACTTGTCCCTCCCTCCTTCTCTTCATCTATATTTTCTTCTCTTCACCTTACATCTATATCTATATCTCACTCTATCTCTCTATATCAACTCCAAAACATAAACTCTCTTTCTCCAATCTATCTATCTATATATCACTCCCTCCTCCTCCTCCTCCTCTCTCTCTCTCTCTTTCGCTTCTATCTCTCTTCCTTCCTGCTACCCTTTCTCCCTCTCTCTCCATCTTCTTTATCACTCCCTCTCTCTCTCTATCAACCTTTCACCCTCTATGTATTTATTCTTACCCGCCCCCCCCCTCTCTCCCTCTCCATATTCATATCTCTTTCCCTACCTCTCTTCACTCTCTCCCTTTCTCTCCCCCCCATATCTCTCTCTATCTTCACCTTCCAACTTTGTTACCATATGCCTCTCTCTCTCCTTCTCTCCCCCTTTTTCTCCATATATCCTTATTTGTCTCTTTATCTCACCCCAAAACATACACACTCCCTCTTCATCTCTCCCTTGTCACTCCCCCTCTCTCTCCACTACTCACTCTCTATGTATTTATTCTTGCCTCCCTCTCTCCTCGTTTAGCTCCATCTCTCAATCCATCCCTCTCTCCCCCTCCAAATCCATATTTCTATCCCTCCCTCTCTCCTACTCTCTTTCAAGTCCCCTCTCCTTTCCTTCCTCTCTCTCCCTTTCTCTCCTACCTCCCTTTCTCTTCCCCCATCTCTCTCTCTCTCTCCATATCTCAATCCCTCCCTCTCTCCCCCTCCAAATCCATATTTCTATCCCTCCCTCTCTCCTCCTCTCTTTCGAGTCCCCTCCCTTTTCCTTCCTCTCTCTCCCTTTATCTCCTACCTCCCTTTATCTTCCCCCATCTCTATCTCTCTCTCTCTCCTACAATCCTTTCTTCCCCCATCACTCCTTTCCTCTCTCTCATCATTCCTCTCTCACCTCCTTCTATTTGACCCCCCATCTCTCTTTATTTCTCTCTCTCTCTATCCTCCAATCCTCTCTCTTCCCCCATCACTCTATCTCACTCTCCAACTATCTTAATATTTCTATCCATTTATCCTTCTCTCCCCCCATGTCTCCATCACTCCTCCTTTCTCCTTCTCTCCCCCTCATCTCCATCACTCCTATGTATCTTTATCCCACCCATAGGCATAAACACTCTCTCTCCATCTCTCCCTTGTCACTCCCTCTCTATGTATTTCTTCTTCCTTTCCTCGCTCCACCTCCAACTCCATCTCTCTATCCCTCCTTCTCTCCTCCACCTCTCATCCTTTCTCTCTCTCCCTTTATCTCCCACCTCCCTCTCCCTTCCCCCTTCTTTCTCTCTCTCTCTCACTCTCTACCCTCCAATCCCCTCTCCTTCTCCCTCCCTCTCTCCTTATCTCTCTCCCACCTCCATATTTATGGCTTCCTCTCCCTCTCTTACCCTTCTCTAACTCTCCCACTCTTCTCACACTCTCTCTCTTCATTCCTCTTCTCCATTCTCCTTCAATTTATCTCCATATCTCCCTTGTCACTCCCCCTATTTCTCCACCTCTATCATATATTATGATATATTAATATATATTACAATATAATAAATTTAATATTCTATAAATCTAAACATATTAAATTTAATAATATTAATATTTTAATATTAATGTTAGGGTTAATAATGTTTTTTTTTTTTGCATGGTATTAATAATAATTTGGTCCATGGTATTTGACCCTTATACTTCATATATAATTAGATCTTGATTTCTAATCGTATTTGATATATTTTGATTTATTTACCTTACCTCTTTATATGTCTTTTATATTTACTTATTTACCATACCTTTTTTATAAATATATTATTTGGCCCATGGTATTTTCCCATGGTATTATTAATAATTTGTCCCATGGTATTTGGCCCATGGTATTAATAATAATTTGTCCCATAAGCTTCACCTAAATAAAACCTGTTTTTGAGTCTTTGTAAATATAAAGTGGTTTATTGAGTAAATATAAAAATTGGTTTTATTTATTTACCATACCTCTAGTCTATTTATATTTTATTTATTTACCATACCTCCTGAGTAATATAAAAAAGACGTTTTATTTATTTACCATATCTTTTTTGAGTGTTAGTAAACTCTTCATATTTTAATTTTATATCTTTAAATTTATTTTTAATAAATTTTTAGTTCATTTATATGTTTATGTAAGCTATTGTTCAAGCCAACATTTTTTTTGGCTTCCTACATACTTACACATTGGGGTCATACTGGGCTGTAGAATGCGCCTCTCGGCGCAACTAGGAGTACAATGGTTACAATATTTCGGGACAATAGCTTTTAATTTTCAATAACTTTTCTTGAAAAAAATTTGGAAGGAAAGGAATTTGAATTATGGGGTATCGCAGGGAAGCTGTGAAAGATAATAAGATCTAATGTCATGACAAAGCTTCTGAATAAAGAAAAATGAGGCTTAATTGCCAAATTATTCTCACTATAAGTTCCAACATCAAAATTATCTATTTCTCCAAATCTCCAAAAAGTCTTGGAAAATCATTCCAAGGTGTTTGAAACTCTTAAAGGAATCCCACCTATTCGTGATCATGATGATGGTATTCATTTGAATCCAGGAATTGTTCTTCCAAACATCAGGCCTTACAGATATCCTTATCTCCAAAAAGAGTGAAATTGAACGTATGATTGGAGAAATGTTAGAGGGTAGTATAATTCAACCTAGTCAAAGTTCTTTCTCTACTCCAGTAGTATTGGGCACAAGAAGGATGGATCATGGTGCATGTGTCCGGATTATATGGAGCTCAATAAGATCACTATTAAAGATAAACTTCACATTCCTATGATTGATAAATTATTAGATGAATTACATGGATAAGTTTATTTTACCAAGTTGGATCTTCGTTTAGGATATCATCAAATTATAATGAATACTTAAGATACTCTAAAAACAACATTTCGAACTCATGAGGGTCATTATGAATTTTTGGTCATGTCTTTTGGCCTTACCAATGCACCTTCTACATTTCAAGGGTTGATGAATTCCATTTTAAAACCCTTCATTAGAACATTTTTGTTAGTTTTTTTTATGATATACTAATATACAACAGGTCTTGGAAGGATCATGTTCAACATGTTGATAGGGTGCTCAAACTATTGGAGGAGAAACAATTATATGAAAAAACCTCCAAATGTTTCTTTGGAGTATAAGAGGTGGAATATTTGGGTCATATTGTATCTGAGGAGGGTGTTAAGGTAGATCCTAACAAAATTAAAGCCAATAAGGAATGGAAATTCTCCAAAACCATAAAGCAGTTGAGTGGATTTCTCGAGTTAACAGTGTATTATCGCAAGCTTGTTAAGAATTATGAGAAAATAACAACACCTCTAGAAACATTATGGAAGAAAGATGCATTTTTATGGACTGCTGAAGCAACTAAGGCCTTTGAACATCTTAAAGAGCCATTGTTCCTAGAACCGGTCTTCGCTATGCCAAACTTCACAAAAACCTTTATTGTGGAATGTGATGCCTCAGGAAATTAATTTTTTGTTGTTATAAACCAATAAGGAGGACCCATTGCTTTTGAAATTCATCCAATCAAAGGAAAGTATTTACAAAAAGCTATTTATGAGAATGAAATGTTGTAAATACTACATGCACTAAAGAAATGATGACCTTACCTAATGGGAAGACACTTCAAGGTAAAAACTGACCATTATAGCCTTAAATACTTTTTGGAACAAATACTATCTTCATAAGAGAAAAAAAAATGGGTCACAAAGATGTTGGGTTATGACTTTCAAATCATCTACAAAAAAGGGAAACTAAACATTGTTGCATATGCACTCTCAAGAAGCGATGAAAAGGTGGAAGCATTGCTTCATGCCATCTCTATTATCAAACTAGATTGGATAATTGAAGCAAGGGATGAATAGAAGAATGAGAAATTGGTGTGGACACTCATTCAAAAGTTGCAGCAAAATCCTAGTACATATAATACATTTAATTGGAAAAATGATTCCTTGTGGTACAAATATCGCTTATATATTTGTAAGAATTCCCAACTAAAACAAAATATAATTTTGGAATTTCACACTTCTCCCTTAGGATGAAACTCATGATTTTTAAAAACTTACCATAGGGTGAAGAAAGATTTTTTTGGGATGGCCTTAAAATTGATGTTGAAAAGTTTGTGGTGGAATGTTTCGTTTGCAAGAAAAATAAAGTTAAGACAATTAATACCCCAATTCTTCTACAACATTTATCCATTCCAATTCAACGTTCAGAGGAGGTTTCAATGGATGTTATCAAAGTTTTACTTAAGTCCAAAGGAAAGAGTGTCATCATGGTGGTAGTTGATAGACTTACGAATTATGCACACTTTTTTTCATTATCTCATCCATTTAAAGCAAGTAGAGTTACTACTGCATTTATGGAAACAATTGAAAAGCTACATGGAAACCCAAAGATTATTGTAAGAGAAAGCGATCCCATTTTTACTGGAAATTTTTGGACGAAATTTTTTTCTTATTTGGGTACTCAACTAGCTCATAGCTCATATTATCATCCTCAATCTGATGGGAAAACAGAGATAGTGAACAAGTGTTTGGAAGGATATCTTCGTTTTTTTTAATCTGATAGACAAATGCAATGGGTCAAATGGTTACCTTCGGATGAATGGTGGTATAACACTTCCTTCCATACTGCAGAAAAAATGACCCCATTTATGGAAATTTATGGATATCATCCATCATCCATCACATCATCTTTAAGAGAAAATTATAAGGTTAAATCAGTCAAATGTCACATCGAGCATCAACAAAAATTTCTCCAACTCTTAAAGGATAACCTAAACTTTGGCACAAAATAGAATGAAACAACAGGAAAATTATCATCATAGCAAGAGAAGTTTTTCTGTAGGAGACTAGGTATTTTTACGGCTACAACCATACAAACAAATGTCCTCGAAGCAAGCTAAGAAGTATAATAAATTATCACTAAAGTAATATGGTCCTTACAAGGTGTTGGTAATATGGAGCTTCCTGTTTCTTCTTCAGCGCACCCAGTTTTCCATGTTTCATAATTAAAGAAGGTTATAGGTGACAAAATTTCAATTCAAACAATATTGCTAGAACTTGATAAGGAATGAAAAATCATATTGTAACATGAAGGAGTCACGGAAACTAGAACTCGACAACTACGAAATCGATCAATTTCAGAGTATCTCATCAAGTGGAATAACTTACCCATTGATGATTCCACATGGGAGGATGAGAATTTTATACAAAAGCATCCAGAGCTACTCAAGCATTGAGGAATACACTTTTTTGAAGGAAAGGAGAATTTTATGTCCCTATATTACTAGTGTAGTCCCTTAGTGTTGTTAGTGTATCCCCCTTGTTTTTATTGTTGTACCCCTGTAGCCCCCATATTGTTATTATTGTGCCCCATAAAAATTCATTATTTTTATTATTGTGCCCTTAAATTATTATGGTTAGGTTGGCTAGGATTATATTGTGACCCGATGGACTCCTATAAAAGGAGGTTTTTTCATTTGAATCATCTGAGAATTTTTCATTTATGTAATGTAAAGGGGGTTTCCCCCTCGAAGTGGCTGATTTATAAGGTGTTGATCTCTCTTTTATTCTATTTTTGGAGCTGGTTTCATAAAAAACATACTAGAATAATCCATAGCTTCAACATTTAGAATCCATGAATATTTGATAACTAATGAAAAAAAAAAACATGTGTACCTTTAGTAGAAACAAGAGTAACATACATCATAAAAACATATGCAACAAGAAATTCTTAAGGAACCATAATTCCAACAATGAACTATTATATGCATAATAGATGCTCCCCCTGAAGCAATAGACTACAGAAAAACAATGTAAAAAAAAGATACCAAAAATCAAATAATGAAGGTATATATGAAGCTCCCTGTGAGTTTTTTCCACTCCTTTTCAATCATTGATAAGTATACAAGTCTATCTAACTCAAAAACTATGTATACATGTGAATTCCTTTCAAACCATCTGCGTAGAGAAATTAAATTGTAGGATTTTATAGCCACGACTTCCCTTCAACATGACATACCTATTGAGGTAATCGGCTAGGTGATGAGGCAGGAATCATTCCTATTTTTTGTCTCAAATATTCAAATGAATTACATGGAAGTGGCTTTGTAAATATGCTTTCAACTTGTTCCCTTGAACACACATATTCTGGTTTGACCTTTTGTTCAAGAACATGCTCTCTCATAAAATGGTATTTGATTGTAATGTGGTTGGTTTTTGAGGGCATGACATGATTTTAAGAGATACTTATGGCACTAGTATTATCACAGAGAATAGGTATAGGTTGAGGACAAGTGACTTGAATATATTGTAGTGTTTGGATCATCTATAGAAGTTTATTACAACAAGATTAAAAAATATATATTTTTCCTTATGAGTAGATAAAGTGATAGAATTTTTTTTCCTTTTCATCCATGAAACTAAGCGGGGTCCCAAATAAAAGAATCCTCCACTAGTACTCTTGTAATCATCAACATTACTTGCCCAATATTCATCTGTGTAAGTGTGAAGTGTAAACTTTGTGTTTTTGGGATACCATAGACCGAAATCTTGAGCTCCTTGCAAATACTTGAATATTCTCTTAACTGATTGGAGATGAGTTTCCTTAGGATTTTCTTGAAATTGTTCAACAAGTACAGACATTTCAAATTCTTGCTGCATAACTAAAGAAAATTGTTGACTCATAGATTCTAGATTGCTTCCAAATATGATGCTATATACACAAAAAAAACTATAAAAAGTTTTTCTTTATCAAGTTTGATATATAAATTGTTATTTTTAGACACCCTTTTGAACCCTTGTTGTTGAAGATACCTATCAAGATGATAATACCATGCACAAGGAGCTTGTTTTAATCCATAATTTTCCTTCTTATGTTTGAAAACAGTATTTTTATCATTTCCAAGAATGAATCCTTCATGTCGTTTAATATAAAATTATTATTCTAGATCCCCATTGAAAAATGCATATTTAAGATCCATTTGATATAGCTTAAAGTTATGAAAGCTTGAAAATACATGAAAATTTGTTATGGATTCAAGTCTAGCTATAGGTGAAAATGTTTCTTCAAAGTCTATCCCTTCATATTAAGCATAGTATTTCCATACAAGTATTTCTTTGTTTCGAATTACTTATCCATTTTAGTTCATTTTTTCCTTGAACAACTATTTGGTCCCAATTAGATTTTTATCATGATGCCTTGGTAATAATTCCCATGTATGGTTATTTTCTATTTTATCAAGTTAGTCATGCATTTTCTTAACCCAACATTCATACTTGCTTGCTTGATTCACATTTTGAGGTTCAATTTTGGATAGTAAGTATATGTGATTAGAAGTTGCACCAAGAGTTATTCTAGTTCATATTCATGCTTCCTTTTCACCTAGAATTTAGATTCACTATTATTTTATGAACATAACTTAATGACGTCTTTTCTGCTGCATCTGTATTTTCATTTCCTTCTTTTTATTCTTCTCTATTTCCTTCTCCTATAACCTTTCAACTTGTAGTGGGGATAGGTTCATCATCTATTGGTGCTTCTCTTTTGGTACATGTGTATGCTTCATCAATTGCAACATATATGAATTCAAAAATATTTTGAAGACTTTTTGTAATATTCCTAATTTAGCTTCAGCTATTGGGAATATTAATTTTTCTCTTAAAACTTATATTGATGAATAAATGGGCAAGAAGACTCATAATTTTCCCAAATATGAATAAAAATCCTTCCTAATGTGAAAGGGGATCATGAAATAACCAATTCAAGCATCCACATGTGTGAACAAGATCTAAAAATATGTGGACAAGGTTAAGTTTGACCAATTCAACATGATTTATCCTCAAAGAAGTGGATTCTAAATTAAGCCAGCTCAATATGGATAGAGATCAAATCCAGCTAGATAAAATGAAGGCACCTTGAGTGTGAAAAGAGACAGGGCATGAAGAATCATTCAAGGTTGACCAAGTCAACAAATCTATCTAGATACATTGCACCATTTTGTTGGACAACTCAGTTTTTGTGGAAGAGCCTTTGCATTGAAGCAACCTCATAGTGGGTGGGACCCTTGGTGAGGAAGCTCATCAATTATATAATGAAGGATATGGAAAGAATATGGGCATATTGGAGATCATATTTTCATGAGGTTTGCTTAGAATTCCTACATACTTAGTTGTTTATCTAAGTTGCTGCACTGCTTAGTGCAATGGTTTACCCAGGTCGGGATTCCCTACTCTTTCTTGGAGATCTTGTTGAATAAATATAAGACGAGGATTTTGACCTAAGTTTTTCACTACCTGATATTGGGCCAAGCATATACCTTCAGAAAAAATGTATTCCCTTTAGAAAATTGTGTTATTTCTTAAGGTGTGCAGTGGAAGGGGTTGAAACCCCATTTTGAGGAGCTAGTTTCCTAAGAGGAGGATCAACCTTTATTTGGGAAATATAGAGGGATAATATACAGCCATTTATTGCATGTTCAGCCATATGTTGCAAAGCTTCAGCCGTACAGTGTTATTCAGCCACATATTTTGAAGCAACTTCTCTTGTATATCTTTTCTATCAGGAAATCCTTACCGGATCTTCTTGGATTTGTGTAAAAGAGATTAGATCTATGATTTTGTACATAATTGAGTATTCTAATAATATTATCAATCATGTTTCTCTATTTTTTGAGTTAACCTCTCTTTAGACTGTGCAGTCACTTTTGTAGCTACTCCAGCATTTTGGCAGTCTTGGGGTTTTGGCAATTTTAAACTGTCTTGAGCATGGGAGGCCTATTTAACTAAGCTAAAGGAATTTTTTTCTGAAAATATTTTTCATGCATGTCCTATATTGTCCATTATAAGGGACAAAACTATTATTTTCCACTGTTTTAACTCAATATTCAGAAAATACATTTTTGAGGCAAAAATATCTGCTTTTCCCCACTTGGTGAATTGTATAAGTGAATATTTTGTTTCTATGATTGTTATTATGATATTTATGTGTTAAAATACATTACATTATTTGATTACTTACTGTTCTCCAACTTTGGAATACCTTAAGGTATTCTTATTTTTGTATAAAAATCAAGTTTTTGGATATTACAGTGGTATTAGAGAAACAATATTGGCTCAGCCTGTGAGCCAAAGAAATATGGAGTCTTCTCATGTGGAGGAGGGGATTTGCAAAATAAATCAGAGAAAACCCTTGTTTTATAGATAAATGAGGCTCTCAAAACTTCTCTTGACAAATCTGCAGGGAAAAATCAAGGGCATCAAAGAAATGAGGAGGGAAACACATGAATATCCCTCAACAAAATATATACAGGAGGAAGATTCTAAATCCTCATCTTATGGATATGACCACTCAGCCATATCATCATATCTACCACGTTCTATCAGCCATTTATTCATGAAGAGGAGGAAAGGAGATGTGCCAAAGAGAGATACTCTTGGTGATTATTTGCAGGAATATGAAGATCAATATGAGGAGTTCAAAGATCACTTGAACTTCCAAGGGTTTTGCCAAATGAAGGAGGAAAAGAGCACAAGGAACAAGGATCAGGGTGAGGGTATATTCTTTCTATCCACTTTTAATGGATCACCTCTATGTCCAGCTAGGCTTGGGTGAAAGAGCTAGACACCTTTGTGCAGCAACATCAAGTTTCAAAATTTGAGGCCATCAAAGTAGCAGCACTACATTTTGATGATAAGGCCTATGCTTGGTGGTTGTTTGAATCATTTTCCTTAAAGAATTCAAATACATATACTTATGCAAAGTTCATTGAAATATCAGTAGAGAGGTTTGATGATATTTCATGTGGAACATCTTCTATTGCAATTATCAAACCACATCAAACAAAACTTTTGCATGAGTTGGGAGGGTCTATCTATCCAACTCCGTTTCGGAAAAACAATGAAGAGGAGGTGATCTTGTTTGATGCTTTGCCAAGGGAAATATCTCCTTTGGATAAAGGGCTTTCTTCTCAAAGGAAAGACATGAAGATTCCTTCTTCAAAAGAAGACCAAGATTTGAGGTCTCTTGTTGAAGATAAGGCTACTTCAACTATTGAAGAGGAGAAAGGGAAGGCAGGGGAGAATAACCCAGTCATGAAAAGAGCACCTCAAGCACCTCGTGGAGAAGATGACGGAGCACTTTCTCCAAGAAAAGAAACAGTTGCACTCTTGCAAGGAGTTCCAAAAGGTCTCACACAAAGAGCTCTTGGCATAACACATGAGCAGCATGTACCTTCATGGCCAAATGATGAGATATTGAAGATAGGAGAAGGAAAGGAGGAGGAATGGAATCACAAGATGAATATCATGTACCCTTCTTTATTTCAGAGTTTGAAATAACAAATAAGGCAAGAGGATCCATGAAAAAAATGTAGGGGAAAATCTGTCCACCTACATTCACATCCTACTCTATGCCTTGATGCCTCTCTTCAAGGAGGCATTTCAGTAGGAAGACCTCCTGATTGGAGGGAAATTAAAGTGTTCTCTCAACTATATGTAGCAGCAGCCTATTTTTTTAAAGAGGGAAGCTTGGAAGGGGCCACTACAGTGCTGAAAACCATTGATGGAAGGCTAGGCAAATTTCTAAAATTGACCTTGTTTTCTTCCATTCATCTATTTGCGTTGGAGGGGATAGATTTAGAAATTTGTACTGATATGAGCATAGTATCAAGAGGCTACTCCATATCTTTGGGGCAGCAAATGATACTCCAATATATAATGAATATTTCTAAACATAACAAAAAAATAATTTAATTTTTTCATGCAGGAGTAAAGAGGTGGAAGTTTTTGAGAAAGAGAACCTTTCAAGGGAAGGGTGACTTTCCTAAAATTCAAACTTGTCTTGAGCAAGATCAGCTGCAAGAGGGGTAGAAAAAGAAGGTTGGGAATACTCCAACATGTGACTTTGACATCAAGCATGTCAAGGTGTAGAGCCATCATATGAAAAATGCATCATTTCATATTTCTACAACACTGTCAATGTTGGGAAGCCTAGACCCTTATTAGGAATCCCAACTCTTGATGGAATATTCTAAGGACCTATTCACATGTAAGGTTTTTTATGGGCAAGAAATGGATGAAGAGTATGAGGTAGTTAATGGAACCATTTATGTTCATGATCAGATCTATTTAACCAAATATTCCAGACTCAAGAATAAACTACTTGATACAAATTATGAGGTCATGCTTCCAAATCCCACTAGTTTCATTAAAACATATCATACTATCTTAGATGGATTTATGTGGGAAAATTTCAAGGAGGAGATGCACTCTCTATGAGTAAGTGCATAAATCATTTGCTGGTTGAGGAGGGACTTAGCTCTTGGGGAGAGTTATCATTATCACCTCCTTATTCATTAAGTATGAGAGGGAGCTCATCCATGAGCTACCTTGCTGATTTTAAACAATTATATGAAAAAAATTTCCTTGTTGAATCTCATGATGTATTTATAATATACTTGTACTTTCTTAACACTCATGTGCTAGTCTTGGCTCCAAGAGGGGGCATTTTTTCTGATGGGTTTCATTAGCCATTTTGGTCCATGAACAATGGTGATTTTGGAAATTCTTTGGGAGATCTTCGAGAGATGGTGTACTCTTTAGGGTGTGGTTCCTTAACACCAACCATCATGCACCTTCTCCAAACATGCAAGAAGGATGGGGCAGCAAACAAGTGTTGGGGAGAACGCTTGTCATATCATATCCTATGGCAGTTAAGAGGGAAACTACGATGGTTGCACATGAGGGACCATTTTCCTTCTCCCTTATTTTATATGGAAGCTAGCATGATCTTACTTATGATCCCACATGCTAAAGATGTTCTTATATTTTTTGGTAGCATGGGTGGAGGAGAGGCACACTTGTTGGATGTGCCTTTGGGGGAAGAAAGTCCCTACTTTTTCTACACTACATGTTCCAAAGGGAGCATGAGAAACTATATGGCCACCATTTCATATCACTTGTTTATTTGTGATGTAGACCATATGTTTTGTTGGAGCACTTGGGGCATGCCTCTCATGAGCAATTGGGAGGAGCTTTTATATTAATTACCAATATGGAAGGTGATTCATTTTATTTCGATGATAGCATGGAGGAAGGAGACCTCCATTTATGATGAAATTCCCCATGATTGTCATCCCTTATTTCTTTAGAAGGGCATGGATCAGCAAGAAGGTTTCCATAACAACCTTCCATTCTTTCATGATGAAAGCCACTAGGTTTATTCACCAAAGGCCAACTTGCACACTTGGGAGTAGCCATTGAGAGATGGAATTTTTGCATAAATTTTGAATCAATGGAGGAGACTATGGTATGAGAGGGCCAGAAGAGGAAGAGGGGATATTTTGCAGCACCCTTGCAGTTGCTTGAGGACAAGCAACATT
Organism: Pinus albicaulis; assembly: GCA_034641835.2. Classification (NCBI taxonomy): domain Eukaryota; kingdom Viridiplantae; phylum Streptophyta; class Pinopsida; order Pinales; family Pinaceae; genus Pinus; species Pinus albicaulis. The sequence goes on from CM076573.1 coordinate 689,852,941, forward strand.
CAGGAGGAGGAGACTGTAATATTCCTAATTTAGCTTCAGCTAATGGGAATATTAATTTTTCTCTTAAAACTTAGATTGATTAATAAATGGGCAAGGAGACTCATAATTTTCTCAAATATGAATAAAAATCCTTCCTAAAATTAAAGGGGATCATGAAATAACTAATTCAAGCATCCACATGTGTGAACAAGATCTAAAAATATGTGGACAAGGTTAAGTTTGACCAAGTCAACATGATTTATTCTCAAAGAAGTGGATTCTAAATTAATCCAGCTCAATGTCAATAGAGATCAAATCCAGCTAGATAAAATGAAGGCACCTTGAGTTTGAAAAGAGACAGGGCATGAAGAATCATTCAAGGTTGACCAAGTCAAAAAATCTAACTAGATACATTGCACCATTTTGTTGTACAGCGTAGTTTTTGTCGAGGAGCCTTTGCATGGAAGCAACCTCATAGTGGGTGGGAACCTTGGTGAGGAAGCTCATAAATTATATAATGAAGGAGATGGAAAGCATATGGGCATATTGCATATCATATTTTCATGAGTTCTTCTTAGACTTCCTACATACTTATTTTTTTAGCTAAGTTGCTGCACTACTTAGTGCAAGGGTTTACTCGGGTGGGGATTCCCTACTCTTTCTTGGAGATCTTGTTCAAGAAATATAAGAGGAGGTTTCTGATCTGAATTCTCCACTACCTAGTGTTGGGCCAAGCATCTACCTTCAGAAAAAACACATTCCCTTCAGAAAACTGCGTTATTTCTTAAGGTGTGCAGTGGAAGGGGTTGAAACCCCATTTTGAGGAGCTAGTTTCCTAAGAGGAGGATCAACCTTTCTTTAGGAAATATAGAGGGAGAATATATAGCCATTTCTTGAATTTTCAGCCATATATTGTATATCTTCAGCCATACAGCATTATTCAGCCACAGATTTTGCAGCAGCTTCTCTTGTATATATTTTCTGTCAAAAAATCCTTGCCGGATCTTCTTGGATTTGTGTAAAAGAGATTAGATCTCTAATTTTGTATATCATTGAGTATTATAATAAAATTATCAGTCATATTTCTCTATTTTCTGAGTTAACCACTCTTTAGACTGTGTAGTCACTTGTGCAGCTACTCCGACATTTTGGCAGTCTTGGGGTTTTGGCAATTTTAAGCTGTTTTGAGCATGGGAGGCTTGTTTAACTAAGCTAAAGGCATATTTTTCTGAAACTGTTTTTCATTCATGTCCTATATTTTCCATTCCAAGGGACACAACCATTATTTTCCACTCTTTTAACTCAATATTCAGAAAATAGCATTTTTGAGGCAAAAATAGTTGCTTTTCCCAACTTGGTGAACTGTATAAGTGCATAGTTTGTTGCTATGATTGTTATTATGATATTTATGTGTTCAAACACATGACATGATTTTATTAGTTGCTTTTCTCCAAGTTTGGAATACATTAAGGTATTCTTATTGTTGTACAAAATTCTAGTTTTGGGATATTACACTTTTATTATAACATTTATATCCATTTCTTCTATAAGGATATACAAGGAGGATTCCTTCGTCAAATCTAGATTCAAAATTTCAAATATTATCATCAATTTTCTTTATATAACATTTTCTTCAAAAAATTCTAAAGTGTTTGATAGTTGTAGGCTTACCAAATCATAGTTCATGTGGAGTTTTATCATATTTAACTCGAACATGAGAGTTTTTAAGTATATCCATGACTATATGTGTTGCTTGACCCCAAAAGGTGTGAGGTTTTACTAACTCATCAAGCATGGAATGTGCCATTTCATGGAATATTATGTTCATTATTTCCCCCACTCCATTTTGTTGAGGAGTTTTAACTATGGAAAACTATCTTTTCATGTCATGTTGTTCACAAAATTTGAAAAAAATATATGATATAAACTCTCCTCCTCTATCGTGTCTAAGAAATTTTATTTTTAGATCTAACTAAATAGAGCCTTGAAATTTTTAAACTTATCAAATGTCTCGTATTTATGTTTTAGTAATCCAATCCAACACATTCTCATAAAATCATAAACAAAGAATATAAAGTATTGTTTACCTCGACGAGAATTCTCTCTCATAGGATCACATAATTTAGTGTGAATAAGTTCAACTAGCTTAGTTGAAGTACCTTCTTTATATTTAAGCTAAAATTTTATTTTCTTACCAAATTGACATGATTTGAAGATGCAATTTTCCGAAGGAGAGATGTTGGCCAATTCACGAACTACTCCCATCCTTCTTGATTTGTATAACTTATAAAATGTAAGGTGCCCCAACCTTTTGTGCCAAAGCCATATTTCTTTATATTTTCTTAAATAACAATGATCACGGTTGCCTTCTAAGAGATAGACATTTCTTGGAGTTCTGGTTCCATTTATTATGATGTTATGTATATCCATATTCCTTACTGCAAAATTCTTTCATATGAAAATAAAATCATGCCCTTAATCACACATTTGACTAAAACTTCATAAGTTATGTCTTAGCCCATCAAAAAATAATACATTTCCAGCATTGACCTCTTTCTTTAAAAACACAGTTCCTTTCCCTTTGATAGCAACAGGTGAGTTACACCAAAATTCACATTCTTTTCATTGTTTATTTATTTAAAAGAGATAAAATTGATTTTTTTAACTATCGTATGCTTTGAACATCCATTGAAAATGTACCATATATTTTTTTGATCTCCTACATACAAATCTAGACCACAAGTTTCAAAGGCGATACTTTTATTTTTCCATACCTTGGGTGGTATTGTCTTCTATTCATCTTGGTAAGATGGCTTCATTTTGCTTATGCATTTAGTTTCTTGATGACCAAAGTTATTTTAGATAGAAAATTAAATTTCTAATTAACATGTGAGAAAACATTATAATAATATTTCTTTGCCCCGATCTCATTTTTTTGTTTTCCAGCTTCTCTAGTCATAATTTTTTTATAAGAAATGCATTGAACTGCTTTATGACCAAAATTGTTACAAGTGAAGCATTGACCATTGAAGTAAGAATATATAGGAGTACAATAACTTCTTGAGTAGATATCTTCTTGTTCATGGTGAATTTTTTTTGCATGGGAGATATTTTATCCTTCATTCTTTTTCTAAGGTTTATAACCCCGATGATAGATTACTTTTACCGCATTTATGTAACTTCTTGTACTTGTTTTCAGAATATTTCATATTTTTTTATGTTTCTCCATTTGGATTGTATCCAAGAGTTGTATCAATTAGAGGAGAGTGTTTCACTCTAATGATTTATTCTAAGGTCTCAGATCCTTTAGAAATTGTAAGCTTTAAAGACTTTGTTTTCACAAGTTCCTTCCTTAGACCCACAATTTCAAATTCTAAGTTTCCACACCTCTTTTCCTTTTATATGATATGTTTATGCAAAGAATCAAGTAATTTAACTTCTTCTAGATATATTTTTAGCTGATTTATTTCTTCAACAAGAGTGTTTTCCTTATACATATAGGTTTCCTTTATTCATTTTTTGTTAATAACCCTGAATCTATCAGTTTATTGTAGAGAATCTATAAAGACATCATTGGGTTCATATACACATTTTTCTTCAAATTCCATAAGCAACAGATAACCTTGATCATATTCATTATCCTCATTATTGGAAGAATATTCACTATCTTCACGAGTATAGAAACTTTTCTTGCTATCAAAACTTCTTTTAACATTCCTCTTTGGAAACCTATTTTAAAATTCCTCTTCTAAACATTATTCCCTTTCTCATGATTTAATTTATAAGGAAATTTAGTGGCATAGCGACCTATGCTTGCACAAGAAAAACATTTGAAAATAATTTTACCTTTAAACCTGCTAGTTCCTACTTGAAGTTTCTCCACAAAATTTTCTCCTTCTTCGTATGAAATGCAACCTATTTCCTTAGGCTCTTCCTTTTATTTCCCTTTGTATTTAGATTTGAATTATGCTTATTTTTTATCTAATGAACCCCATTTTATCATATCATAAGCTTTTAAAATCCCATGTAGTTGCTCAATAGTGAGATTCTTAAAATCCTGCATTTCTTCAATGATGGGGACTTTGGAATTGAAAATTTAAGTTAGAGATCTTAGAATTTTCTCAAAAAAATATAATTCTTTATTTCATCACCAATATTTTTCATTTAGTTAATGAGATCATCTATCCCAAGAAAAAAAATTGCAATACTTTCATCATGCATGCATTTTAAGAGTCTCATATTGAATTTTAAATGTTTGAAGTTTAAAATTTTTTACCTTAGTGTCACCTTAATAGCTTCGGATAAACTTGTCCCATATAGCCTTTATAGTATTAAACTACATGACCTTCGCAAATTTTTATTCAACAAAATTTAATATGTTAGCACTAACTACCTTTGCATTGGTCTCATATTTTTTCTTTACTATATCATCTATGGGCCTTCAACAAGTTTCCATACATTAGCTCCAAGTTCCTTCAAATATTCTCTCATTCTGACTTTCAAAAATAAAAAGTTAGTTCCGTTAAACAAAGGTGGCTTAATATAAAATTGTCCTTGACTACTCATCTTGATGGATATTCATTTAAGTTATCAAGATTCTTCTAAGGGAACTACTCTGATACCAATTGTTAGTAAAAAGACTAAAGTGGGGGGGGGGGCGGGGGGGGGGGCGCGGGGGTGAATCAGTATTCTTAAAAATTTAACTTTAAATTTTTATATATTGAATTCTATACATTATTTTTCTTAAATAATCTTGGTTATGTGTTCTACTTCAGATAAAGACAACACCATATATCATGTTTACTAATTTTTTAAGTGTTATTTCAAATGATCATATTTAACCATTGCATGAGTATATTAATTACTTTTAATATCCAGGGAGGGACATAAAGAAATCATAGCGAATGAGAAACACACATAGAACAACAAGATTTTAGGTGGAAACCCAATGTTGGATAAAACCACCATTTTCATTGTCTCTATCTTCTTTCTGGTTATGTAAATAAAATGTTCATTGCATTTGTATTGATGCAGGATATTACCAGTATGCCAGCACCCACCTAGAGGAGGCTACAACCCCCACTCGTTCTCCATCTCCTACTGTAAGGGAGCTACAACCCCATAATTTTTCTTATTGACGTCTACTAGAAGGAGCCCCTACCCCCTCTCTTAAGGGTGCAACTCTTAGCTCCTTGTGGACCACTTTTCACGATGTTTCATATTGGATCCACCTGTTAAAAATTCATCAAGTAACCTCTAGGCTAAATTTCATCACATTTTCAAACTGGACACCTATTAACAATAAACACAAATAGAATTGGAAAACTGAAGCATTGAATATGGGTCACTGAAACACTACAAATCAACTAAGTTTATGAATCATCAAATCATTGAATGTAGAACTCAACCATACCAAACAAATATTAGAATATGTATGTGATTGTACTGAATAAAACTCACATATGTACATGCTTCCTCTATATAACACATGCATACATATCTTCAACTACTAAAAACTAAATCATGAATAATTGTAATATTGAATTAATGGTTGAACCATTCATATAGCATTGAACTAATCACAAATCACTCAACCAATCACACATCACCACAAGTGGCATCATTATTGTTCCACACTTAACTCAATCAACACTTTGAGATACAAATTATCAAGATAGATACATCATTGACCCACAACCACAAACAAAGTAGAGCTCATCTAATGTTATCATCAAGTACCACTACAAAACCTATAATATATATGCAACATGAATGAAACATATCAATGTATATAGGAGACTACCATGCATAACACCCATGTACATATCTCAACCAACTGCAAACCATATCTCAGAATATATACGCGACCCTACAAAAATAGATCTACGTATGTACATCACCATTTAGAACCAAACCAACGTAAAAATCTAAAATCACTAAATCCCACCTTCACAAATTCTATCAAACATAAATATCGACACACATATTTTTACATTCATATATCATTATATGTAGATTCATACCATCATCATAGATATATCATCGTTAGCTACAAACATAAATAGATCAAGAAATATGTATTCCTTTCATATCTATCATATATGATCCATATCTATGCTCCTTAGGAAACCGCATGTTTCATATCAAACCATTCTTAAAAAATTCTGGTACTATAATTAATGCCTTGGTATCCATCTCCTTATATAGTTTTTTCACTAGCACGATACATATAAAATAGTAAATGTAATTTAATGAGAATTATTCATGGATTTAAAATAATATTGTTCTCTCATTTAGTTTGAGTATTAGTATATTGATGATATTGGTATCTAATATAGTTCTGTGAATTATTTATCCAACTTTCTATAATACCTATGTATGTACATGACCCCTGCAAAGGATCATGTATACTTTCTCAAACATCACCTTTAACATCCATCTATCTACAGTGTGTTATTTATCCATATAACTTTATAACATTTGTACCGATCTACATAAGTTCCACCAATCATCTGCTATCACAATGTTGGCATATTTTTCAAGTAGGTTCGCATCAAGAACAACACATTTTCCACAATGTCAACAAGATTATATTAAAGTTACTCTTTCCTTAACAAAGGTTGCTTGAGATGAACTTTCACTTTGATTTTATCCACTAAATCTTATTTCCTCATACTTGGGCCTCTATTGAGCTATAGTGGGGATTAAAATCCCTTGGTATTTATTATTTATCCCTTGGCTTTTATATCCCATTTCTCTCAATAAATTTGAATTTGTGTTAATAGTATTTTTTTTGGAATCACTGAAGGGTTTTTTTACGAAGTGTGTTATATGTATATTTTACAATTCTTGACTCTATGATATTGTTGGCTTCTCTAGCACCAATGAAATGGGCTAGATTTGTCTCCTTGGTAGATTTTTCTAACTTCATTTATAATTATATTTTTTACCAAATATTAGTATATTTAAGTATAAATTTTGTTTAAAATTTCCTTGTATTAACCATCCAACATAGTGAATTTCCTTTCCAATTGCAAAAGTTACATTCTAGTCTTCTCTAATTTTTACCTCATGTTGGTGAGGGTGTCTTGGAATTTGACAAGTTATTTCCTATCTTGTCTACTTTCTAGGTCCAATAAAAATTTTACTCTCTTATATACTTATTTAAGTCTCTTAATTCTTCCACTCTTTTCCTCTTCAAATCCTTGTGAATGGAAACTATTTCAAGGTTGTAGGTTCAACTCCTCTAATAGAAATATGAATTGTAAAGGGTAGATTTGTAGACCATTGTCTCATCAACGTAGATATTTTGTTAAAATAGAAATTAATTCTTTGAAACCTCTATTTACACTCAATAAATATATTATGATATGCATTTTCATTTTTATTCTCCAACAAGCTTGATGTTGTTGTATTCTAGGTTCCACCACTACATTTTTTTCTCTACAAGGAGATGACGAAGGCCCTTTAAGGAATAGGCCCACTATGTCTACATGGATCCAACCAAGTAACCTACTTTGGAATCAAAGTTATATGCATACAAATCATACAAAATGGAAACATTACACCCATGAATAGTGGCCTTTTATTGCATCTATATGATCTATGTAAGGGAGAAATAATGCCTCTTCTTTGATGGTTGTTGTTAACCATCAATTTAATAATTTTACAAAATTTTGATTTACATGGAAATGCGGGTAAAACAAATGGTAATGGGATGGAAATGAAGCTTATCCACAAGGAATGTTATTCAATTCTTAATAGTACACACTTGTTCCAAGGAATTCACGTGCATTCCTAATTTCTAAGCTTTGGAATATCCAAATTACCACTAAGAATGCTAACTTAGTGCCAGGGAGGAATTATTAGGAACACACATAGACATTAATGGAGACAAAAACATGCACATTTTCCTATGTGATGCAGACTAGCCATAGAAATATCAGAGTATGCGCAGAAACTATAAAGTTTACACTCTACACAACCTTATTACCTGCAATAGTTTTTTTTTTAACTTCGAGGCTCGTTAAAAATACATAAATACATATGGCGCGATCAACAACATTATTATAAAAAAAACATATATAATCCAAAACAATGTGTTTTCATGGAATCTCTCACAGGAGGGTCCCACAACAAGCCTGACCAATCACCAGTGATCGTAGATCACACAACTTATAGTTAACGTTAATACCTAAAATTTAATCCCTGCGAATTGTGAAACTAAGATGAGGTAACACGTGTACTCCTAGTTTTTTCATTGAAAATAAATCTATTTACTTTGTGATGTCTTAACACTTATCTCCTAAATCTTACGAAGAACAAAATTAATTCCTAACACTATGATCTCCACCCTTGGATTAGTCTCGGATTTGATGATCCCCATTGTATCTCCACTCCTCACTTCACATCACTGATAAACCAATTTAGCTTGCGGCTTCTAACGTTAAACCCATTTCTATGCGAAGTGTGATGGCTTTCAACTTGCAATGAGATCTCTCCAGTTGATCGGGTTCAGATCAACGACCCTCGTCGTGCCTGCAATCCGATTGTCTTTTTGTTATATAACTTAATGTATATTCGATGAAACAGAGTTTAAACAAATAGTTTTAACAGAGAGCCCGATCAATACAAAACACTTGAAAATTAATAATAAAGGAATTTACATAGCCAACCTCTTGATCAGATGGTTATTACAATTGTTTATGCTCTCTTTGCTCTCGGCTCTCACACACCTATTTCACACAGTCTTACATTTTCCTCACACTCTGCTCCCCTCTCTCTCTCTCTCTCTCACACACACACACATATATATATATATATCTGTGTGTGTGTGTGTGTGTAACAATATGAAGCGGTCCTTCTCACCTAAAATAGATTTATGTTGAACCACTCCAATGAAGAAATGCTACCCTATTTCTAAGCTCATATCCTAATTGGCTCAATCTCCTCGCAGAGAGAAACCAATTTATATTTTTATTCCAAATTAATTTAACAAACCCAAACAAAATAACTTCTCTCATTTAAAAATAAGTATAATATTAATGGATAATATTTATCCACCTGATTTTTAGCCACAACATGTGAACATCCAATCAAATTGCTGGCTAAGTCCAGATGCTCCTGCATGAGACTCTCGTCGAAGAAAAGTTTGATCCATCAATGCTTTGGGATCTGTACTAAACTTCTATAACTCTGCTGTTGTCATCTAGCTGGCATCTTCCACAGGGTTTCCTTTTCGCTTGACTAGATACTGATAGTAAATTTGTTCTCTGGTCTTCTTTTCTACTCTTTTCTCCAAAATGGCTTCCACTTCTTGATTTTCGGTCTTTGGCATATGTTCCTTCCAATTCAAAGTCTAGTCTTCCTCTTTTGTAGAGTCTTCTTGCAGCTCTTCCTCTGTTCTTTTGTATAGGTACAAATATGCAAGATTAAAGATAGGCGATATTCCAATTCCTTCTCGCAATTAAATCTCATATGCATTTGAAAAAAATTTCCTCAAAATTCTACATGGTCCTATATTTTTCATCTTTAATTCTTTATAAGTCCTAACAAGAAAATTTTATTTTCTCAGGTAAACCATAACTAGGTCACCTAGAATTATTTTTCTTTCCTCTTTATATAAAATCTATGCTTTTATTTTCCACTACTTTCTAGCAATCGTTTTTTGACATCTTCCTGTAGTTACTACATTTTTTCTACAAACTCTTCAGCCTTTGCGCTCCTTATCTCTTTTTTTCCTAAATTTATAAGCTCATACACACCTCTTGGATTCATTCAAAAAACAATATGGAATGGACTCATCCTATTAATTCTATTGGTAGTATCATTATAAGTAAACTCAGCCTCAACAAGTGCTAAATCCCACTGCTTAGGGTTTTTATACACTAACCTCCGCAATATATTTTCCAAGATTATGTTCACTACCTCGATCTGTCCATCTGTTTGAGGGTGATAAGCTAAACTGAAACTAAGGTTGGCACCTATTTTCTTCCATAGAGTTCTCCAGAAATGACCAACAAACTTGGTATCCCTGTCAGAAATAATACTCACAAGAAATCCATGTAACCTTATAGCTTATGAAAAAAACAGATTAGCAATATGTGTTGCATCACTATTTTTCTTGCATGCAATGAAATGGTCCATTTTAAAAAACCTATCTACCACAATATAAATGGAGTCATTTCCTCTTTGATTTTTTGGCAAACCTAAAACAAAATCCATACCAACTTCATCCCATGGTTGGTTTGGTATTGGAAATGGCTGATACAATCATGTATTTTGACTTATCCCCTTAGCATGCTAACAAATCCTACATTTCTCAACAAATATCTTAACATCATTTTGCATATTTGGCCAGCAGTAAAAATAATTTACCTCATAAAATGTCTTATGTTGTCTAAAGTGTTCTGATAAGCCTCCACTTTGTTTCTCCTTAATTATGTTTTCCCTCATAGAACATTTTGGAATGCATAGTTTATTATTTTTGAATAGCAAACCTCCTTGGATAATATAATACAACCATTGGCTTATATTATGAACTGTTGGGTTTTTCATAGCTACACAAATTTCCTTACATTCTGCATCTTCTTTATACATGTCAACCATTTCTTCAAATACAACACCAAATTGTAGTTTTTTCATGATTAAATTCACTCTGCTCAAAGCATCAACAACTTTGTTCAACTTACCGCTTGTATGCTTAATTACAAAAGTAAAACTCTATAAAAATTCTACCCATTTGGCATGTTTGTGGTTCAATTTTGGTTGTTTGTTTATAAAATGTAAAGCATTGTTATCATAATATAATAAAAACTCTTTTTGTAACAAATAATGTCTCCATTTTTTCAAGGCTTGCACAAAAGCATAAAAATATTTCTTTTAAGATGAGCATTTCTTCTTAGATTCATTCAATTTATCACTAAATTATGCTATTGGTCTCTGTTCTTGACTTAAAACTGATCCAATTGCAACTCCACTAGCATCAGTTTCAACTTGGAAAACTTTTTCAAAATATGGCAAAGCTAAAACTGGTTTTTCTGTAATTTTCTTCTTCAGCAACTTAGAATTTCCATCTGCTGCTTTTGTCCACTTGAATGACTAATTAGTTTCCTTTATTGTTTCAATAATGGATGCACAAACCTGACTAAAGCTTCATATAAATTTTCTATACAAACTTGCAAGACCGTGAAAGCTTCTTACCTCAAATATGTTTCTAGAGTTGGCCAATTCAAAATTTCTTGGAATTTTTCCAGATCCATTTTCAAGCCTTCTTTAGAAACTACAAATCCAAAATAGACTAGCTCTAACTTCATAAAAATACATTTCTTCAAATTTATTATTAGCTTCTCTTTCTGCAAAGTTTTTAGAACCAATTTAAGGTGCCCCAAATGCTCTTCTTTACATCGATTGAAAATTAGAATATCATTAGGATAAACAATTACAAACTTTCCTACATATTCCTTCAAGAATTCATTCATTAAAATCATGAATGTGTTGGGTACATTAGTGAGCCCAAAAGGAATCAATAACCATTCATACAAACCACTGCTTGTTTTGAAGGCAGTCTCCCACTCATCCCCTTCTCTAATCCTCATCTGATGATAACCACTCTTCAAATCTATCTTAGTAAAATATTTTGATCCACTCAAGCAATCCATTATATCATCCATTCGTGGTAAAGGAAAATGATACCTGATGGTGATTTTATTTATGGCTCTGGAATCTATGCACATGCACCATTCACCTCCTTTGTTTGGACTGAGTACTATTGGTATAACACATGGACTAAGGCTCTCTCTTATCAATCCCTTATCCATCAATTGTTGAACTTGAATTCCAAATTTCGCATTATCTTGATTATTTAACCTGTACGCTGCTTTATTTGGAAAACTTGCTCTAGTTATTCGATCAATATGATGACTAAGACTCCTTATTGGTGGTAATGCACTTGGAAACTCATCCACAATAATATCATCAAAATCATTCAATAGATTTTGGATTTCTTTAGATAAATATTCTAAATTTGTGGAAATTAGAATTACCTTGGGTATTCCTATAACAAAAAAATGCATCTCCTCATCCTTCTTGACTTCTTGCAACAGTTCTTTCCCACTCATAAACATAACACTATTTCTAGGTGCTTCTTTGTCAGCTTCATCCTTCAATGGCAACAGTGTGTGTTTGTTTCCATCTTGAGTATAAGTGTTTCTTTTGCCATCATGTATGGCTTTCTGATCAAACTGCCAAGGTCTTCCTAGCAATATGTGACATACATTCATCGACATTAAAACACATAATATAACATCCTTATAAGTACCAATATAGATCTCTACCTTACACTATTACATCACAATAATCTGATGTCCTTTTTGTAGCCATGATACCTTATAAGGAGTAGGATGTACTATTTTTACCAATCCCAACTTGTCCACCATCTTTGTAGAAACAAGGTTATTAGTGCTTCCACTATCAATTAACACTTTGCAACATTTACCTTTGGACTTGCATATAATCCTGAATATACTCTTCCTTTGAGCTAGGTCCCCTGGTTCTTTTTTGGCTTTAAGCAATACCCTTTTTAATAACAAGGATTCTCCTGCTTCGAGTGGTTACTCTTTACCTACAATATGAGGAATTTCTTCCTATGTTTTAGCAACATTTACATTTCTCTCGGATGTTGACTTATTATGAGGATAGTGCCATGACCCATGTCCCCATTCACCACATGTAAAACACTGAATATATCTTCCTTGGCCTCTACCTCTGGGTACAAACCTTCCTCGACCAAAGTCTCCTCTTTGTGGTGATCTGCTATTCAAACCTCCTATTTCATTTTGGGAATGTTAAAATTTGGGTTTTAATGTTCCTCTTCCTCTTGCTGGAATATTTCCTCGATTCCTCTGACTTTTTTTCTCTGTATCTTCTCTTCTGCTTTTAAAGATGCCTGGTAAGAATCATCAATTGTCCTCAGATTTAATAGATTGATCTCATCCTGGATATCATACCTCAAGCCATTTATATACCTGGCTACTTTCTCAACATCATCCTCTAGATTTCCAGCTCTGATATTCATCCTATAAAATTCCTTTGTATACTCTTTCATTGTCATTCGTTTTTGTTTCAAATTTTGTAATTGCTTCAAAATATTTAATTGATAATCCTTGGGTATTAATTTTTAATTTTCTTACCATTTTATCCCGTCGCTTAATTTTGGTCTTTCCTTTTCTCTATCTGGATACTTGTAACTCCTCCCACCAGATAGATGCATGACCCTTTAGTCTGGTAGTTGCAAACTTCACTTTTCTTTTGTCTTCAACTTCTTCAAATTCAAAGTACTTATCTAATGAATTGATCCAGTCCATTAACTCCTCCATATTGATATTTCCCTCATACAAAGGTACACCCACCTTTGGTCTTCCAGTTTCCTTAATCAACATTTTTAGCATTTTAGCTGCATCATATTCTGCTTCTTCTTCTTCCTCTGAAGGTTTTTCTGCTCTGATGACATCACCTTCTCTAGGTGCTCTCCTTTGAGCAACCTCTACTGTCTCCATTCTTGTACAAAGATGTCGAATTTCATTCAGCAGAATTGCATTAGCTTCCAGACTTCCACGACCTATGTCATCTCCTCTCCTGGGTGGAATCTTTGCTCCAACTTTCAAGAACAGACTCAAGTCTACTATGATACCAAATGATGCAGACTAGCTGCAGAAATATCAGAGTATGCGCGGAAACTATAGATTTCACACTCTACACAACCTTATTAATAGAACAAGGTTTGTTTTAACTTTGAGGCTCTTTAAACATACATACATACATATGGCGCGATCGATGACATTATTATAAACAAAACACATATAACCCAAAATAATGCATTTGCGCAGAATCTGTTACTGGAGGGTCCCACGAAAAGCTTGACCAATAATCCGCGATCATCACAGATAGCATAACTTGCAATTAACATTAAAACTTAAACTTTAATCTTTGAGAATTGAGAAACTGCATTGAGCTAACACGTGTCCTCCTCCTTTTCGCATCACAAATAAATATGTTTACTTTGTGATGTCTTAACATTTATCTCCTAAATCTTGTGAAGCACGAAATCGCTTCCCAACACTATGATCCCCATCATTGGATTAGTCTTGGATCTGATGATCCACGTTGTCTCTCCATTCCTCACTTCACATCGCTAATTAAAAAAATTAACTTGTGACTTTTAATGTTAAACCCGTTTATGTGCGAAGTGTGATGGCTTTCAACTTGCGATGAGATCTCTCCCATTGATCGAGTTCAGATATATGGCCCTTGTCACGCCTGCAATCCAATTGTATTTTTTCTGTATAACTTAATGTATATGCAATTCAAAAGATTTTAAATAAATAGTTTGAACAGAGAGCCTGATCAATAAAAAACACTTGAAAAATAATAATAAAGGAATTTAGAGAGCCAAGCCCTTGATCAGTTGGTTATTACAATTGTTTATGCTCTCTCTACTCTTGTCTCTCACACACCTATTTCACATGGTCTTACTTTTTCCTCACACTCTGCTCCCCTCTCTGACCTATCTTATATATTTATATTACAATCTGAGGTTTTCCCTCTCACCTAAAATAGATTTCTATTGAACCACTCCAACAAATAAATTTTACCCTATTTCTAAGCTCATATCCTACTTGGCTCAATCTCCTTGTAGGGAGAAACCAATTTCTATTTTCGTTCCTAATTAATTTAACAAACCCAAACAAACTAACTTCTCTCATTTAAAAATAAGTAAAATATTAATGGCCAATGTTTATCCACCTCATGTTTAACCACAACATGTGAACATCCAATCACATTGCTGGCAAAATCTAGATGTTCGTGCATGACTATGGATTCTCACATGCTCAAGGACCATGTACATATTCCAATTGGGAATTTATTATAAAATTTCGACAAAAAATATAATTCAACAATAGATTATAAAAGATATTTTGAGTACTATTAAGAAAATTTGGGAGAAAAAAATATGGGGAGCTTTAAAAATATCTACTATAATCTAGTTATATGGTATTCATTTATTTCTAAGTATTTTGAGGGAATTTGTTTTCTTCATAATTTGTTTACATGATAAAAAATAAAGCTAAATTTAATTTTCCATAATTAATGTGCATAAATCTAATTAATATCAATTCTCAAGAAAACCCAAAACCAACATCATTGTAGAAACACAAAAAAATCCCCATCATGTAACTGATTAAAATACAATGACGAAAGTGATGCAAGGCTATGCGGTATCTCAGAACCATTGTACAATACTCATGAAATAAAAGTCTAGAGCCCTCATCACCATCACTAGCCATACTCTTAGACACTGTTGAATCTTCATGTTTCGAAAATCTCCAATAGGAAAATTAACTCACATTTCTCAATAAGCTAGTGTCAGAACGAAAGCACAATATAAATTTAGACACCTAAAAATTTCAAAACAATAGTTGATGACATTTTTTCATCGACATTGAGAACGGAAATTATAGAAAATATTCACACAGAGACGCATTTTGTATGGACTTTAGGTGAAATTTTATAAACCCTTTATGCACAGTTGGATGGATAGGTGGTCTATGGTATTTGGCACACTCGCTGCTAACATTTATGATGTGCTCTACGTTTCACGTTTCAAGAAATTTATAGGCAAAGTTTATTTTACGTTAGCATGCACAATTGATTTTGACTACTAGTTAATTCTAATGGGTGCCATGCGTCGATGTAGAATAAATGAAAATGCTAGAAATGACCCATCGTTACAGGAGTTTTTCCTATGGATTAAACATCGTATCTCCCCTTCCCAACACTCATCTCACTGTAGACTCATTAGAAAATTCAGGACATCCATATCACCATCACCCATAACCTGCTTTATAGAAAACACCCTCATAGTATGATCCCACAATAAGAAAATATGAGGCGACGTTCGTAAGGTCGGATCTCTGAGGACTTTGTAGTAGAGTACAATGAGGATAATTCACATGGATAGATGTACGAATTCACGTGTGGGCACTTGGAAATACTCAAGTTTGCTAGAGAACCTGTGGATGGGATAATGGTGGCCACTAGAAATGAGACGATCATGGTAGAGGTTATTATAGTGGCCCTCTATATTTTATTCATTTGATCATGTATATAGATACGACGTATCGATAGACAGATAATTTTTGTTATTTTTTCCATGTGTAATCATACGATATTTTCAGCTTACTCATTCTCCAGATTGTCAACTCTCAATGTTGATAAATTGATCAACGATAAATGATGATGACCATTATGATGATATTTTAATGCTACAGATCCATAGAATCCAATATATGCCAATCTCGTATTACCAAATGTCATTAATTTAATTGGATACTCCATTTCTATTACATATAAACATTTTATTGAAATCACGACAAAATTTATATAAAAATTGAATGTGAACAATATTGATTAATAAAATTTGTAGGTTTGAAGGATCTAGAAAATTATCCATTAAATTTATGTACAACGCATGCACCACCATTGATGAACACTTTCACCTAATAATTGTGCTATTCAAGATGCATAACCTCATTTATCCTATTAAGTTACATACATGTTCAATTCCATATTCTTCCAAATAAGCTGATATGAAACCTAATTTTCTAGGTGACGTGACAGATTATTTCAAGTCACTTATCACATTTTGAGTCATTTTCTCATTGATTTCAGTAACAACGTTAAATTTTATTAATTGAAGATGGTAAATCGCGATCACACACACATTGCTACTCGTTACAGTGGCTTGGTAATCGTGCTTAACAATTAATATTATTGTTTAGATGTTAAAACCTAAAATATCAAACCACATGAATACGAAACTTGTCAAACATAATTAATCTACACAAATTAAAATGATCTATAACTCATTCAAATCGAAATAATTATGTATATCTATGGAAATAGTCTCCGCATGTATAGCTCTATATTGGGAAATATCGCAAATATAAGTCATCGATGTTGTTAAAGTAATATAATTTTTGTATGTATGTATTCCACAATAAAATATGGAACTATTGTTTTTGTTTCTACATAATATATTTACACATATAGAAGTTACATTTAGTGTTGCATACATAGGTGATGCAAGAGCATTTTTATACTATAAATGCAAAGACGAGGTAAGAACAAGTAAAATCATGATGGGAAAAAATCAATATTCTAGCATAAATGTAATATCCTCTATTTTTTCAGGGTTTATAAAAAGTTAATAATCTTAAAGTTCAAGTGAATCTAAGACTATATGTAGATATATTATTTTTAAAATAAATAAAAGTGAAATTTTATTATCAGAAAAGACTAGAGTAAATTGAGACCAGGATTCAACCCATGGAGATGGAAGAGAATCGTAAGAGTTTTCCAAAATTCTCCAAAATTCCTCGATAAAAATAAAATAAAATTAAAATTTTTTAGATGTGAGATAATAATCCAATAAATGCCCCAAGAGAGTGAAAGTTACCTGAGATGAGGTGAGAATAAAAACTAGAATGAGGAAAAACTAGTTTTTAAACAAGATTTTGTGGAAAGTAAAGCTTAGTTAAGGGACATCCTAAATTAGCTAGAGGCATTTATGGAAACAAGGCGTTGTCTACACAAAGGAATCTTAAATAATATTTAAATATTATGATTCCTAGTGAAACAAGGGTTTTTTACACAGAGAATAATTTGTCTCTATGAGAGAGCCGTGGATTAAGTCGAAGCTTTGGGAGGCAAATAGTCTTTATCGTATTGTATGACATTCCGATAGCTTCTTTATGGTTATATTTTTTGTTAGAACTTATATGATTCTGATGTAGTAGAAAGGAATATATTTTTGCAAATTATAGCCGAAAGTTCCGTGAGATTAATTTTATAAATTATGCGACATGATGTGATTAGTTCGAAAAATAAATGTCACATGTATTTAAAATAATTTAACCATAGGGCGCATCAGTATTCTTTTTCTATAGTGACATAGACAAAATTTAATTTAGGGACAAAGACCTCTAAGCCTTGGGTAAGGATCTAAAACTGCTTTTTAAGTCTATATAAATATCTAAAATTTCAATTAATAATTACATTATATAAATGATGGACAAATACATCAAATCATATTAGTAACAATGAAATTTTAAACCTAAAATATTTTAGATACAATACATGAAAATAAATACAAATCCTAATGATGAAATATAGACTTCATATTTAAGGTTAACTAGAAACATAGAACGCTTTCTATTGAGAACAATTTATATTCTGTATACTCATTCATATGCATAAATATATATATATGTACTAAAAATGTATTGAAAATACATGTAACAATCCTTACATATATTGACATCCCTCTAGTGATATGAGTGATTAAAACCACTCTATAAACTATCTAAAGAGGAAAATTATATACAATAGT
Organism: Pinus albicaulis; assembly: GCA_034641835.2. Classification (NCBI taxonomy): domain Eukaryota; kingdom Viridiplantae; phylum Streptophyta; class Pinopsida; order Pinales; family Pinaceae; genus Pinus; species Pinus albicaulis. Next base: position 689,871,368 of record CM076573.1, read on the forward strand.
TAATTACAAAGTATCCGTCATTCAACAATATTCAAATACAACGAGGAAAGCCACTTTAAATGGATAGAAGGGTGGTTTAGCCTTCCATTTTTGCACCAAGGACCTAAAATAAGGGGAATTAATCACTAGATCGCTCATCACCATTGGTTTGTAAAATTGTAGCATAAATTAAAATATTAAAATAAATCTCACAACCAAATATATTGGTTTCAAGTTAGAAAATATAATAAAGGAACACAGTAAAAAGTAAACATATGAATTTATACAGTAATAATCATAGTAATAATGATTAAGAGTAGCTCAAGGTTAGTTATTGATGTTTAGATTTATAAAAAGTTAATACCCGAAGATGCACAGAATAAAGTTAAATCTCACGTTTTAAAAAGAAACGTAGTGAAGTTGAAACATCTCATACCACTTAAGAGAATAGTTGTATCCTATCCAAACTTAATTGACATAGTTGAGGAAACTATACAAATATGGAAAAACTCACTTTTCCAAAATTAGAATTAGAAGAAAAGGATTATAATCTATTAAATTATAATCAAATTTTGCAATTTGAACAAATCTAATTGAGTAGTGCATTAATTAAAAATATAGCCCTGAGATTTTAAGTATAATTAAACTTGATTAAGAAACTAGATCATTTTATAAGATTGACAATTCTAGTATAATCGGGTGGAAGTGTATATATGCACAATTTTAATACTTTGTATAGTTACAACCATGTTAAAAATGTGTTAAACATGAGGAAATCAAATATTAAGCGTTAAATGAAACGTATCGGGAAATTAGTGAAACCGAAAATTTAAATGAAAGAATTTAGAACCATATTCCTAAAATATCAAACTTGTACTTTCGTCAAACCATACGTTCTCACATATATTACTAATTATGAGATAATTGAAATTTTTAATTGCCAAGCGAGGATTGCAATAAAATGAAAAGAACAAGTCTTACCAATACAAAGTCCATGGCACTGTCGTGGATTACGATGAAAAGGTGTGATCATACCACAAAAACCACTACTAAAAGTAGATATAATTTAAAATACATAAATATAAAGCAAACTAAACAAATAGAGAATGGAAAAAATTGATAATGAATATATAATAGAGTGGAAAACTGAAAATCACAGTACTTATAATATCGAATCTAACTTCAAAATCGTATCTTAATCATTTCCATACATATGATAAATTTAGCAACTAGAGAAAACTCAACTCTATGAATAAATCGACATACAATCCTTATAAACTCAGAATTATGACGAATAAAAAATTGGGGAAATTTGTATTCCTTACACGTTATTGAAAAAATACATAAAAAAATTTAATCCTTTCACAAAAATGTTCCGGTTAAAATACAACCAATATAATTTAAGGTAAAATTCATCTTGAAACAACAGAAGACAAGTAGTATTAATTAAAACAGAGAAAACGATTTACATAGGTAGAGTTGATTCAATGAGGGCAATCTCGTTTTACCAATACGAATTGAAACTTATAAACAAATGAAATGTATTTACAAACAATTTCACAGTTTGAATACACAAAATACAATTATATGAGATGGGAAAAAGTAATTTAAGAATACTAACTCGCATAGATGAGAACACATGTCCACAGGTGAACCCCTCGTATTAATATGAACGAAATCCATCACAGAAGAAAGTGTGAAAAGCGGGACGGCAATACCTATGCTCTAGTCTAGGATATTTGTTGTAAATGAAGGGATTTTTTTATATCCATCTAGTGTAATAGAAACCCTTACAAAACGTGTTTAAATTTCCATCATTAATAATGTCGAAAGGATATGGAGATTTATGCTTTTATTATAACATATTTAAAATAAATTCCAAACACGAAAACCAGAGAAATAATAATATGAGACAATGAAAATGTGTTCACTCAAAAGAAGAAGATAAACCATAAAAGGTGAAGCAAGATGAATATCTAATATCCATACGTTAAATGCACATAAATGCTATAGAGAAATTCATCATATGAACACAGATGAGGGTCTCCTCTATTCTCCTATTTTCTAGAGCAAACAATCAGAAAAAAATGAAATTATAAATGAAATTATGGAATCACAACCCTAGTCATTCAATGCATTGAAAACCTAATTGATCTACACCGTTGATGGCATGATGAGATCTCAACATACACGCATCCTTTGACCGATGAGAGCATGTGATAGTTTTATAACAAATGAATTTTTCTTTAATAGGGTGAGATGACAAAACAATAATGAGTTAATAACACTTGAATGCATATGGAGACATCCCATCAATTTCGTCTCAATTATAGCGTGCACTATCCAACCATGCTTAAATGTAACATAAAGTAAGTTAACTTTGTAAGGATGATATGGAAAGGTTTTGTAGTTAATAAACATTAATGTAGGGTAACATTACATAATTTGAATATGTTAATACATATGACTTGTATCACGTATATATATATATATATATATATATATATATATATATATATATATATATATATATATATAGGGTAAAATTCGGGTTGGGTTACACTTTTGCAAGTATATCGAGGGCGGCAAACTTTTTTTCTCATATCTGGCCCAAACTCTTGTAAAAGTTCGGCGAACTCGTTCGCCGCTTACATTGATAGTGTAATCGATAAAACTGGCACAAATATATTTTTGCGTAGATGGAAAACCGGAAACAAAATTTTGAGTTCGACTTAGACTATTAGTTCGATCCGAAACTTTTTAAAATAGTTCTACTAAAAACTCGTATTTTATAAATATATCGGCTCACAAAATATTATAGATTTCTGCTACATATGTCTCATGTATCTTGTTTTCGTTGATCTATTCATATCCGTCTTGCGTTTCTTGTTGTTGTTTCTCTCGTTGCACTCGTGACTTTTGTCATGTTGCTGTGTCGCGTCCCAGGAAGGTAATTTCTTGTTGATTTTCTCTTCTTTTTTTCGTATTCTTTGTTGATTTTAATTTAATTTAATTTTTTCGTCATGTGAAATCTTTGTTCAGGTCTTCCAGTGACGTCTTCAGGGATTTGTGCTTCTTCCTAATTGTAGCTTCATCTATGAATTTCGTATGTATTTATGTATCTATCGCTTTTTTTTAGTGAAAAATACATCCTGTTTATAGAATGTACTAAGGCAAGTCTTTATAGTAGCCAATGCACTTACAAAAATTTCACTTTCATATTTTCACTCTGTTATTTCACAATCGACAAACTAATTTTCTTACAAGTATTCTGGACCTTTAAATTAATATGTTGTGAATCTATTTCAATTGTACTTCACTCAAAAATGGATCATTGATAGAGCATATATTTTACTATCCTTGCACAGTCCATTTCATCATATGACATCCGCTTGCTTATAGATTTCCTCTTCTGTTCCCGTAAAAATGCATCATGAGCCTTAATCTGAAATTTACCTTATCAAATACTCTGGGTCCAAAATAATTGTATAACTGTAGTGCATTTCACTCGCCATTCAATCCTCTTTGGATAATTTATCTACTTATCTCCTTATAAGGTGCGAATTTCTACTAATTTCTATGTATCTATAGTAAATTTCGTAAATTTCACTGCGATTTTTTTTATTTTTGGAACATATATTTCTAGATAGATATTGTCAACCGTGCCTCGTTTAGGTGTCAAAACATTAGCAACTATATCATCTAAAAGATATTCAGATTTGGAATCAGAGAAAACCACTCTTTTAGTCATTAACTATGATACATCCAAACTCGAGACATATCCAACTCTGAGACATATCTTAAATCTTAGACATATCCCAACTATGAGACACATCCCAACCCGAGACATATTTGAACTCGTGACATATCCAACTCGCAGACATATATGAACCCGAGAAAAGGAGGTCCAAATGCTTCAAGTAACTGTAACTCGACAATACATGCACAAATGCATGTGCATTTTCATCTTTTTCTTTAGAGGGAAAATTGTTGTAGTTATCAAAAGTCACCATTACCATCAAGCTTATCACTATCCGTAAGAATAGTAAAACTTGCGTGATGTTTCAGGAGGGGAAAAATTTTTGAACATTATTTTTCCAGCAGTTTAACCTATGAACATTGTTAGTCCAATTGCGCTATCGTAGCTCACCATTACCACGTTTATACTATCTCAGTAGGAATAGCGTAAATCTTTTTGATGCCAGCAGAAACTTTCGAACATTCTTTGTCGTGTTGTTCAACCTATGAAATGCTGTTAGTTTGAATCGCATTTATCAAAGTCACCATTACCACCGGCTTTATCACTATCTCACAGAATATTAGAAATCTGTTTCGCATGCTGTGCAGAAACTTTCCAACATTCTTTATCCGTGTTCAACCTATGAACACCGTTAGTCTAATTAGCCCAGGAAAATTTGATAAGAATTATTTATGCCGAGGTTGGTAATATATTCCAATCATGGATTTCATTTACTCAAGTGTGTTAGATGTTGAAAGCACATCATCCCCAAGAGAAGACATAAAACTCTTACCTAAACCTCGTAGCGGTTTTGTTTCAATATGACCAACACGAAGACCCAAAGATGCATCATAGGATTCTCAGGATCACAGTGTGATGTTTTTGATATTTGCAATACATGATAAAAGTCTAGGTATATAGTATGGGTGGGTTTCGGGAATGTGGTTCACATGAAAATTAATAGGAAAACTGGATTTAGTGGAAACCTTTTATAAGATCATGACCGAAAATCGAAATGAGAGAGAGAAAAAACTTTTTATATTCAATGTAAAACACATGCATTAACTTCTAATTGTGATATTTTTCACTTCTTTCCAAGTTAGTTCATCCTCCTAGAAGAATCCATTTTAATGAAGCGTATATCCATAGTGATCCATTGATATTTGTTCACCAAAAATTATTCCATTTTTGGGACTTATATATCTCAAAACTATGCTCATTGAATTTATGTATCTATATCTTTAAACTACTCAAATTTTTTATTACACCATAGGAATAATTTCGATATATCTCCCATTTTAATGGGGTCTATCACATTTCCATAAAAAACACCTTAGCCATAAAAGTCTACCATTGAAACCAAAAGTGATTTGATACAAAACACAGGTTTTAACCTTATATAAGTAATTGTTTCAAATGCATTCTTAAAATGAAAAATATTCAATGTAAAACACATGCATTAACACATAATTGTGATATTTTCCTTCCCAACTTAGTGGACATCCTTCTAGCAGAAAAATCCCTTTTATTGAAGTAGATATATCGATAGTGATCCACTAATATTTGTTCAAACAACTATTCCATTTCGGATTTTTATATCTCAAAACTATTCTCATTGAATTTAGGCATCTATATTTTTTAAACTACTTGAAACTATTTTATTACACCATAGGAATCATTTCGATATATCTAACATGGGGTCTATCACATTTTGAGAAAAACACATTAGCCATACAAAAGTTTCCCATTGAAACCAAATTAATTGGATACAAAACATAGGTTTTAACCATGCATATAGCTAATTGTTTCAAAAGTTTCTTAATAAAATGAAAAATGTTCATTGTAAAACACATGCACATTAACATATAATTGTGATATTTTCCTTCTTTCTCCAAATTAGTCCATCCTTCTAGAAAAATCTCTTTTAATGAAGCATGTATAGGTCCATAGTGATCCGTTGATATTTGTTCACCAACAAGTATTCCATTTTGGAAATTATATATCTCAAAACTATGGTCATTGAATTTATGCATCTATATCTTTAAACCACTCAGCCTATTTTATTACACCATTGGAATCATTTCACATATCTCCCATTTTAATTGGGTCTATCACATTTCAAGAAAAATCACATTAGCCATAAAAGTTTTCATTGAGACCAAAAGTGATTTGATACAAAACACAGGTGTCTTAACCTATATAGTTAATTGTTTCAAATAGATTCTTAATAAAATGAAAATATTCAATGTAAAAACACATGCATTAACATATAATTGTGATATTTTCCCTTCTTTCCAAACTTAGTAGACATCCTTCTAAAAAATCCTTTAATGAAGCAGACATATCCATAGTGATCCATTGATATTTGTTCAACAACAACTATTGCATTTTGAAATTGTATATCTCAAAACTATGCTCATTGAATTTATGCATCTATATCTTTAAACTCGCTCAACTCGTTTTATTAAACCATAGTAATCATTTACTATATCTCCCATTTTAATGGGGTCTATCACATTTTGAGAAAAACACATTAGACATAAAAGTTTCCCATTGAAAACAAAAATGATTTGACACAAAAACAAATAAGTCTCAACCTTTTATAGGTAATTGTTTCAAATAGATCTTAATAAAAATGAAAAATATTCAATCCAAAATACATGCATTAATATATAATTGTGATATTTTCCTTCTTTCCAACTTAGTGAACATCCTTCCAGAAAAACTCCTCCTTTTAATGAAGCGGATATATCCATAGGTGATCCACCGATATTTGTTCTGTAAACAACTATTCCATTTTTGACTTTTATATCTCAACACTATGCTCATTAACTCATGCATCTATATTTTTAAACTACTTGAAACTATTTTATTACAAATATAGGAACCATTTCTATATATCTCCTATTTTAATGGGGTTTATCACATTTTATGAAAAACACATTAGCCAAAAAAGTTTCATTGAAACCAAAAGTAGTTTGATACAAAAAATAAAAAATACATTAGCCATAAAAGTTTCCCATTGAAACCAAAAGTGATTTGATACAAAACATAGGTTTTAACCAAGTATATAGTTAATTGTTTCAAATGATTCTTAATAAAATGAAAAATATTCAATGTAAAACACATGTATTAACATATAATTGTTATATTTTCCCTTCTTTCCAACTTAGTGGGACATACTCTAGAAAAATCCCTTTTAATGAAGCTATATATCCATAGTGATCCATTGATATTTGTTCACCAACAACTATTGCATTGTGGACTTGTATATCTCAAAACTATGCTCATTGAATTTATGCATCTATCTATTTAAATCATCGAATCGTTTATTAAACAATAGGAATCATTTTCATATATCTCTCATTTTAATGGGGTCTATCACATTTCCAGAGAAAAACACATTAGCCATAAAATTTTCCCATTGAAACCAAAAGTAATTTGATATAAAACATAGGTTTTAACCTTATATAGTTAATTGTTTTAAATAGATTTCTTTAATAAAATGAAAAATATTCAATGTAAATGCATGCACATTAGCATATAATTGTGATATTTTCCATTCTTTCCAACTTAGTGACATCCTTCTAGAAAAATCCATTTTACACGAAGCAGATATATCCATATTTATCCACTAATATTTGTTCACCAACAACTATTCCATTTTTTGAACTTATATATCTCAAAAGTATGCTCATTTTTTTCCCGAAAAACGCTGGTGCGCACCCTCGAACACATGTCTCGAATTTTCGTCTATATGAAACCCTAAAGTGGTGTCCTTTTCGCCCATTTTATTCCCACCACTATGCTTAGAAAAAATATAGTGCATTTGGGTATTCACATAAAGAATATAACACATGTACCAAACATCCAATACCCTTCCCTAATGTGACCATCAATGTTGCAATGGTCGTATTTGTTTCTACTACACTTGCATGGATGTGTAGTGGCTATTTTATTTTTATCCTCCTATTTCCGGCTCTTATCTCTCCTTCAAAGCTTCTTGGTGCTATTTTTTTTCTTCAACCACCGTAAGCACTATTTTGTTTTTCCTATTAGTTTCTAGATAATGTATGTATACACATGGGTCTCATACATTATCCTTAGCTTTAAAAGAATCACTTGTTTTTGCAGATGGTTATATAGACCCACATACATACTTGGGAGTACATTTGGGCTCTTGGGAAAGATATCCAATAACATGACCATATTTTTTCACTTAGTACACTCTTTACACCCTTATGTCTACTGCATAAAGTAGTGTGAGTGATTCCAAGGGTCCCTCTCACACACCTATAGGGTATAATCTGGGAATGGTAGTGTTAACTTCTATAAGTCCTATAGGTAGAGTTTTTTGAAGCGCCAAGCAGCTCTGGATCTCATTTTTTATGAAAAGGTGACATATCCAGCAATGCCCCTAAAGTCAATCTTTGGAAATAAATCTAAATAGAAGCTTTTTCATTTTAATATCCATAAAACCGCATCACTTTAAGGAAAAACCATGTACATGTGTCATTTCTCCCACAAATTCTTAGGCAAAGTTTTTGTGCTATATGGGTGAAAGAATTTGAAGTTGTGTTACACTTTTGTTTTTTGAGAAAAAAATTCATGTTCTTCAAGTTTCTGCAAGGCAAAAAAATTTTTTCTCGTTTAGAATTTATATATATATAATTCTCGCAAATTTTATTAGCTTTCTATTACTTATTTTTTGAATTTTTTTATACACATTTGATATGTCAACTTAGTGTTTTCTTTGAGTGTGTGTGTAACAATCAAAGGATTCATGAGAAGTCATGTTAATACATAGTATGGTATTCCTTTGAAACTTTGTAGTTTTTGAGAAACAAAATTTGTTATAAACAATCTAAAGATAGAGTCTACTTCAAGCCTTTGTTATATTTACAAAGCCAATCGATGCATATCATAATTAAATTATTTTTTGAATCGGTCCTATATGAAAAACTTCATATTTTGAATATGATTCATGATGCATGAAATCTAACATATAAGTTATAAACTAAAAATATAAAAAACTACCTAATACGTACAACTGACCAATGTAATGCACCATAATTTTTTTCAATTTTTTTACAATTTTTTTTGAAGATATAGCATTATGATTTCACCGAATCATAATGACCTTCGTAAATTGTTTGCAACCCGCTTTATTACAAAATTAATTCAAAATAGTAAATATTTATGAAATTCCATAAAAGTTATATTTCCCAGCTAGATTGAATTCGAAAAATGCTTGTCTTAGTTCCTACGTCAATCTTTAGAATGTTTCATGGAGTTTAGTTGGTCCAAAGTTGAAGATATGTATTCCGCAGCTTGCCTCTGTAATTGCATAGATGTGTTAGTTCTGCCGCAACCTTTAAAAAAGTTCTCATTGATTGTTTTTTTGCACCGATCCCGCTCATCAAGTCTCAACAACATAAAAGTTTGGCCAATTTTATACAAGTTCAGCTGTAGATTTTACCAAACTTTTCATCGCGCCGGAAAATACCATGAAGCTCCTCCTCCAAAAAAATTTCGCGCAATATAAATTTCCATGCAGCATTCATTATTTTCGCATATTCTTGCACATTTGGTCTAATTTTGCAAAGAATTGTTTTGATTTAAGAAATTTTCTTCGGAGGTACATTCAAAGGACATTTTCTTGCAAAGGATTGTTTTCGGGTTTAAGAAATTTTCTTAGGAGTACAATGAAAGGAAATTTTTTGCAAAGGATTGTTTTGGGTTTAAGGACTTTTGTTGGAGGTACATTTAAAAGACATTACATTCAAAGGACATTTCTTTGAGGTATGTGATACCTTTTTTGGATGTTTTTTGGGCTCCATTTTGTTTTTTGAAGGTTTGGATTTGGGTTTAATTTTCAAAGCAATTTTTTTTAAAGCTTAATTTTGAAAGGACTCTTTTTAGGAATAATATTAAAAGGACATTTTTTGGAGGTATTTTTTAAAGTGATATTTTTTTATAGGCTTTTTTAAAGTATTTTTTAAACTTGCATACTTTTTTAAGAAGTTGGAATTAAATTTCAATGGACATTTTTTCGAGGTGACATTTTTTTAGAGCATGTGTTTTGGGTTGAAAGTAAATCTTTTTATAATTATTTTTTAAAAATGAGTTTTGTATAAATTTTTAAATGGATTTTTTTTGTAGGACTTGGAAGGAAATAATTTGAGCTTCTGTTTCATTTTTTAGAAGACATTTTTTTCCAGTATTTTTTGAAAGTGTTTTGGATTGAGATAGGTATTTTTTTGAAAAAATTTTTAAAATGAGTTTTTTTTAAAATTAAGTCTTTTGTGATGTTTTTTTTAAAATTGACTTTTTGTCTAAATTTTTGAAGAATTTTTTTGAACTTCATACTCTATTATCATGGGAAATCAAAGGAATTTCACGAGAAAATATGATCGAAAAAAAAGACCCTAAGGAATGTAGAGAAGAGATGAGAGAATCTCGCAAAAGAAAGAGAGAAGCACTCTCAAATATTGAAGGGGACCCACAAGTTGAAACGAAAGTATGTAAATGTAAATATTGTGAATTTTATATTTAAAATTTTCCTAGTTTAAAATGTAAAGCTTAATTTTTATTTGATGAACTAATTTGAAAAATATTTTTCAATGTAAATAGAGAGAGATATTCTCAAAACATTGATGATGAGATATAAAATTTGAAAGAGAAAGTGAAAGTGATATTGAACAAATGATTAAAGATGGTGAAAATGTTGAAAAAAATTCAAGTGACGCTTAATTGAATCACAAGGTGTATATATATATATGTTGAACACATGCATGTATTATTGAAATTATACATATTTATTAATTTAGTTATTTATTAAATATTTAAACTTATTATGTACTATTCATTCGAATATGTACAGTATGAAATCAATGTCGATGATGAGATGTTAGAAAATGTCGACACTCACACATATGGAGATAAAAGAGCCGACCATGTTATAAGATATCGTGATTAAATGAATTTTTGATACGTACTTCACATAAAGGAAAATGTGACAGCTCAAGCCCAAATGTTGAAAGGCCTCCTATCATTAAGGAAATTAAAAGAAGCTACGACTTTATTGGGTATTCGAAAATCAACAAAGGATAAAAAAATGAAGGAAAATATGATACAAAATACAAGTAGTGCTAGTAAATTCAATTACAAGATCTAGACAAAAAAAATTTTAGTTGTGCATAGAGAAAACACACATGGTAATGGTTTCATCAAATACTAAAGAGAATCACTTGGTAAAATCTATGGCACGAGCATTAGGAACCTCATGAAAAAATTTGCACAAACATCCCGAAATTTCGGTTGCAAATTGATGTAAATTATAGAACTCGCTTGTTGGATAGCTATTTGTAGGCAACCATACAAAGATAGAATTGGAGAAAATGTTAAAAAAATAATATATGAATATTGGAAGAAAAATTCACATGTTTCACCAAATGCAAGGGATGTGATGCAGAAGAATGAACACACAAATCGATATGAAAGAACATGAAAAACATTTCTTGGAAACAACTCAGTTAGAGTTGTTCCACAAGTTCAATTAAGAGAATCATGAAATTTGTGTCTCCATTAGTGTATTTGATCAACAAAACCATGGTATGTAAAACTTATCACCATACGGCGACACTTGTTGTTGTCATTATCATGTGGAATTTGAGTTATATTATGACACATTCCTTGATTTTGGTAGAACATTTTGGAAGGATTCACCTCCTCCTTCCACTATCTGTGATTTCATATCTCAAATTCTATGTGAAAGAGAAAGCGATGAACTATTTTATGAAAAGAAATGTGTTGGTGGTAAAAAATGTGATGATTGTGGAAATTTGACTAAATTTCAAAACAAATATCGTACTGATATAAATTATCAATCATTGTCCAACATGAAAGTGAAATGGAAGAGATATGAATATATCCATACATCGATTCAAGGTGCAAATAGTGCTAAAATAATTGAATTACGAGAAGAAGAAATTTTTGTGATAGACTTTTTGAGAAAGTTTGAGGTAGAAATTTATAAATACACCAAGCATTCCCATAGAGCTCGATGGAAAGACTTGCAATTCAAAAAATCCCGTGAATTTTTTCCACCAGGGACCATTTTGTCAGTAATTGATTTTGCAGAAAACTACACATTTGTTCCACAAAAAGAAATTCAGAGTGAATACTATCATTCTGACCAAGTCTCCATGCTCGTCCATATTCTATATAGACATGTTGAACAAAACGTCGATCATATAGAAAGCACCAATGAAAATCGACATGTTATTAAAGAATATCACTTTTATATCAGTGATGATCGTATACATGATACATATTTTGTACAACAATGTTTTGGAAAGATGTATGACTCCTTGAAAAGTCGTGGAATAACATTCAATGAAAATAGGATATGGTCAGATGGATGCGCAGGTCAATTCAAATCTGCACGATCATTCTTTTGGTTGTGTTGTCTTCATAAGAAAACTTGCATTAAATATTATTGGAATTTCTTTGAGACTAGTCATGGAAAAGGAGAACATGACGATGCAAGGGCATGCATAAAACGAGCACTTTGAAGATATCAAATGAACCCCTCTGCAAGCCGACTTGTGGATGCTAAAGAAGTTGTTGAATGGTGCATCAATGCTCTAAGCCATGAGACTAACCAATCAAGGGAAGTGCGAAGGTACATTCAATTTAATTTTTATTGGATATCTAATTTTAAACAATGTACATTTATCACAATTTGATTATCTTTGATTTTATTTTGATATCATATTTACATTCTTCTTTGAATTTTCCATATAAAGGTTTTTTTGGCATATTGGGATCAAAGAAGTATATAGATCAATTGGAAATGACATTGAAACAATAAAAGGGACTCTAAAATTGCATTCAATTAAAAAAAAGTTGTCCAGAAATGTGTTTGCATTAGATAAAAGAAAATATTCTTGTTTTTTTATGTTTGCATAGACAACACAGAATCCAATGATGTTTGTGAAAACAAAATGTATGTAAAATATTGGAAACATACAGAACTAAATACAAAGGGAAAAATGTTTGTTGCAATGTTTGAAGAAATTCAATCAGAGGAGACTACAATATCATCCAACGGTAATTGAGTTTTTGATCTTGTTAGAGAAGGTAACATTTGAATTGCTTTCAAATGGTAAAGATCTAGAAATAAATTTAAATACATAATTTTGTTAAGTTTGTTTTATTTTGCAGGAGATGTTTTTTCTGTAATTGCACCTGCTGACACTGATGAAAATGTGAAGTATTATTTGATGCGTTGCACTGAACAAAAAATGAAATTATTAAAAAACTATAATGATCACAGGTTTCCATATGAAAGAGGATCTATTATACTGAAAGGTTATTTTTTCAAACAAACTAATCAAAGTGGGGATTTTTTTTACATTGAAGACTATGAACCTGATGTAATAAGTTGTCAATATAGTCACTTGGTGTGTGCAACATGCATAAAGTTGATAGAGGTTCAATCAAAGAAAAAAATGAAAATTAAGAAATGGAAAATGTAAAAATCCGATCATGAACAGATCATTGAAGATGACATTCCATTGGAATTTTTTTATTGAACTTCCCAAAAATTTCTTCTCTTTGGATTATGTTTTAGAACTTCCAGATTTCAACTAAAAATTGAGTTGCCTTGTTATGTTATCTGTGCAAGTGTTTACAAATGTACAAATTGTTTTGGTACATGCACACTAGGATCAACTGAAAGTAGCTTTTCTATACATGCATTGATGAAAAATGTTGCATGTATTGGATGTATATATGTGTGTGTGTATGTGTGTGTGTTCTAGAATGCAATTAACTATTCAAGTAGTTTTACTATGTGTATTGATGAAAAATGTTTCACGTACTGAATATATATGTTCTAGAATGAAATCAACTGAAAGTAGTTTTTCTATGTGCATTGATGAAAAATGTTGCACGCACTGGATATATACACGGACTGAATGTGACCAGTTTTTCTCGTGGGCTTTTCTGGTAAAAAGTATCCACAATGTAAATAAATCATCCACAATATAGTTTTGTACGAAGATTCCTTTCAGACAAGAGACTCGTAGCACTTCTTTGACTTTTGGTGGGATTTGACCCACATCTCTATTCCTGATAGAAAATCTAGTACAAAATTTGTCTGTCCAATGGTCGGATATGTAGCTTTTCTATGTGCATTGATGAAAAATGTTGCACGTATTGGATATATATATGTATGTTCTAGAATGAAATTAATTGAAAGTAGCTTAATTCTATTGACATTGATGAAAAATGTTGAAGTACTGGATTTATATGTTCTAGAATGGAATTATCTGAAAGTAGCTTTTCTATACATGTGCATTGATGAAAAATACGGGATATATATACATTATAGATTGTATTTTTCAAATTTTATGATTGTTTTCAACACATCTAACAAGATCTAGAATCTTATGATTGTTTATATATATATATATATATATATATATATATATATATATATATATATATATATATATATATATATATATATATATAGAGATATATATGTATATTATAATGAAATATATGGCACTATTATGTATGTAGCTTTAATCGCTTAATATATATATATATATATATATATATATATATATGTTATATAACGTTATGTAAAATCATTTATACATGTACATGTATATTCATGTGAACTTTTTTTTGTTTGGAAAACAAAAACTTGAATTTTAAAAACAAAACATAATATGGTAATCACATGCCAAATGTAGTTCAACCATCCAAAACTTGAGTTTTAAAATCTTTTTGATTATATCACAACATTACTTCACATGCCATGCCAATTGTAATTCAACTATCCAATAAAAACATTAACATTATATCACATGCCAATGTAGATCAAAAATCCAAAACTTAAAAGTTTTAATTTAACAAAAAATTATAGATCACAACATTACTTCACATGCCAAATGTACTTCAACCATCCAAAACGTGAGTTTTAAAAACTTTTTGACTATATCACAACATTACTTCATATGCCATGCCAATTGTAGTTCAAATATCCAATAAAAACATTTAACATTATATCACATGCCAAATATAGATCAACCATCCAAAACTTAAGTTTTAATTTAACAAAAAATGATAGATCACAACATTACGTCACATGCCAAATGTACTTCAACCATCCAAAACTTAAGTTTTAAAAACAAAACAAATTATAACACAACATTACTTCACATGCCAAATGTAGTTCAAAAGCAAAACATTAATATAGATCACAACATTACTTCACATGACAAATTTAGTTCAACCATCCAAAACTTAAGTTTTAAAAACATTATATATCACATTCACATGTACCAAATGTAGTTCACATAAAATATGTCCAAAATTTGTAGATCTCACAAGTATCAAGTATCAAGTTATATATGACTGCATCTAGATAACATATAAAAAAGTAAATTTAAGACTAGAAATCTTAATCAAATCTAGAAATCATCCATCAAATACAGATGGATGTAGTGTCTTTCCCAGTAAAGTCTCGATCTGCGAGCTATCCTTTGAAGCATGGGGAACCTGTACACAATGCATGTACAAAAATAAAAATTGATGTTTTAAAATTGAGTGAGAATATATAGAACTTCATGTAAAAAACAAAATATAAAAAAAAAATCATGCATTGGCATTGCCTCGTATAATTCTAATTCATCTTTGATAGATGAATCCTGAATTGGCATTGCCCCATGCAATAGATCAGCAGACATCTTATTCACATTTGTACAATGTCTTATACTAAAAATTTGAAATTGGCTAACAATATTGTTTGCTATTTCATCTAGTTCTTTTAGCCTCTCCTTCTTAACTTGGTACACGCCATTCATCTGGTTGCACACAAGTTCAGAATTGGTGAAAACTACAATTCCATTTGATCCATACTCCATACCTATTCCCAAGCCTTCTATCAATCCAATATAATATGCCTCGTTGTTTGTTGTTCTTCCCGGTATATTCATTTTCCTTTAGACGACTTTGCTAGTCGCAATATTGGAAAGCGCATATGTAATCACTGCTTTCCCTGGATTGGGATAGCAAGAAAGATCTATGCATAATTTCCATTTTTCAACCATATTTAGTGGTTTTTTATCCCTGAAAAAAAACAAATTCAATAAAAATATATATTTAATTGACATTTATTGCAAATGCATAGGAGAAATGACACAAGTGCATGGTTTATCTTAAAGTTTTACTTAAAAGTTTATGGTAGAATTCACATCTAGAATTAATGGGAGGAAGCCTTTACTTTGTGGGAGAAATGAATTTTATGCACTTAGTTTGTGGGAGAAATGACACATGCACACATTTTTGTTACAGAGATTAACTGTAGGGGCATTTACTAGATATGTCACCTTTGAAAAAAGATGAGATCCAGAGGCTACCTAGCCCTTTACAGACTCTGCCTTTAGAACTTGTAGAAGTCAACCCTCAACAGACAGACTAAAATCCTATGGAAGTTCAAAATCCTATGAGAGTTTAGCCTCTTTAGGTTCAATTTTTAGGCCTTAAAGTTTGAGAGAAATGAAATTTACATGGTTTGCAAAATTATTTTATGCACTTACAAAAAACATGCTTTAAAGTTAATGGGAGAAAGTCAACATGACATGTATGCTTTAAAAACTTTGCCTAAGAATTTATGGGAGAAATGACACATGTACACAGATTGCCTTAAAGTGGTTGAGGTTTATGGATATTAAAATGAAGAACTTCTATTTAGATCTATTACAGAGATTGACTGTTGGAGCATTTACTGGATATGTCACCTTTGAGAAAAGATGAGATCCATAGGCTACCTGGCCCTTTACAGACTCTACCTTTAGAACTTGTAGAAGTTAACCCTCAACACACAGACTAAAATCCTATGGAAGTTCAAAATCCTATGAGATTTCAGCCACTTTAGGTTTGATATTTAGGCCTTAAAGTTTGAGAGAAATGACATTTACATGGTTTGCAAAATTATTTTATGCACTCACAAAAAACATGCTTTAAATTTAATGGGAGAGAGCCAGCATGACATGTATGCTTTAAAAACTTTGCCTAAGAATTTATGGGAGAAATAACACATGTACACAGTTTGCCTTAAAGTGGTTGAGGTTAATGGATATTAAAATGAAGAACTTATATTTAGATCTGTTACAGAGATTGACTGTAGGGGCATTTACTGGATATGTCACCTTTGAGAAAACGTTAGATCCAGAGGCTACCTGGCCCTTTACAAACTCCGCCTTTAGAACTTGTAGAAGTTAACCCTCAACAGACAGACTAAAATCCTATGAGAGTTTAGCCACTTTAGGTTAAATTTTTAGGCCTTAAAGTTTGAGAGAAATGACATTTACATGGTTTGAAAAATTATTTTATGCACTTACAAAAAACATGCTTTAAAGTTAATGGAAGAAAGCCAACATGACATGTATGCTTTAAAAACTTTGCCTAAGAATTTATGAGAAAAATGACATATGTACACAGTTTTCCTTAAAGTGGTTGAGTTTAATGGATATTAAAATGAAGAAATTCTATTTAGATCTGTTACAGAGATTGACTGTGTTGGGTCAATTTACTGTTGAAAATTAATGCAAGTATTTATTATCAATCCGGGTTGGTGAACTTAGAAGCATCCCCAAAGTATATGGGCTTCAATCATAGTCAAATTTAGAAGATGAATTATTGATAGTTAGGAAATGCATATTACAAATATAAAAACATAATTAATTTCTAAACAATGGAATAAGATATATGAAATAATAATCAAGAAGCTCTATGTTTAGAGGTCCTGGTTGTCCTTCATTACTGGTTTCATTATATCATCAACACCATTGTGAAAACATGAAAGCAGAAAATCTAAATTATAAACAATAGATTAAGATATATGAAATAATAATCAAGAGGCTCTATGTTCAGAGGTCTTGGTTTTCCTTCATTACTAGTTTCATTATATCATTAACACTATTGTAAAAACATGAAAGCGGGAAATTTAACTTCTAAACAATGGATTAAGATATATGAAATAATAATCAAGAGGCTCTATGTTCAGAGGTTATGGTTGTCCTTCGTTACTGGTTTCATTATATCATCAATACCATTGTGAAAATATGAAAGCGTGAAATAATAAATCTAAAAAAACTAATTCACAAATTACAGCTATGAAAACTAAGAAGTGCACTTAGCTTGGTGTGGGGGCCCTTCCACCCTTGCCTCACGCACTATAGGTAAACTCAGCTACTCAAGACTTCAAGCAATCAATCAGCATGTAACAACATCAAAATATGATAGAACAGATCTTCTATTATGTCTTCAAGTCTCAAAGATAATAATAATAAGTCATACAAGTTCCCATTTCTCCTACTTGGAGAAATAGCACTCCTATTTATACATGAGTGCTTTGAAAACAAGATAAGTAACTCATAATTACAAATCCACTCTTCTCTCAACCAATATCCCTATAATTACAAAATATGATCCCTTCAAATCCTCACTCATCTCTCACAAATCTTGGATAAGATATGTTATCCAAATCTCCATGATCTTCTCCTTGGAATCTCCATGATCTTCTCCTTAGAATAATCTTGAACAATTATCCTTTGAATTATTGAAATAGTGGAGGAAATATTCAAGAAGATTTTGAATAATTCTTCCAAATAATCCTACACATTTACAAAGCTCATCCACATTTTAGATATTAGTGAAATATGTCAATTTTCCAATAATTAATCATACATTCTCTAATCATATTAAAAATAAATAAATTGGATAATAATGAGGTGAACCCATGGAAATGGTATGATTAATGGTTAAATGAGGTGATGGAATGTGAGAAATGGCGAGGGTAAACATGATGAAAATGTGACAATTACGAGACCCAACAAACTGTAGGGGAATTTACTAGATATGCCACCTTTGAGAAAAGATGAGATCCATAGGCTACCAGGCCCTTCACAGACTCTGCCTTTAGAACTTGTAGAAGTTAACACCCAACATACAGACTAAAATCCTATGGAAGTTCAAAATTCTATGAGAGTTCAACCACTTTAGGTTCAATTTTTAGGCCTTAAAGCTTGAGAGAAATGAAATTTACATGGTTTGCAAAATTATTTTATGCACTTACAAAAAACATGCTTTAAAATTAATGGGAGAAAGCCAACATGACATGTATGCTTTAAAAACTATGCCTAAGAATTTATGGGAGAAATGAAACATGTACACAGTTTTCCTTAAAGTGGTTGTGTTTTATGGATCTATTAAAATGAAGAATTTAGATATGTTACATAGATTGACTGTAGGGGAATTTACTGGGTATGTCACCTTTGATAAAAGATGATATTACCTGACCCTTTACAGACTCTACCTTTAGAACTTGTAGAAGTTAACACTCAACCAACAGACTAAAATCCTATGGAAGTTCAAAATTCTATGAGAGTTCATCCACTTTAAGTTCAATTTTGAGGCCTTAAAGCTTGAGAGAAATGACATTTACATGGTTTGCAAAATTATTTTATGCACTTACAAAAAACATGCTTTAAAGTTAATGGGAGAAAGGCAACCTGACATGTATGCTTTAGGAACTTTGCCTAAGAATTTATGGGAGAAATGACACATGTACACAGTTTGCCTTAAAGTGGTTGTGTTTTATGGATATTAAAATGAAGAACTTCTATTTAGATCTATTCCAGAGATCGACTGTAGGGGCATTTACTGGATATAGATGCATAAATTCAATGAGCATAGTTTTGAGATATATAAGTCCAAAATGGAATAGTTTTTGGTGAACAAATATCAGTGGATCACTATGGATATATTTGCATCATTAAAATGGATATTTCTAGAAGGATGGACTAAGTTGAAAAGAAGGGAAAATATCACAATCATATGTTAATTTGCATGTGTTTTACATTGAATATTTTTCATTTGATTAAGAATCTATTTGAAACAATTAACTATATAAGGTTAAAACCTAGATGTTTTGTATCAAATTACTTTTTGTTTCAATGGGAAACTTTTATGGCTAATGTATTTTTCTCGAAATTTGATAGACCCCATTAAAATGGGATATATATCAAAATGATTCCTGTGGTTTAATAAAACAATTGAGTAGTTTAAAGATATAGATGCATAAATTCAATGAGCATAGTTTGAGATATACAATTCCAAAATGAAATAGTTGTTGGTGAACAAATGTCAGTGGATCATTATGGATATATCTACTTCATTAAAAGAGATTTTTCTAGAAGGATGTCCACTAAGTTGGAAAGAAGGGAAAATATCACAATTATATGTTAATGCATGTGTTTTACATTGAATATTTTTCATTTTATTAAGAATCTATTTGAAACAATTAACTATATAAGGTTAAAACCTATTTTTTGTATCAAATCACTTTTGGTTTCAATGGGAAACTTTTATGGCTAATGCGTCTTTCTCAAAATGTGATAGACCCCATTAAAATGGGAGATATATAGAAATGATTCCTATGGTGTAATAAAATATTTGAGTAGTTTAAAGATATAGATGCATAAATTCTCCTAGCCCAGCTAGGAAGGGAAAGAGCATTAGATTCTGATTCTAAGGAATGAAAGTATGGTATCTAAACAAACAGACACCAGTGCTACTGTTTCATATTAAAAGGCTTAATAAACTAATTTTCACGGCTATTGTTTCATATAAAAAAGCTTAATAAACTAAGCACTTAATTTTCACTGCTACTGTTTCATATCAACTCAATCTCAGACACCAGTGCTACTATTTCATATTAAAATGCTTAATAAACTAATCTTCACTGCTACTGTTTCATATAAAAAAGGTTAATAAACTAAGCACTTAATTTTCACTGCTATTGTTTCATATCAACTCAAGCTCACAGGCTCACAATTATACATCAAACTTCAACACTTGCATTATATAAGAACTTTCTTACAGACTCAAGACTCAGACTCTGGGAGCGACGGATACTAAGTATGGTATCTAAACAAACAGACACTAGAGTGCTACTGTTTCATATTAAAAGGCTTAATAAACTAATTTTCATTGTTGCTGTTTCATATCAAAAAGCTTAATAAACTAAGCACTTAATTTTCACTGCTACTGTTTCATATCAACTCAAGCTCAGACACCAGTGCTACTATTTCATATCAAAAGGCTTAATAAACTAATTTTCACTGCTACTGTTTCATATCAAAAAGCTTAATAAACTAAGCACTTAATTTTCACTGCTACTGTTTCATATCAACTCAAGCTCAGACACCAGTGCTACTGTTTCATATTAAAAGGATTAATAAAATAATTTTCACTGCTACTATTTCATATAAAAAATATTAATAAACTAAGCACTGAATTTTCACGGCTACTGTTCCATATCAACTCAAGCTCACAGGCTCACAATTATACATCAAACTTCAACACTTGCATTATATAAGAACTTTCTTACAAACTCAAGACTCAGACTCTTGGAGTGACTGATACTTTAATCATATAGAGGATCAGCTTCAAGAGAGAGGGAATAACATAAAATATTTTCAGTTATACTTTATTGTTCCATAAACTTTTATAATCCATCAGCAGGGAATAACATGCCATTTAGATGGAAATAATAGATTTTGAGAGATTTTCTAATACTACAGATTGACATTTTTTATACTCAACATGGATCAGCTTCGAGAGAGGGAATAACATAAATTGTTGTCAGTTATACTTTACTGTTCCATAAACTTTTGTAATCCATCAGCAGGGAATAACATGCCATTTAGATGGAAATAATATATTTTGAGAGATTTTCTAATGCTGTAGATTGACATTTTTTATACTCAACATGCACACTATTATTAAATGAACGGAAAAGGAGTACTGGTATGTTTCAATAATCTCTATACAACCCTATATAACAAGGAGTAACCATTTCACATAAGCTTCTTCTAATACAATCATTGTACTTGCTGAGCTTGATACAATAATTAAACCCATTAAAGCTTTGAACATAACTAATCGTTATAGCTCTGATAAATAGAGAATTTGATATGCCTCATTTACCTAATCATGATATGCATTATCCAAGATAGTACCCATGCTTATGAACACAAAGGTGATAGAGTCTGAATAGAACGTATAAACTAAGCCAGCGGAAAACACAATGAAAAGGACTGTAAACAGACAGGATATGAAATGTAGTTTTCAGGCAATGTTTTTTTTGAGATCCAATTTGGAAAAGAAAAATTAGAGTGTCTTCACAGACTTCTAAATATAATGATTAAGAACTTTGTTTTTGAAACAGTATTTTGATATCAATGTAATAGGTGAAAATGCAAGTGAAAATTTTGTAAATGCTTAGATTTCTATAAGTGATATGCCCTGGTATATAATAAATCATGATATGCATTATCATGATAGTACCCATGCTTATGAACAAAAAGGTGATAGAGTCTGAATATAACTTATAGACTAAGACAATGGAAAACACAATGAAAATGACTATAAACGGACAAGATATGAAATGTATTTTTCAAACAGTTTTTTTTTTAAGATCCAATTTGGAAAAGAAAAGTGAGAGTGTCTTCACAGACTTCTAAATGTAATGATTAAGAACTCCATTTTTGAAACAATACTTTGATATCAATGTAATAGGTGAAAATGTAAGTGAAAATTTTGTAAATGGTTAGATTTCTATAAGTGATATGCCCTGGTATATAATAAATCATGGATAGTGCGGTCTAGAGAGCTGAGCAGATAATGCAGTGGAGATAGCTATAGTGCGGTCTATAAAGCTGAGCAGATAAGCCTAATAGCGAGTTGGACCTTAATCATGATATGCATTATCCAATATAGTACCCATGCTTATGAACACGAAGGTGATAGAGTCTGAATAGAACGTATAGACTAAGCCAGCGGAAAACACAATGAAAGGGACTATAAATGGACAGGATATGAAATGTATTTTTTAGGCAGTGTTTTTTTTAAATATAACATTCACCACAAAATATATATTCATTCACCACAAGTTAAAATATAACAATTATACATAAAAATTTTAGGCCAAATCACATGGCACATTTTGAATTTTCAAAACATTGAGTTTAATTCTCCTTTGAAATTTACAAATACTTACCTGGAAATTCACAGAAAGTCATCGCGGCGCAACTCCAAATCACAACAGAAGAGAAATAGAGCAGCAACAGAGCGCAATAGAACAGCAAAAGCCACAGAGAATCATAAAATAAACGCACGAGAGAAAGCAAAACCCGTAAAAGTTCGCAGGTGATATATTTATAAAATACAAGTTCGGCTGAACTAAAAGTTCGATCGAAATTTTGTTTTTGGTTTTCCCATCTCCAGCCAAAAATAAATTTTCCCATGATGTTAGTACGCCGTCAATGTAAATGGAAGAACGAGTTCGGTGAAACTAATTTCGAAATTTCGGCTGAATTCTCTAATAGTTCAGCCAAACTTTCTCAAAAGTTCAGCCAAACTATTGAGAAAAAAAAATTTCTGCCCCCAATTCTCACAAAAGTGTAACCCAACTTCACATTTTCACCCTATAGTCAACCATGGAAGAACATTGTTAAGAAATCCCAACCATGGTCAATACAGTCACCAAGATTATAAATGGCCAACCTTATTCATTAATGTAACAATATAATAATGGTCAACATTAGTGTAGCACAAATACATTGTGATATTAATGGTTGACCATATTCAATAATGGTTAACCTCATCTACCCTCTTCAACCATTAATGTAGCATAAATACATTGTTAATTAATGTTGACCTTGCTTAACCATGGTTTACTTTGTCAATGAAGGTCAACCATGGTCAAATTTGTCAATCGTCTTTGATAAAAGTCAACCATCATCTACCATAAACAACCCTCAACAACCATGGTCAACTATTGTTAACCATGGTTAACCATGGTCAACATGGCCATCATGGTTAGCCATGGTCAGCCATGGTCATATAAAGGTAAATGATGACAACCCTAGTATACCATGTTTATCCATAATCCACCATATGTTGACTATAGTCAATAGAAGTTGCAAAAGCTCAATCATGGTCAAACATGGGCATTCAACAAGCTCAACCATGACTAAAAATTATTACTAAGTTCAACCATTACTATCCTTGTCAACCATGTTCTAACAAGTTGTTCAAGCCTCAAAAATCGTTGCAACAACATTGAGGGATAACCACCCGGTCTGGACCTTAATATAGCTCATTTTCCATTTATGATAGTGGCTCTGATTGGTTTAACTAGGTCCAGTTACCTTTTCCCTATCTCTATTGGTTTATTATGTATCTTTAACTACCAATAGACAGGGATATCAGA